>CM074967.1:9637630-9666341 GCA_037577455.1 Pangasius macronema | reverse complement strand
ACCGTCACTCATCTTGTTTTCTGACATTAAGGATCTCTTCGCCACGCTGCCGGCCATGCGCACTCCCTGCAGGAGTAAAGCATCGGCATAGTCGCCTGCACGTTTTCCTTCTTGGCCATCAACTGTATCTGACATCACTTCCAAATACAAACATACCCATAATATACTCCCACCCACAACACTGACTGCAAATGGACTGTTTTTCTACTTGAGCTTTGGCAAACATTGTACATTTGTGTAAACGGAAATGCAAACCCTAATATGCGATTTGCATTTGAATTATGCCAGAAGTTGTGTGTCCACAAATAGGAAAAGCAACTGCAAATTTGTCTGGAAAATGTTTCCATAAGCTGGGAGAGAGGACACATTTCTGTAAAGAGAAAATATCAACTTCCATTGAATTACAACATTGTATTTACAGGGTTCCATTGTATGTTTAAAATGATGTTGTAGCGTAAGTGTCACTGTTCACTATAATACCATGTGGAGTGCTGCAAAACCATTAGAACTGACAATGACCTGTGAATAATTGTTAAGCAACTGTAATATTTAATAAATATAAACCGTGGGAGGAAATCTACATGGACATGGAGAGAACATGAATAGAAATGCCACACACACAGTCGTCCGAGCTCAGGACTGTGAGGCAGCAACGCTCCACGCTGCATCACAGTGCCACCCTGTTACCACCAACTGGCTTATCTTTGTGTTCCAGCCTTGCTCCCTGTGTTCACCCACCTACTGTGATCCTGTTGTTAAGTGAATGTATAAGAAGATAAATAGCATTAAGATTGTTAACAGTTAAGTACTAGTGTAAGTGTCTTGCATCCATTCCAGTTAAGACAGTATGAGAAACTCCCTCTCCTTCATGAGATCTTCTGAGAGGTTAAACTGATGGATGAACAGAATTCATTAACGTTGGCTTCTCATGGCTCTGAGTCTTTCCATTATTTCTTCCTATTTTCCCAGGGTATTGTGAACCTGTCTGTTTTCTCAGCTTCTGCGTAATCACTTGGATAGGAAGCTAAGATCTAATATTCATCAGTAGCTCAACACTGAAACTATTAGGGTTGAGCGATGCTTTATATCATGAGTTCTCGTCGATAGTGTAATAAGAATGAAATGGAGCAAACTATTACATGCACTTACAAGCAGATAGGCATCTGCTTGCATGATTTCAAAAAGGGGCAGTGTTTCAATTCTGTAATTCCAGCTCTGTCATTTGTTCTTTCATGTCGTTGTTTTGTGACTGGACAGTGTGTGCTTGGTATATCTAATTGTAGTTTCTCCTCCAATGGCAATTTGGGGAGGGGGGGAGAAAATAATCCACCTTGCTCGTGTTCATTACACACAAGCGTGTTTCATGTGCCTTCTCAGCCACTGATGATAACAGATGTGTCAGCAACATGGGCTGAAAAATATCAGCCCAAATGATCACCTAAGATCACTGCATGAATCTACATGTTATCTCTTATCTCTCCGTCTGAGCATTTCTAACAGAGCAAGTCTCCGTACTTGCTCAGCAGCAGCAGCAGCAGCAGCAGCGTAGCAGGTCTAGTCTGCCAAGACCAAACCTACTTAGTCTTCATTTCCATCAATAAAAGCTGTTAAATTCATTCTGAGAGTTGTCATGACCAAAATGCCTTTTTATCTTTGAAAGATGTGGGGCTTAGCCTTGCTAGCGCGTTTCTACCAGCTGCCCCTGTATATACTACAGCTCTGGAACAGCCAGTGGAAGGACGTTCAGTATATGATCATTTTACATGCTTTCTCACTTTTTTTCTTGAGCGAGTATTTGAACGAGTGCCTGTTTAAAGGATATCTGAGGAATTTAGAATGTACGCAGCATGGTGTAGTCATAAAAGAAGTGCTAGAAGTACAGTATTGCTAATTGACTTCTGTTTTCACCTGGCTCTAATCATTATTAGTTCTACACACTGCCTCCCATGCGCGAGGTTGCCAGTGTGCGCATGATATCATCACAAATAAATGTGATTACGAGCCAGCCATGCATGTAATCAGTTGACTTTGTAACTACACAGTGGGTGGCTTATAAGAGCACAGCTTGAAAGCAGAAAAAGAAAGAAAATTGTAATGAATGGATGAAGCATCAAAGCAGTGTGTCTCTGGGCAGCTGTTCAGCCAATTAAAGGCGGATAATGTTACTGACAGTGTTCTCCTTCGCTAAGTCTCAGGTGCAGTGGGCTCCTTAATTACGCATGTGTTCTGCCGACGCCCAGCCTACACTAACACCTGATTTTCTGCTGACAGCTAAGTGTCGGGGCAAAGTCAATAATCTTACCCGAGAGAGAACACATGGAGATCAAAATATTAGGAATAGTGTTGACTTGTATTTTAAGAGGTTGTGTTATCTTTTTAACACAAGACACAAATGGCTGAACTTGTCCTGCATGTCAGGCCCATTACACAAGTCACACAAACCTCACAGTTGAATCATCACATGATCACATGTAAAATCTACATTTAAGTTTTTTTTTAGCCACTTCGCTTATTATATTTCACAAATATAACTTTACACATGAAATGCGTGTTTCATTTTTGCACATGATTTTTCTCAATTTTATTTTCACATTAATTTCACACACAGGGCATGTGCTGTTATTTTTAATTGTGTGTGGTGTGTTTTTTTTTTTATTATTATTTATTTATTTATTTTTTTTACATGATTTTTTTTCACACATAGGAAAATGTTTCACTCATTCTTCTTTCAAGAATCTGCATCGTAAAACATGTAAAACCTGCATATACTATTTTCAGAAAGCCTATAATAGACCTATATTATTTGAACATCATTTTATTCACTGTCTTAAAATACAGAAATAGTTACTTAGTAAGCACAGTTATTCCATAGCCTGCATATTTTTTTTTTTAGCTGGCAGGAGCTTTGCCAGAAGATAAACTGTTTTATCGTTAGAGAGAGAGAGAGAGAGAGAGAGAGAGAGAGAGAGTCCATCCCTGTGAGAACTACTACAGAGAAATGCTTAGCAGGAAGAATACTGTTTTCTTCCTAAATCATACAGTAATGTAACATGAACTTTAGCAGAAGCATTAAGTTTAGTGCCTTTATTTGAAAAGGTTTGCCTACTACTCTATATAATTATGTATAATTTATATAATTGCACATAACAGTTTTTTTTATTAAATTAATACATTTAGTACTAGATAATTTAATAATAAATTTAATCTAATTTTTTCTGACAGGGTTATCGGGGCAGATTGAAACATTCTTGCTACATTTTTATATAAATTGATGAATTGATTTGATGACTAACAATAATAAAATTATAAAATTAAAATGCTAAGACTACAAATAGATGTGAGATGTATAGATATAATGACGCAGCAGCATTGCTTGTTTAGGGTGAGTTATGCTTTGTTTGGTGATGTGGAGCAAGATAAACTATTTATTTATTTATTTAAATAAATCTTAAAAAGTTTGTAAGAAACAAATGCAATAATAGAACGATTGGAGGAAGTAGGAAGGAAATTGAGTAATAGCCGGAATAGAAAGCAAAGTTGAATCTAAGCTCCGTATCCCTTCAGAGTGGAAAAGAAAATGTCTTTTAAAAATATATGTTTTGACAAAGACAACAGTCACACATTCAGGACCAGATAAGCTCATACAATCCAACTTCAGGCAACAATTAGGACAAAAGATGTGCGTGCAAAGCTTCTGTGTTTTTGACCAACATACAGCTCGCAGTTTCTGTTCTGTGTTCTGTTTGCACAAGGCAACATGAATTTTGCTTCTCCCACTTACAGATATGCATCTGAGGGAGAACTGTGCCAAAAGCCAAAAAAAAAAAATGTGGGAAGTTCACGTAATATGAGAACATTGGACTGCTTCTTTCACAGAGCTGACAAAACTGGAATCTTTTTTTTTTTTAAGGAAAAAGTCACCCACAAGGAAAATTGAACACATTTTATAATTGTACACTTTCTGACATTCTGCAGTTGGTTTTTAGGGTAAAATTGGGACTCAAATAAAATTTGATTGGGAATCAAGACATATCAGTGCCCTCCACATCATATTTTAAAAGAACTTTCTTAATTAAATTGCTCACCATTATGGAACTTCCATTTCCTCTCTAATCTCAAGCTTTCTTTATTGCAGCTCTTTATTACCTGGTTTTTGAATTGAGTGAATTCAGTATATTGGCTGCATCACGTCACATTTTTCTTTGTGACTTTATAAACTGAGCTCAATCCAGGAAACGCACTTCAGCTTGGCATGCAAGTGATTATGAACAATTAAGTTTTTAAAGAAAATTGTAATTTTCATTTTTGAATATTTGTTTAATTGAATTATTGTTCTCCCTCCCATTTCATTTTACAGTCCGGGATAACCAGAGTTTTATAGCCAGAGTTTTAAATCAATATAACACTTTAACACAAAGTACTTTTGGGTTCTTACACTTGTTTTTCATTTTTTATCCTAAGCCCAAAGCACGGCATGTTCCCTCAGCTGTGTGGATACAGTAGGTAATGAGTCTTCCCTGCAATTGCCCTGTAGTTGTGCAAGTGTGATGCATTGATCGAATTGATGTTTAACAGAGTAGAAACTGCTTATTGACCTAATGTGCTTGTGTGTTGAGATCACTTTCACAATGTCACTTCTAACACTCGGAGCAGAGTATGGGGTGGATGCATTAATATGGGTTGAGTCGAGGAATTCTTGTTCTTTCCCAGGACATGCACTCCCATTTATCTAGCTCACACAGAGGGTTTAATCTGACTCCACAAGGCTCAGATGTGCTGGTCTGAAACGAGAGGGTAGCACTGTGCTATTGTCTTGGATGTACTTTGTGTATTTGGTGTAAATAGGCTTGGCCATGGTATAAATGCAACTCTTGTGCTTTAGCCATTCCCATCATGGAATTCAAGAAGCTTGGCTCTTTGATAAAAGTAAAAAATGCAGTCGGTACATCCCTACTTTGAAACAGTCCCCTAAACAAGCTATTTTCTGTTTGGGCATTAATTTGGGAATGTTAAAAATGATAACCTTCCTAGAGGAAAAAAATAAAAGATATCTCCTTATTATTTTTGTAGTTTCTCCTATAGAGCAGTAAGATCAAATGGAAATAAAATGGCTATCTGCCTAAGTCTCCTGTCTCTCTGCTTTTTTCCCCCCTGAGAAGTCCTCAGTATTCTTACATCTCCTCTAGTATACAGAGTATTTGAGTATGCTAAATACTTCAGCCTATTTATTTACTGTTTACATTATATTTACCTTTTGGTTGAGTGGTGCAGCAGAAATTGCGTTCGCCCTGTCATTGGGAGATCATATCTGGGTTTAAATCCAGATGATTTAACAGCTGTCCGTGGCCAGGAGTCTAAGGAGGGAAATTGGCCGTGCTCTCCTGGTTGGAGGGATGGTATTCTCTCTCTCTCTCTCTCTCTCTCTCTCTCCCCAGTCAGCGACACTAGCCAATCGTGCATGACTGTGAGATCATGTACAGTATGTGGAAGAGTTTAGATATCGCTTTCCTCCATATTATTTTTAAGATTTCATTTTTATCAAGCATTTAAAGTTGTATTTGGGGAAAAACAGATCAGTTCTGTTTTACTTGAATATTATTTGAACTTGAGTTTAATCTGCAGTTAAGATTCGCCTTGTGATCAGAAGATCTCAGGTTTAAATAGATATAAATAAAGCTAAACATGTTTAAATGGTAAACAGGTTTAAATAGATATAAATAAAGCTGGTGCCAAGTGTGGCCCATTTCGACTCCGTTAATCTCAGAATAATCTCATGTCTCTTTGTGACATTTTATTTGTCAATAAGCAAATTGAGAAGAAACATTTTTGACAAAAGTTGATACCTTAAACACAGGTGAGAATCACTATTAAAGCTTTTGAGATACCAAAGACAAAGCTTTAAGCATTTTTTTCTTTTTTCTGTAGAGGACATTGCAAGTTCATATCCAGAGTT
This sequence comes from Pangasius macronema, assembly GCA_037577455.1. Lineage (NCBI taxonomy): Eukaryota > Metazoa > Chordata > Actinopteri > Siluriformes > Pangasiidae > Pangasius > Pangasius macronema. Next base: position 9,660,388 of record CM074967.1, on the reverse strand, counting down.
GGATTCTTGAACAAGGCCATTTTTTCCTGACTGCTCGGCTATACGTTTGTTGAATGTAAAACGTACAGGCTTAGAGGATACACTAATATCGCCGCTATTGCCTGTGATGTTCTTTGTGCTTTTAATGTCAGTGCACCACCTGAACACCTGTTTTTCCTCTGTGTTGTTGATTTCTGGTGCTGTTAATTAATCTCCATCTGTTATGTGAGGGAACAGTTTGGAAATTGGATTTTCGGCCAATTATCTGCCTATTCACTGCTTTAGTTTGCGATTTTCACCACACAGTTTCAGCTTAGTTGTCACTGATTAGCACTGAATGAGTTGTTGTCGGCAATGTCATCAGTTTTCAATTTTCTGCCAAATTCACGTATTCTGCTCATACATCATGTCCCTAACTGATTAACTCAATGCCTAGAACTAATCACCCCCACACCCCCAATCTGTGGGCAAGTTAGGTTGACATTTTCCCCCAGTACTTTATAAATCCACAGCTTGCTCTTTGCACCTCTCACTAAGGTTGATCCTCTCTGACGAGTTCGCTCTATAGGGAGACTGCAAATATGCTTTATGGGTGCACGGGGCGCTACATGCCACCACCTCCATGCTTCTCATGACTATGCTAACACTCCCACACTTACACATCATTATGGCACCTATGGTCCAAACAGGGGTTATATCATACCAAATTAATCACATATCTCTTTGAGGCAACATGTTCTACTCGGCCATAGTGCAAAGTAAGGGTGTAAAGAGCATTTTATAGTGAGTTTTATGTAACAGCAATGGATCCTGTGAAGTAAGAAATAGGTTTGGATCTTAATCAGAGGAATGCATGCCTAAGGCAATGTGGTGAAAATACGCTGATGCTTATCTCTGTGCTGAGTATATCATTTTTATGTTTTAACTGACAAGCTGGAAATCTTGAAAGGTAAAAATGCTATAAAAAGTTTTAAAAGAGCAGAAGAATCAAAGAAAAGAGGGAAAAAAAAGGTCATAGAATGATGTATAAAGATCTCTCTCTGTTGAAAGCTAGCTCTTTCAGAGATTAATACGAACTTAATTTATTTGCATTTTTTTTTTTTTTACACATTCTCCAAAACAAAAAAAAAAAAAAAGATCTAATCTATACCACTGTTTCTCAATGGAGTGGTACCATTAGGGATGTGCCTTTTGTGGTTGTACCTTAAATGAGTTTTAAAGTACACTATATTAACTTCCCCAGGTGAAAGATGATGTGGAAAAGATGAGGGTGACCAATGGAAATACAGTTTAGTAGGGTGTTGTGGTTTTTTTTGGGGTACTTGTATTTGTACTACCCCCTCACTGAGCAAAACGGTCAATGGTCTGTTGGTGTTCAGTTAGTTGAGTTTGAGATCAGGGGCTCTAGAGGCCAGTTTAGCGTTTTAATAAATACTCCTGACCCCATGAGTACACTTTTATGAATATATTGAAATATTAAGCTCATGAGTTAATGATCCAATATTATTGGATAATCTATTAATTCAAAGAGCTTTTATTTCTGAATTTTCTCCTGATAGACCTTATTAGGTCCAAGTTGATATTAATAGCTAATTGTTTTGGGGTTATTAAGGTTTGGATTAAACCCATTTGATTCAAATAGCCAGTTAAACAAGCTAATAACTATAAGAACTCAATGATAAAATATTATTGGTGACTACCTAGTTCTACCTAGTACCTGGAGGACCGACACGGAGGACCTGGGGTGAAACTCTTCGTGAGGTTTAGGATTTGTTCATGGCATACAGATTGTATTAAATTCTCCAGTTTAACATCGGTTCACGTGTAGCATTTATCTTTTTTGTTCCCAGGGAAAAGCTGTACCAATTATCACGAACAAATGAAGAACACTGTTGCAATGCAAAATGTTTGAACCTGCCTGGTTGTATTTTATTGTGTTCATTTGTAACCAAGCATCTTGCGGAACCAAAAGGGACTTAAGATTAATGAAATAAAGAACAGTGCATAAAGTAACACAGCATAGCCATACATCTTATTCACACCACCCAATTCCTGTTTTCGAGCAAGGGAAAAGTTTGTTACAATTTCATTTACAGGTAACATTCGGTATATTATCGTAAGTTTTCTAGTACTTGTCTAGCATAAAATTCAGCCATACCCGGTGCATAAGTCTGTTACACTTTTATACAAATCATCTTAACTAACTGACTTTTCTACCCTTTGCCTTCTCTTACATTATTCTCATCCTGTTTGTATCCAATCTCCGGCTCGCTCTCTCGCTCTCATTGTTACCAGTTATTGGAAATACAAGCAATATTCATGGAAATTCATGCACAAAAAAACTTTCACACGCATGTAGGTGTTAATGCAACTAAGCGAAGGAGGGAATTTGACAGGGAATAAAATTACAATGCTGTTTCATATGTACACAGAAAATATTTCGGTGCTACTTCTAGGACTTTAACGTAAATATGGTTAAAAAGTCATACTTATTTAAGACATTAAGCTGAGTGCAAAAAATGTATTGTTTTAATTTGGAATCATTATACAGTTACTGGAGTAAATTTTCTTTGGTATATTTGGCTATGTCCTAGTTCTCCATTATTCTGTTGAGCTTTAAGAGTGCTTCTGAAACACACTAAGAAGAAGCCTTTATTTGTCACATACATTACAATACAGTGAAAATCTTTTCTTCACATATCCCAGGTTGTTATGACATTGGAGTCAGATCGCAGGGTCAGCTATGATACAGTGCCCCTAGAGTAGAAAGGGTTAAGGGCCTTGTTCAAGGGCCCAACAGTAGCAGCTTGGTAGTGCTGGGGCTTGAACCCTATGATCAGCAACACTGAGCCTTTAAGCACTGAGCCATAGCATGCATAGTGACAAGGAAGCCATTTGAGATTCTTCCTAGCTGTGTGTTGGAGCTTAAAATATTCCCGTGTGAAGACAACTTGTTGATTAGCATGATTACTGTGGGTAAATAAATAAAAACAAGTCGGAAGTTTCTGATTTCTGGATAAAATTAAGATATTGCTTCCTCACGATGTCTTCTTTCTTGAACGAAGACACATTACATTCACATTCTTCTGTAGTTATGTAGCTACCTGTTTGTTTCACTTTTCGAAGGGGGGGGGGAGAAGAATGTTATGATTGATGAGCTACATGATGAGTGAGGGGGATGTGTTAATTTGGCATGGACTCCCCACATTACATCCACAATAACCGCAGAACATCCAAATACACTAGGAAGGGATGAAAAGAGGTGCAGTGCTAACATTACGGTATTTGTGTCTTTGATTTGCACTCTGTGTATCTGGTGTAAATTGGCCACCTGCTTTGCCTCTAGAGCTGTTAATTAGTTTCTGTTAGTGTCCTTCACAAATGAAGCACTGATTGTTTTTAAAAGGTGGATACGCAGCTGAAGGTTGTGTATTAATCTAACTTCTGTCTTTCTCTGACAGCTCTTCCTAGCTACACATGTGGCAACCCCGGGCAGCTGCAGAATGGCCTCCAGCAGGGCTCCACTTTTAACATCGGGGATAAGATCCGCTACAGTTGCAGCCAGGGTTTTGTTCTGGAAGGCCACGCTGTGCTTTCGTGCCTGGCCACATCCTCAGGCACGGCTGCTTGGGACTTCCCCCTGCCCTACTGCCGAGGTGAGTGCGAGCTGCATGAGAGAGACATGAGAGGAGTTTACGACATGTCTTTATCAGACCGGCACCCTGATGTTTATCAGCGAGGGGGCTGCGTGCAGCCATTTGTCCTGGTTGAGAGGGAGCAGAGGCACCCGCTGTGTTGACACTTGCCAGGGTGGAGTGGCGTGGGCGGATGCTTTGTCAGCACTGTCGCACAGAACAGATCCTTTAGGCCAGTTTAGGACACTTTATTATTGGTTGAATACATCTGAATGAGTAGCACATCAATGTCTGGGGGTCACATATTATATATTTTGGCACTGTGTAAGTGAACACATGTCATACATCATATCTTAAGCACATATGCACTCTTGATAATCTGGCACACATTCACCATCAGGTGTATATTCACTGTATATAGTCTGTTCGACCTTTTTAAAGAAGTAGTTTTAATGAGAAGTTGAGTAAATTTAAACAGTGCAATGCACACTGTACCAGCATTAGTCATATCACAGCTTTGCATTGTACTGTATTTTGCTCAGATTTGTCAATGATTATTTTTCTTTCATTTTTTAAATATCTGGTCATTGGTCATTTGTCCAGGCATGAGGAGCACAACCTACAGTTACAGCATCAGCAGTAAATGCATGAATCATCTGGAGCACATTATTTTTGAGCATTCATATCTCATGATGAATTTGTTTTATAGTATCAAAAGGGAGCAGGGTTTTCATTTCTCTTCTTTTTGCCCGGAAGAAGTTAGCAGTTTATTAACCTACGCTTCTCCAGGCAATTTCCAGATTTAAAAAAAAAAAACGATTATCCCAAGCATACAAGGCTAGCGATTGTTCCACTTTATGTACACTTTTGACAAAGTATGTGGACACATGACCATCACACACATGTGAGCCTTCTATAAACTGTTTCCACAAAATTGGAAACATACAATTGTATAGGATGTCTTTTGTATGCTGTAGCATTAAGAGTTCCTTTCACTGGAACAAAGAGGCCCAAACCTGTTCCAGCATGACAATGCCTGTATGCGCAGAGTGAGGTCCATGAAGACATAGTTAGCCAAGGTTAGTGTGGACGAAGTCGAGTGGCTTCCACAGAGCCCTGACCTCAACTCCTCTGAACACCTTTCAGTGGGTGTTCTCTCACATTTAAAACTTACTGACTGTTGCATGGTGCCAACACTGGAGACTCCTTCCATACATTTTAAATAAGCATCTCCTTAAAGAAAGATTCACCATAACAATGATTTAGAAATAAATTTTTGTGTTAACCTTAAAATTTGTGACATGTCTGCCATGCCAGTCACTGTGAAAGGTGTTCAAATATATAGAAATTATAATGTTTAGTGTATGTAATGTAAATTTTAATATAAACCTGTAATATGAATTACATTTGGCACTGACGTCAGAACTATTGTTGTAGGAAATTAATCAACACCTTCTGACCAGTCAGATTTAAAGGTTCGGCTGTACTGTGATAAAATTTTTATTTTCAATTTTTATTTGAACTCATCGGCATCATGATCACAATTGCTTTTCCTAAAAGTTAGTTATTTGTTACTCTCCCCACTTTTGATCTCCACACTTCATTTCCTGTGACTTATTTCAGTTTGAAGTCTGGGAGTTTGCTCCTTACATCCCCATCCCATGTGTGAATGGTGTGTGACAATGGCTGCTGGTGGTGGTGGTCTCTGGGCTGTGTGTGTTCTTTGAACAGGCTGGTATAAAGCAATGCCATCTGTGCCCAGGCTGTAGGAGTCAGGAAGCCCACGTCCAGTCCCACATGCTCAGACATGCAGAGCCAGAAAGGGACCCCCCACAATCCTCCAAACCCTGCAGGTGGCCCATGAGATTATGGACCCTTACTTGGTTCTGCGTCGTGTTCACGCATCCTCCCATGCTGCGTTTCATATCTCACACTCATCTGTGTTTTGTTGCCACTGCCCTCTGCTTTTGCTTTTTTTTTTTTTGTCTTTTTTTTTTTCCTGACTGGTTCAAAGCTGCTGACTCTCCTGTCCCTGCTGTTCTGTATTGGATTTGTGTGGAAAAGCATTCACACACCTAAAAGCCATAAAAATGCCATTGTTCCATGATTAATTACATGCCAATGGTATACAAACTAACATTTTACACAGTGGCTAATTGGAGGTGTGTGTGTGTGTGTGTCCATGCATAAGTATTCACCCCCTTTGAACTTTTCCACATTTTATAGTGTAACAATCTGGAACTGAAATTGATTTGCTTGGGATTATTTGATATAAATTGACACAAAATAGTTTGTAATATTGAATCAGTGGAAAATCAACATAGCTTGCAAAGTTATTTACAAAAACTGTAATAAAAGTTATGCTTGCATAAGTATTTCCCCCATTGCTGTGAAACCCCTGATTAAGTTCAGCTAGATCCAATCAAGAGAATGGACAGACTGGTTCAAACTGACAAAGCCTACAGCAACTCTAATAACTACTCTTTACAACCGTGGTCAGCAGAAAAGCATAAAAGTTCCTCTCCTGTCAACAAAGAACAGCAGTCTGAGGCTACAGTGGGCACAGGCTTACTGAAACTAGACGGGTGAAGATTGGAAAAACATTGCTTGGCCATCAGCTTGTTTATATTTTGAGAAATAGAATACATAAGCACATTTGTTAGAGAATATAGAAGAATATAAAGGAGGTAATAAAATTTTTTAAAAAGATTTCCATGCATGATGTAGCTGGCACTATTATATTATATTTTTATTTATATAATTAAAAAATATATAGATATTTTTTTTTTTGTACCACTATATATACATATACATATATACACATACACACACACACAATAAAAAAAAACAAATATATATATAAATTTATTTAGTTATTTTTTTTTCTTCTTCTTTTCAAAAGGCTTACTTATTCTTGATGACCTTGCCATCCCTCTCACTTTCTAACGGTTTCCTTGCTTTATTATGGTCAGAAAATTCTGTTGGCCAGAAGGGGGCAGAAGGCCGGACTGCTTTTCTCTGCAGAGTCACAGAATAATAAGCTTGCCTTCCCTCTTTAGTGCCAGTTGTTAGGGCCTGTTCCTTTAAACGCTGTTGTTTCAATAATTGGCTCACCATGATTATCTGTTTTTCTTCACTGTTGCACATGAACAGTCCTTTACACTGAGATGATTCATCCTTCAAATATGTGAACATGTACATTCAGAATTCTTCTCCATTCTGGGCACTTCTCCATCACAGATCTCAGCGTCTCAATGGGAGCGTGTTCAGCATTCTGCATTCTAAATGTCAAAGCAGCCTGCCAGCTTCCCTCCATGGCAGAGCAGCCAGAGCGATCTTTCCAGAGGGGAGACAGAGGAGAAAAAGATAACCGTACAAGGATCAGACCAGATCACTTCTCTAAAGAAGCGCCTCTTTTGTTTTTTTTTCCTTTTCTTTCTTTCTCTCTGTGATTCTTGCTGTCAGGTCTAGGGGTGCTGGTTTGTACCTCTCTGTCTCTCTCTTTGCCATGTTGTCATGGTAGCTGCAAAGCTGGAGGAAAGCACTGCGCGGGGGCAGGCGAGCAGAGTCGACGCTCTTTTTTTTTTTTTTTTTGTAAGGGACTGGATTTGCAGACTATGTTCATAAGGCTGTTTTTTTTGTTGTTGTTAAGTGAGCATCAGTGCAAAAGAACTTGGAACTTTTTGGGGTGAGGGACCTTAGAGAGTTAATGAATTAAACTCTGATTAATTCATTTAATTAGTTCACTAACTGCCTGGTCATTTAATTATTTATTTCATGGCAACACTAAATGCAAAGAATGAGTTATGTTTTGCTTTTTATGCTTGGGCTATCTAAATATCATGTTTTCTATAGTATGAACTGTAATGACTTTTAGAAATGATGCGTTTTCATTGACAAGTAAATATCAGATCAGTCAGATCACGCCTCATCAGAGGATTTGATGGAATTGCGTGGGAGGTTGAACGCGGTCCCATAATCAGCATGTGTGAAAAAGCTAGAAAACGAGACCCTTTCTCCCAACCTCTTTTCTGTTCAGCCTTCTCTTCTTGGTTTGTACTGTGTCTCCCAAGAGAGTGTGGAGATTGACAGGTCTCCTGGATGATTGACAGGGCTCGGGGCCCCTGCTCTGCGTTTTTCATCCCTGGAAAGGAATCATATTGTTAGCAAGCCAACGCTAATGAATCCCACGGTGCCATGACTAGAAGAGCTCTGTGTCCTGGGAAGACGAGTGAGATCACTCACCTGTATATTAAAATAGACACAGTCTTAGGATCTGTCTGAAGTGGTCAGCAGTGGTACTACAGTATGATTCCGTCTACCCCCTTTTATACTGCAGTACACATTTAATCTCAAGCATTCAAACAGTAGAACTGCTTCTCTCTCTCTCCTAAGCCAGAAAAGACCTCATTATACCTCCCTTCTTTACATGCTGAGAAGGAAGCTTATAGACCTGCCCCCTTCCCAGAATCCTTTGCTGCAGTGATGCCTGTTGGAATAGAGGCATTTAAAAAGAACAGACATGTTTATGTCTCAAACACTGTTTGTTTGTTTTTTTCTTCTCTTATGCGTGGGTATGGGTCAGCACACACTGCCGTTTTCAGACGGTATCTGAAGGTCCTGCATCATGGCTGCCAGAAACCCAACATCCTTCAGCCTGCTTGGCACACACACACACACACACACACACACACACCAGACCAATCTCAGTCTGCCTTGTGCTACGTCCTACATCTCGGAGACATCTCGCCTGCTGTAACATCCACTCCGTCCAAAACTCCATTCAGGTCCAGCGTGTAAATCTGCCATCACCTTTTGAGTCATTTATATGACATGAGTTTTATCAATATTTTATTCATTCATTCATCTTTGTTAAATACTTTATCTTGGTCATTGTCACGGTGGCTCAGAAGCCTATTTCGGGAAAACTGAGTGTGAGGCAGTTTTAATTGGGATTTTAGGGTAGCCAATTCACAATGTGTAATTTGGAAGGGATGGGGAAACCGGGCCAGCCAGAAGAAACCCACATGAACACAGAGGAAGCATGTGAAATGCTACACAGACAGAAACCCATGCTGAGGATTAAAATGGGGCTGCTCAGAGCTATGAACAGCTGCACCACCATGCGGCCCCATTAATTGTTCAGCTTTATACACTGTTCGTATGGATGCATCAGGATTTCTTCACATCAAACCGGTAAAGGTTGGATCAGTGTAAAGCATGCATACACCTGCAGAAGAGCTGGATGTGCATAAAGCAGAGTTGCCAGATTAAATCAACTGTTTGTTTTTGTTTTTTTATTGAAAAACCTGTATGCATCTAAAAACAATGCACTTGCTCTTTTATTGCTGTAACTCGCACTTGATCTATATCACTAACACGGTGCCCAGGTTACTGTCTGTATGGTGTTTTCCATGTTCTTCATGTTTCACTCCTCAGGTTTCTGCCAATAACTGTGCAATAGATTACAAGAGTCATGTAGAAAGACAGTACTGTGGTGGGAATTCCAGCATATATAAATTTACATTTTCACTTTTGTAACATTCTTCCATAACTGCCCAATGGCTAAGAAGAGTCTATGGTGGGAATCCCAGGACATCTCTTAATATAGTAGGCATGTCCTCTCAAGAAAGTGTCAAGGCACTCCTTGAGCTTTATCCCAGCTTGTCCCAGTTCAAACAATTCAAGGACTTTTTTCACAGGAGCTTTTTTATGATATTTTAATGTTTTGCTTATTTTCAACCTGTAATTCATTCAGTACATGTGGGTTCAAATTGAGCTGGAACAGAACCTATGTACAACAATGTGTAATTTATTTATTTACTTATTTATTACCCCCCCTCCCCCCCATGATGTACATGATATCCAGTGTTATGCAGTGACGGATGTCTGGAATAAAAAAACTTTAACTGTGCTCTGTCACATTAATTAAGCTATTACATTATTTAGCTAGCTAGCTAAATACTCCCCCCCCCCCCCCTGCATAGTGATTTTTGCAGCCATGATTGTTTGAAAAACCACCATAATGCATGCTTCCCTCAAATCTTTTATGTCTCTCTCTCAATTTTAATTTGAGAATTTCCCACAGTAATCATCACAGGCCATCGAGCTGGACAGTAGTGTCTGCCCTGTCTGAATTCACCTACTATCACATGCCGGGAGGGAGAGTGTGGCGGGTGTGTAGGTGAATGGGAGATTTGTGCTACAGAAAAAAGGAGGTCAGATCCTCAGGCTCAAGTTTTCTCACTGTCAAAGTTTTGATCCCTTTGATTTTCCCCAAAGAGGGATGGAGGGAGAGGCAGTGGGAGGGAATGGGGTGAGCGATGGGAGAGAAGGAGATTTACTTTACCACTTCACCTTCTCTCAAAAAAGTAGTTTCATTATCCTGAGCTTAAACGACTAGCTTAGCGACAGAGAGAGAGAAACACAGAGAACACAAGATACCTCTCAATCTCTTATTGAAGAAATTCAGAAGAGCCAGAGGGGTTTAATTTCCATGGCAGTGCAGGGTTAGCATATGTAGCAGTTGGGGTGACGATCTCCTTAAAACAATATTTAAGAGGGAGCCACATTGCGAGCACAAATTAACCAAAATCTGAATTTCTCAGTTAATTAACCACATGTTTCAGTGGTTTCATCAAGCCTCTTGTTAGCAGCAGTGTGATAGTTATATCTTGTTTAATCCACAATGCTAGAACAAAGCTAATCAAGATGTTTATGGAACTAATCACTCTCATATTGCATGTGTGTGCATGCTCTTGCAGCAGACGATGGCTGTGGGGGAACACTGCGAGGTCAGAGCGGCGTCATCACAAGTCCAAACTACCCACAGGAGTATAACAACAATGCTGACTGCACATGGACAGTGCTGGCTGAGCCAGGTGACACCATCGCTCTCGTTTTCAATGACTTCCAGCTAGAAGAAGACTACGATGTCCTGGAAGTCAGTGGTACAGATGGCTCTGCACAGTGGTGAGTGTGTATATCTATCTAGCCTTTACACCCCTACATTCACTGCGACTAGATATGCATGGGATGTCTGATAAACAACATTATACACAAAAATTCAAATGAACTTCTTCAAAAAAAAAAAAAAAAACGTAACTGAAGTGACTGTGGTTCTCTGCGTACTATGCCATAAAACCTTTATGGTGTATCCCCACTGCAGATTTGGTCTTGAATTACGTCAGAAATTGCATTGAAAAGGTATTACATTTAAATGCCTACACCCTGGTCCAAAGAAAATAAAACTGCCTGATCTAGGCATTGTGAGAGGAGAACTTTGTTATGCTTTCTATTATATTTTCTATTTTGTTTTCAGTAGAGATTTATTTGTTTGTTTTTGTTTTATATATTTTTTGGAATGGAAGTAATAAAACACGATGGGGCACACCGCTATAGGAAAGTAATCAAAGGCATGGTGCTGTTTTGAGGTCCAGCCCGAAGCACGTTTTCCTTTTATATCACTGAAATTTGACAACACGAACAGATTTTTTTTTGTGTGTTTATTAAAGTATGACATTATCACTTACGATATAGCAGCTATAAACAACGATTCCTTCCCTAGCCCCTCTTTAATCTCTCTTGGAAGTTAATAAGAGAACAAATAAAGAGCTTTTCATCTTGCCCCCTTTGTGCTCGAAGGTTACAGCTTTACTTCTGACTGTAATAAAGGACTGACACTAGAGACTCCTTCCAAAAATCTCCTCACCGAAAGCCATATTAAAAAAAATAAACCTTGAGTTAATATAAAGCTTGCAGCTGATGTTATAGAAAATTAATCAACATCTTCTGACCAGTCAGATTTGAGAATTCTGAAGTGCTGTTGTATAAATTTTGTGTGTGTGTGTGTGTACATTTCTCTTTAGTTTAGATTTAAGTTTGTTGTATGTATGTATTCATTACATTGTTTCCTACACATGTTATACATGGTTTGTTGAGCCAAGGTAAGCTGATTACCCCCTAGGTATATTTTACCTCTATCTCCTGAGAAAACAGCGGGTCAATGTCCAATTTGGCAGTGACATGAATAATCATCTCAAGTCAGAGTTAGGGTTAGGTCATTCAAATTGCTGTTTGAAGTTGCCACATTGGGTGCTCCATCAGCTGCCTCGAGCTGTTTATAACTTAGCTTGAGCAATTAGTGAGGCGCTGTGCTGCTTGCGCTCCTTCTTACGAGGAGCTGAAAACATAGATCTGAAATCAGTTACTGATGACTTTGCATTTTTTTTCTTCTATCAGCGTTTTTACTCGTGTGAAAGCCATGATTTGTCATGGCAACAAAGGTTTGTATGTAGAATTTCATCTTGACTATCTTATGGTTGGGAGGACTACGTGATTTCACTGTGCACTCATGTGCAAAAAGCAACTCCGCCTCTGATTTGCAGCTATTACGCTAGAATAACCTTAGTAAAATACAATCAGAGGGCATGCTTATTATCTTATGTGTCTAGGAATTACGTGGAAAACTGTCAGTTTACTTAATTCTAATGAAGGTGGAACATCATGATTGAAGACAGAAATTTATAAGAATGAAATTTAAATAAATGTATTGAAGTAAATGCAGAAATAGTAACCCCAGTAGACTATTAGTGATTGTAATCTGATGTTAAAATTGTAATCATTTGTATTGTTTGTTGGCTGCACGGAGGTGCAGTAGCTTTGGTGGTATCTTTACCTCCTCACAGCTCCAGGTCCCCGGTCCAATACTGAGCTGTGCGCATGTTTTGCCTGTGTCTATGTAGGTATCCTTCATGTTTTCAGATTTTGCCACATTAAAAAAAAAAAAAACATACCATTAGGGGTACTGGCTACTAAATTGTCACTAGATGTGAATGTGTGTGTAATGTGTGTTACTGGGCTAGACTCCAGATCCACGATGACTCTGGCAAGGACAAAGAGGTTACTGAAGATGGATGAATGGTCCAGGAGTCAGTCAGTGAGAGAAGTTGACTGGCAGTGTGGGGGTGAGGTAACAAGCCTCAGTATAGTCAGGAGATATCTGACATAAAATCAAATAGTCTTAATATTTGTTGTTTGTAATATCAACTCAATATCTATAAATTATGTATGGGATTAAAACAGAGCGCCCCATGCCCCAAGTATACAGTGCCTTGCATAACTATTCTGCATCAAAGTTCTGGAAAAGTATTGATCAGAGTTTGGGCATTATTATTTTGAACACTCTACAGAACACGATTATTAAAAAATGGAAAGAATATGGCATAACTGTGACTGACTGTACCTAGAGGAGGCCATTCAGCAAAAGTCACTGACTAGGTAAAGAGGGCATTATTCAGAGAAGCAACAAGAGGTCAAAGATAACTCTGAAGCTGAAGAGATTCCATAGTTTAGAAGAGAGAAAGTGTTCACAGCCATAGGACACAATAGGATACCAGGACAACCGCAGTGCAGCCAACCCACACAGCCAGGCTTAATGAAAGTGGTGAGATGAAAGCCATTTCTTTAAAAAAAAAAAAAAAAAAAAAAGGCCCCATGAAATCCCATTTGGGGACTCTGTAAACATGCGGAAAAAAGTTCTCTGGTCAGATGACATCAAAATTTCTCTCTGGCCTTGGCACAAAGCATTACTTTTGGTGTAAAACCAACACTGCCTCTAAGAATACCATGGACACAGTAAGGCATGGTGGTGGTGGCATCATCAGGATGCTTATCAGTAGGAACTGGGAAATTGGTTGGAGTAGAGTGCAAAAAAAGTATGAAGCCAAACACAAGGCAATCCAAGAAGAAAACCTGTTTCAGTCTGAGCATACTGCCAAAGCTACATTGAAGTGGTTCAAAGCCAAAACATGTTAGAATGGTCCAGTCAAAGCTCAGACCTCAATCTAATTGAGAACCCGTGTTCTCCAACCAATCTGCCAGAGCTTGAGCAATTTTGAGCAAGGATCCTGATGGAAACATATATTCCAGAAGACTAATTGCTGGTTGGTGAATATGCATCCAAGCAGTAAATGTCCACTTATTTGATTAATTAACCTTTATCACATTAACCTATATTCAAATGTTAGACATGTTTTTTTTAAATCAAGTGCTAAAAAATCCAATTAAGTTCATTTCAGTTCTATGAACTAAAAATTCTAAGTTATAACATTAAAAATTTGTAAAAGTGGGAAGAATGCTTATGCAAGGCACTGTATTTCAGATCTGTGTGAAACGATGCATTATTTTCTGTATGCCTATTAATGTACAACTTGTTAAGCTTATTTTATGTATATTATGTTGATTGAGTTAGTATTCTGTGTTATGGTGAGATAAATGGAAATCTGTACAAAGCTTTGACAGACATACTGAAACCTGAGACAGATCTTAAAACACAGAGAGATGCACAGATGTGCACATGAGTACAGGAAGTGATTGAGGGGACGGTGTCAGGAAGAGAGGCTGATTAGTAAATGAGTTCAGATTGCGGTGTCATTTCAGTGGGCAGTTGTATGATGAGCAGAGAGATGGAAAGGAAAGGGGGTGAGAAAGGACAGAATACTCAGAACTGGCCCTGCCAACTAGGTAGAGTTTGGATTTGTTCGTTTGGCTCTGAACGCAGTGATGAGGACTTTTGCCTGACCAGACATAAAACTTTTGTTAATGCTACTTTCCTTTCCAGTGTTATTCAAAGTCTTACATGCTACTTGCCTGAACATAAATTAACTTTGCCAGTAGAAATTCCTCCATTTCAATCATTGAATGGGGCATTCTGTTACGCGTCTTTCTAACGCTTTTTCCCCCAAAAGTACTTAGCTTTTGAGCAGCTGCACATTCGTTAGGATACTACAAACTCCAAGAGGTCAAAATTCTACTTTCTCAAGTACACTTTGGGTTTGACTGTGATTACAGTATCTCTTCAGTGGGAACCCTGGGGCCTCTGACGTTAGTAAGAAAGAGGGGAAAAAGAGAGAGAGAGAAATAAAAACAAGCTGAGCTTCTAACTAAGGCGAGTAATGTGTTGAAAAATCGCTTATGATGTCTCATTCTAGTATCATTGGAGTATTTTGTAGTCAGTATTAACTGTGGATTTATGCTTTCAAATTTGTGATATTGTCATGACTTATATAAGCTATAAATGTTATATCTTTATTCATATAGAACAACAACAACAGAACTCACTTGTTTAAATTCAACCAACTTTCATAGGAGATGTTGTGTTAATGTTGGAACAAACAGTAAACTTGTACATCGTAATTTCCTGGACTGGCTCTCCTTTTCATGTCCTGGTTGATACCAAGAGGATATATACTCGTGCACACAGAATAAATATACACACAGTGCCAATACAGAAATTGAGGAGAATAGAAAAATAGAAATAAAAAAACTCTTATTGAGATTGACAGATATGTACCTCTGAACTCCTTACATCCTTTCTCTCAGCCCTCCTGTCTTCTCCCTGTCAGCACACATGGGGTCACAGCAGAGCCTTTAATTAAAGACGCAATAGCTGAAAGAGGCGAGCAAGCAGACAGAGAAAAGGATAGCGTGGTAATGACTTGGCAGGGTAATTTGACCTTCAAGTGCTTTGGCGTTTGCAGAGGGGAAAAAACATAATATAAACTAAATAAAATGTTATATAAATTTACATAAATACATATAGAAACCATAACTCTCTGCTCATGCCAGATCATGGGCAATTAACCTATGAATATGCAGCAAATGCTGAATGGAACTGTGCATGAGGAGTGTCATCTACTATGATGTAGGGCCAATTAGAGGCACAGATGTGGACGTTATACATGCATGCATGCATACATACATACACGCACGCACACAGTTAGGTCAGGAAGTATTTGGATAGTGATGGAGGTTTTTGTGATTTTGCCTTTATACACCACCACAATGGATTTGAAATAAAACANAGATGAAGCAGATAAAAGGTCGGGAGTTGATATCAGGTATTGAGTTGGTATTTGGCAACAGGTTGATTGGAGCTACCAATATGAAGCCCAAGGAGATCTCAAAAAACCTTGGGTATGGAAAAATCCCTTCACAACATGAACAGAAGTGAACCACTGGTAACATTCAAGAACAGGAAAGCCAGATTAGACTTTGCCAGAAAACAGGTTAAAAAAAAGCCTCCCATGTTCTGGAATAAGATTCTTTGCACTGATGAAACCAAGATTAGCTTGTACAAGAATGATGGGAAGAGAAAAGTATGGCGAAAGAAAGGAACAGCTCATGATTCAAAGTATACCATATCATGTGTCAAANTCAAACATGGTGGAGGCAGTGTTATGGCATGGGCATGTATGGCTGCCAGTGGAATGGGCTCACTGGTGTTTATTGATTATGTGACTGCTGACAGATGTACTTAAGTACACACACACACACACACACACACACACACACACACACAAAAACAACAACCTCCCAACAGAGTTTTGGACTGATGGTATTCCTAGTTTGTGACCTAGTGAGCCAATATCAGAATGTATTTTTGANATGTATTTTTGATAGACTTCAAAGCACTATTGTAAGTCGCTCTGGATAAGGGCATCTGCCAAATGCTGTAAATGTAATGTAAATGTGACAGAAATAGCAAGATGAATTCTGAGGTGTATAGGGCTATACTCTCTGCTCACATTCAGCCAAATGCTACAAACTGATAGAACGCTGACCCTGAACAAGACTTTGAAGGCAAAGAAATGGAATGTTCTTCAATGGCCAAGTCAATCGCCTGATCTCAAACCAATAGAGCTGCTTTTCACTTACTGAAGACAAGACTGAAGGCAGAAAGACCCACAAACAAGCAGCAACTGAAGGTGGCTGCAGTGAAGGCCTGGCAAAGCATATATATATACATACATACACACAGGCGTTATTGAGTAATAAAAAAAAAATTGGACTCCAACCATTACTTTGCCAACAAAAAAATTAAATGTTACAGGAAAATATCTGTATGGCTGTAAAGAAAGCCAAAATAGAAACAGGTATGACTGTCAGTCTCCAGGAAAACTGTGGCAGATTCCCCAAGATGCTCAGAAAAGCTTACAAGCTAATTTCCTTGTAAAACAGCACAAAGTGTACCTGAGACGACTGATGCATTTTTAAACAAAGGGTTGTTACACTTAATATTGACTTTGTTTAGTTAATTACTGTTTGCTGCTTTTAATAGTGGATTTTTTTAATGTAAAACTGTTTAATTTCAATATTTTTGAAGGCATCTTTTCTTATGATATGCAATGATACGGTTTCATTTATTTAATTAATCTCTCTATCTATCTCTTTCTTTCTAATGGGATGTCACCAAAAGCATTATGTCTATCTAGTTAGCACTAAAAATCATCTGACCAGTTACAAGTTATTATTAACGTTTTATTAGGTTTAGTTATTGTTATATTAAGTATTTTGGGCTGAAGCTTTCTCATGGGTGGAGGGAAGTATTAGCAATACTTGTAAATGAATAAATTACTCCTTCCTGTGTAGAACTAACGCTGTTCAATGGACCTTATGATGAAATCACTTTCACCCAGCTATTGATTGGTGATCTATCGCTGATCATGAAAAAGCAGAGAGAACGTACCAGACAGTGCAAATGCAGTGGACCTTTCTACATTTTGTAAAGGAACACTTAAGGACTGTGTAAGTCCACAGCTTAAATATGAGGTGTTCAAACACTCCACAAAGCTGGGCTGTATGGAAGAGTGTTGAGAAGAGAACAAGATTGCCAAAAGGCATGTTGAAGACTCAGGAAACATGTGGGAAAGGGATCTCTGGTCTAATGATCCTAAAACTGAACTTTACAGCTACATTTGGCAAACATGACCCTGAGAACACAACAGTGAAGCATGATGGTGGTAGCATCATGGTGTGGGGATGACTTTCAACATCAGGATTGACTCTATTCTCTGTTAAACTGCTGCTGAGTTATCTGACTTGTCTATTTTGTATGTGGAGTTGATTGTTTAGTGTATTAGGACTCCTAAAGGCTCATTTCATACTCATTAGACACACATCAGGCCAGAGAGCCCCACTCCATAGCACCATTCTTATTCTTGCTTTAATGAGCTTGGAGTAACACCAACATAATACTGTAAGCAAACAGTATGTGCTACACAGCCAAGTTAATTTAATGTATTGCAAAGATGGACCCTTAACGGTTAATCTTAAGCACTGCATAAAGGATTTTCATAAAATTATTAAAAGTTTGAACAAGAGCACAGAATGAGGACGCAGCAGGAATGTGTTAGCTGCTTGTCTCAGAGTTCATGTGTAGGAGTAGTAATCCTTGACACGTTTTGAAATCTCTGAGCAAAGGACATTGTCAAAGGAGGTATTTTCTAAGAGGACATAATTGTAAGAAATGATTGCTCCTAGTTGTATGACTGCGAGTGTAAGTCTCCGGCAACTTCATTTTTCCGAGAACATTCACCGAGATGTCTTTTAAACATCAAGAAAAATTGAATTGCTTTCAGGAGTGAGTGCAGAGGAGGCTTCTTTTTAATAAAGGCTTGTAATTTCAACATATTACCACCGTTGCCGATGTTATTCTGACATTTATGACTTCTCTAACTCCACTGAGATGGAACTGCTCACAATTGAGTAAATGAACTTCACAGGCCCTTTAGTATTTTCTTACCTTTTATTTCTGATCTAAGACAAACCGTCTTTGTCATAGCCTCCTCTTGTGCTCTTTTTATGGCAACGGGATAGAGAGAAGATAACAGCCTCGAGCCACTGGACTCCTCCGCAGTGAACATGCATACAATGTTGTCAGTAATCCTTTTCTTTTTTTCGTTTCTTGGTATGGTGAGCAGTATCTACCGATTACCTCCAGCCAAGGGGGATAGATTGTATATAACTTCTCTTATTTTTGTTTATACCTTCAGCATTTTATAAGCATTAATTAATTTTGTATAGGCATCTTATTTATTGTATGTGATCTTTAGGAATTTATAGTGTATGCAGATCATTTGGCATGCACATGCAGTGACGGCTATTCACTGACACGACATTTTGTTCTAGATGGCAGAGGAAATGTCCCATACCTTCAGAGCTCTATACCCTCATTCATCTCCATGTTCCTCTGAGAGCGGCTTCATCTCTCTGCTTTCGACTCTGGCACTGTTGGCTGCTGACAAACTACTCCTTGTTCTTACTCTTACCTATGCTGCTTCTTTTATTGTTATTGTTATTGGCCTGATCCTGTTTCTCCATGCAGCTGTCATTCCATGATATTAACCATCAGTCAAAAGCCTTCTTCTGCTTTGCGAAGTATAATCACATGTCTCCCGATTAGATATGCAGAAGATGATTGTTCAGGGCATTTGAATGCATTTTTCTTCTACAACGTGATGGATTTCAAAGGAAAACGTATTTGGTTGGCAGGACTTGATACCTCAGAATTTGATTGGCTTATAAAAAAGTAGGCATCTTTCTTGATTGGTTAGTTATTTTATTAATTTTTTTCCTGCCCATGACTCAGAGGTTGTTTAGAGAAGGGGGGAAGTTTCTGCACTTAAATAAATGAGTAGATGATGTCTTTCATGCAGTTAGTACAGATGAATCATACTCAGTATGCCTAAGGAAAGGAGATAGCAAAGAAAAAAGGGGGACAGTTTTCATTACAGGTTGTTTAAGTCATATTTTGTTGCAGCAGTTAATATGAAAGATAGTCATTGGGTTTGTGTGTTATTTTGGTCATACTGTCAGTAACACTTGGTTATTTCGTCTAACACATGCACTCTTCCACACAGCAGTTTTCTACCTCTCTGGTCCTCAGTGGCTTGCCTTACTCTCCCAGCTTCTGGAACTTTCTGAGTACTGAATGCTGAGCAAATGCTTATGTTCTAAGAATCAGTTCTAAATACAAATATACAGATATGAACATAAAAAACAGCAATTAACTTTACTTTTTCCAACCACTTTTACATATAACCATAACCAAGCATAAATTATTACAACAGTGCAACATCTTTAGGCAAACACGTATCTGAACACACCAAAGAATATGAATTTTGAATACAATTTTTAGATTGTTACGAACATCAGCTTATTCTAGTGGGATAAATAAATGAATGAATGAATGAATGATTGAATGAATGTTGATATTAGTTAATTTGTATTATAAAGTAATTTACTCCAAATAATGTCATTGGCTGTTGATAAAGTTGTTGCTTTGATCTTTAATATGTTGATGTTAATATTAAACTTTACCATCACCACTAACACAAAACCTGACAATAGCATGATTATCTCTCGTCTTTCATCTCTCTTTCTCTCTGTCTTTCTTTCTTGTGATGTAACAAATACTACCTTCCTTATCTGTATTTGGAAGTAGGAGGCGCACAGTGATGCCCGACCTGAATGTTTGCATAGAATTCTGCTTTTTGAGACAAAAGGCTTCACTGTCATACATATCAATAATCCTAGCTGGTGTAGTCACAGAATATTTTCCCCAACAGTATTCTATCCAGCTCAATGTTTTGAGGTTAGTACCTGTTAGCGTATGCTGGTATTTTGGGAACGTAGTGATGTATACTGCTTTCGAAGTCTGTTTCAAACTGTTTCCTTATAGCTGTAGCTATCGAGACTTCTACGACACTGCATTATGAGACAACACAGACAGCAAGGCATCAAGACACATGGCTTCTGCTTCTTTTGTACACATTCTTTGTTACTGTCTTTCTGTCACTTTCTTTCTCCTTACTCCCTCTCCTGTCTTAAATTCTGTCTGTGACTCATCCAATCTATCATACCCGCCATCTCTCTCTCTCTCTCTCTCTCTCTCTCTCTCTCTCTCTCTCATATTCAATGCCCTGCTTATTTAGATGGCATAAAACATCTGGATGCGCTCTGCCCTCCCTAATTATCTGATGAAAGAGTTTCATTGCTGTGAGTGCAGAATTCTGTTCTATACCACTTCAGACTCTTCATTTATAAATTGGGACGAAGCTCAGCCAAGACAAATGGTGAACGAAGTTGCGTGGTGCATGGACATCGAAGGAAAAGGGTTGCAAATGTTGACTTTTCCATGGTTCAGACACCACAACACCACAAATAATTCTATCAAATGAGAAAAGCAGGCCATCATCCTTCACTGGTGATATCAGTAGGCGCTATCAGTGCCATTTCTCTTCTTCATCCTTTCCTCATTTTACACTTTCCTGTTTATTTTTTGTGCATATTTCTTGGCATACTCTTTCAAGAGGCAAGGCTATTTTCTCCAGTGGAAAGTTTAGTCGTTCATGTCTTTCCCTTGTCTTATTACAGAATGTGTCCAGTTCATTTGAAAATAGTAATCACGTAATGCTAATGCTATGTCTAGATAGTACCTGTAATATCCATCCATCCATCCATCCATCCATCCATCCAGTCTCTGTACTGCTTATATACACAGAGTCACGGGGTAGTCTATCCCAGGGGACAAGGCGGGGGACACCCTGCAGGGCACTATTGCACTCCTACTACAGATAATTTGGAAATGCAAGTCAACAAGTGCCTACTACACATGTCTTCAGACCAGGACAGGAAACCGGAGTACCCGAAGGAAACCCCTGAAGCATGTGTAAACCATGCAAGCTCCAAACACACAGGGCAGAGGCAGGATCTGATCCCCCAACCCCAGAGGTGTGAGGCAACAATGCTAACCACTAAGCCATCGTCCCCCACTACCTATACTATTTTAAGTATATGTGGTGGTCTGGAAAAAACCCTTACTGTGGCAAACCCTCTTTGGTCCAATTATCAGTAACACACATGCATTGTTTGAATACTAATACTATATTTTTTTTAAGGGAAATTAAGCTAACAGAAAAGTTTGTTTATTTAATCACCATTATTAGATCAAGAACCAAAAAGATGTGGCTCAATATTGTCAATATGATTATTGATATTTACCTGAGGTGATAGGACATCATTATCCTCATTTTAATTAATCTCATTTTCCAATGTAAGTGTACAATATTCGATAATGTGTCCTAATGGTGTTCATAAACAGATTTGATTACACTCTGTTTATGGAAAAATAGATTGCATTGGTGTAGATATTTATGTAGAGGTAGGCAGAGTATTTGCTTTGCTGCCTGAGAATAATATTAAATCTAAATCTAAGATAATTTCAAATAAAATAATATTGAGATGACAACAGTGTAAGTGAGGACTCGAACTCTAGTTTATAATGTACATAGACATATAATTTAATAGTCTGTATGGGTTATTTCTAATAAAAAAATTATTATTATTATTATTATTATTATTATTATT
The DNA here is from genome assembly GCA_037577455.1 of Pangasius macronema. NCBI lineage: Eukaryota > Metazoa > Chordata > Actinopteri > Siluriformes > Pangasiidae > Pangasius > Pangasius macronema. The sequence continues at coordinate 9,638,564 of CM074967.1, read as the reverse complement.
AAGCCTGGACTGTTGGAGGGGCAGGACTTTTAAATAGCCCATTAGTCTAAAGATTGCCAATGTTTACATAGCCATATTTCAGGATAGCCACATTTTAAAATGTTATAATTTTACTTGTGGTTGAGATCTGTTAACTTCAGAAAATGTGTGGTAGAGCAGCATATAATAGAAAATGGTCTATAAAATAATGTAAAATATTTTCCCAGGCCACCATATACTATATACATGCATCAGTAAAATATACCATGTTAATATGGTTAATCCTTTATGTAATTTGTTGCTATAATATAATGCAATATAATGTAATAATAAACCCTATAATAATTATATTAATTCTAGATTGAACAATATGAATTGATGTATATCAGGTTAACATGACAGCTCAGAGATGAAGGGCAGTTGCAGAGGTTAAAAGATTCATAAGTTGAACAGTGAGATCATTGCACTAATTTTGAGTGTTTGTAATGAAAACATTTCATAAAAGGCTAACACTGAACTTCAGTTTATCCCCCTGATATCTAGATCTCAGTTACAGCAAAAAGACAGTCAGTGAGGAGCAACGCAGAGCAAGCATATCTTTGCAGAATAATGTTTAAAAATGGGTAAGGGTTGAATATTGTCCTTCCAAATAGACCTTCTGAAATGTATAACTACATATATGAGATCGATCAGCCATAACATTATAACCATCTGCCTAATATTGTGTTGGTCCCCTTTGTGCCGCTAAAACAGCTCTGACCTGTGGAGGCATGGACTCCACAAGACCTGTGTTGTGCTGTCACAGCAAGCTGTGATGCACTGTGTGTTCTGATACCTTTCTATCATAGCCAGCATTAACTTTTACAGCAGTTTGTGCTATAGTAGCTCTTCCATGGAATCAGACCAGACGGGCTAGCCTTCACTCCCCATGCGCATTAATGAGCCTTGGGCACCT
>CM074967.1:9568332-9637545 GCA_037577455.1 Pangasius macronema | reverse complement strand
TGGTTTTAATGTTATGGCTGATCGGTGTAATTAGAATAAGCACAACTCTAATTACAGTATATTACCCGTGCAAATTCATGTGTATATGCGAACAGCCGAAAACGGTGCTATCGTTAGCAAAAAACTTCAGAAAAACGTCTTGTACACATTCTTTTATGTAATATGTACAAGATAATTATGTTATACCCTAGCTAGAGCACATGAGTCACAGATCTAATATTGTTCTTCGAATTTCAAACAATGCAGTGTAATAACCTTCCACTGAATGGTGGTACCCATTATAAATCCATTATTATGTTCAACCATTGTAATTAACATTGTTAATGTGTGTGTGTGTAATGCAAAGCAGTGGGATATAGGATAGAATTGTCTAAGGTGTGTGTGTGTGTGTGTCACCACAGTTCTAATTGATAACCCCTGCTACATGGTCTTGAAAGTCTTCTAGTTTTCTCTAGGGAGTCTACTACATTTCATCACAAAATGTTGCCAAGACCAAATTACTGACATTCAAAATAACCAACTACCAGAACATGTTGGGCAACGCACAAGAATATCTTGATTCCTAACACTCCTGAGACTGTTGCAAATAAAACACAAATAATAATTTAATGACTGCAGTTTGCTCCCAAAAGTGTTAGTTTTTTTTTCCATCTGAAACCCATTTATAGAAATGCATATGCACAGGAAAGTGGGGAGCCAGTCAGATTGCAACCTTCCAGGTCCTGAAGCCTGGGGATCCCTTTCCAGATTTAGTCCCACCTTTAGCTATAGTAACCTGTTATAATAACTTTCATTCTTCTGGAAAGGCTTTCCACTAGATTTTGGCTGTCAAGATTTGCCCATTCAGCCACAAGAGCATTAGTGAGGTCAGGCACTGATGTCAGAAGAGAAGGCCTGGCATACAGTCAGCATTCCAGTTCATCCTGAAGGTGTTCAGTGTGGTTGAGGTCAGGGCTGTGTTCAGTGGTACATCAAAAATGTCTTGCGTATTATAACCATAAACAAGGTAAGAAGTATATTATAAACAACTTTATTACGTTATCATTTTACAAATTGACATACAGTAAGTACCCCTCCACTAGCTACTAATGGCTATAGTATATATGGGCAGTGGTGGCTCAGTGGTTAGGACGTTGGGCTACTGTTTGGAAGGTCATGAGTTCGATCCCCTGCACCGCCAAGCTGCCACTGCTGGGCCCTTGAGCAAGGCCCTTAACCCTCAACTGCTAAGTTGTATAAATAAGATAAATGTATGTCGCTCTGGATAAGGGCATCTGCCAAATGCTGTAAATGTAAATCTATAAGTCATTATTAGTGTTATTATCCATAACCAGGGAAATCTCTTTATTGTTCCCACTCTCAAACAACTTTTGCATAGTTTATGGCATTTGCAGTGTTCACTGAGGGAAGGTCTTCAACAAGAATGGGGAAATTAGCCAACATAGTTTACTGTATATTGGCTAGTTGGAGATATAGCTATATTCAGTGTCGATGCTGACATCTGCTGTCATGCTAGAACCTATTGTGATAGATATGCACAGACATTACTACCAATGTTCAAGAAAAATGGCTACTAATCTTGCATGGGGAAAGTGTTCAAGTACACAAGTTACTCTCTAGCTCCTATATTCTCCTTCCCTTTCCTCCTCTATCACTTCCTCTTTTCATCATCTGGTGAAGCGGGAGACTTAGGCTTGAAATTATATTTTGCCCTCTCATCTAGGACACTGCGAAATCAATAGCTGTCTTTCTCTTTACCCCGAGGCACTCCTCAAAGTCTCATTGTGTGAGTCAGGTTTTATTTAGACCTGCCTTGGCTTACCGTCTCAATTCACACCACACTATCCATCAAAATTGCATGGATGAACTTTGCTTAGTTGCACTCGGAGTGTAGCGAACCAGCATCTACTTGCTTTAAAACTACCCAGAGTGCGGTGCACTGTCAGCATCTGTTGCTATGAATGCAATTTAGCAGGTTCTTCACTGCAATCGATAATTTAGTGCCATATTTTGATTTTGATTTTTTTTATCTATCTGAAATAATAATAAGAATTGGTTTAACTATGTGATTATAATAATCATTGCCTCGTGGTGTGAAGGTGAGCTGTGAAGCTATTGATTCTGGCCTTGTACTTACTCTATTGGCCTCTTTGGTCCATTTAGCTCCACAATCACTGCTTGCACAGCAACAGGCCCACACTGCAATATACTGTGGTTATGGATTGAGAGTATGGCTGCCTGTTGTAAGTGTTTATGTAAGCATGTTTGCCACTGTGCAGTTTTTGCCCTATATAATGACAAACAAGGACACTATGTGAACATAAAGCCTCTCAGCTTTGATTGATTGTTCCACAAGCAATACTTGTAGCATTCGGATGCAATAGTTAGCTATGAAGAACTCCTTACTCATAAGGGAAGTGGTAGCTCAGTGGTGAAGGTGTTGGGCTACTGCTCGGAAGGTCATGAGTTCAAGCTGCCACTGCTGGGCCCTTGAGCAAGGCCCTTAACTGCTCAGCTGTATAAATGAGATAATTGTAAGTTGCTCTGGATACGGGCGTCTGCCAAATGCCATAAATGTAAATCACCTTCACGATAAGACTGAATCATGATGCAGCTGATCAGCTTTGATATTGTGACTGTGAGCATTGTACCTTTTTCATTTGGAGTTCCTGGTTTCCTTTTCATTTGTGACTGCTGCTGTACTTTTTACTGTTTTTATTCCTTGTACAAAGTCTATACAGTATAATCCTCTTCCTGTTTGCCTTGTTTGGAAGCCAGTTTATAGCATGATATGGACCTGAGTATGTGGCACATCACAATGCTCATACATAAGCAAAATGCTTTTTCTGAAACTGATTATGGCTAATCCTCTATTAAAGCATACTAGCAGTGGATATTACCTAGTTGAAAATAATTTGCCAGCTCTGAATTAAGAGCTTTCTGTACTCCACATACCAGGAATGTTGCCCTTACAATGAAAGGATGTAACAGCCAAGTGAACTAGTTATTCAATGCAACGGAAATTGTCTTAAATTACAGATTTATTGATCAAATAATGGTAGAGTTTTGTTTAAATGGAAAGGTGAACATAAATGCAAATTTGATTCAATGAAACATCTTGCTCAGGCAATAATTATTTTCAAAGCTGAACGTTAAAATCCACACATTTGTTGCTGTTTGTTAATTGTTCATTTTGTGAAATATTGATCAAGGAGTGATGGTACAAGGGAGAATCTTTCAGTTTGGCACTTGCTATGGCACATGCAAAGAAATGTCTTCAAATACAATGAAATTAAATGTTGCATTAAAAATACTGTACATTAAAAAGTACATTAAAACTAATTTAAAAAGCAGTAAACAGTTAGAAGTGAAACAAAGTCTATATTTGATATGACGACCCTTTGGTTAAAAAAAAAAGTCTCAGGTTTGTACAGTTTTATAAGGAAATTAACTTGCTTATTTTTGCAGCAAACCCAGCAGCCTTCATTATGCTTTCTAGCTGAAAAGTGGTCTCTTACATAACATACTGCTTTCTTTATTGACGTACAAACATGGAAAACTAATGTTTGAAAATCTAAAATGGTTTTGTATAGACTCAATAATGTAGAAGTCATGAAATAAAAATCTATAACAAAGTTTGTACTTAAAAAATACTTTTGCACAGTACAGTGTATATATTGCCTCATGAGGCAATAACACTATCCAACGTACCAATGTGCTATATTTTGTATATGACTTTTTTTTGTCACTTATGTTTATCACTTATGTCACTTATGCATATGCCCTCTGGTTTTTCTCTTAGACACTATGAGGTCCTCCGGCATCATTTGCCACTTGTTTATCAGTGCATTCCTGGCTTTCTCCGTGTCATTGAGTTCCACTGGTCACGGCTCAACATCCTTATCCACAAAGCAGCACTTCCCTCAGAGTCAGCATTCCAAACACCACATACTGCTCACGATATGGCTGACTCATGCATAACAGAAACTTAACAATGTCTGATATGCTGTATCAGGGAATTAATATATATTCATTCCTGGAATTATTGGCAACCTTCTTGAAAATTAACAAAACTGAAACATATGCAATGGCTTGTATTTTCAGCTTGAACATATGGCATGCTCTATAGTGTCATTTTAACACTATTTCTTTTTCAAGCATAAATTGTTTTATTAAGTTGTGTTTTGTTCTGCAAATCATGGCACCCTTCCAGTTAACATTTGATGAAGTCTACTGTGGGGAGAAAACAGCACTGAGCCTCCTCCTATAATGCCCTTGATTCATTCCTCCATGCAAAAAATGCCAGTCCCCTTTACACTTAAGTTTGGGCATGTAGACATCTGCTTCAATTCAGACCACTGGTTTTCAATAAGGAATAGGAAATAGATCAGCATTGCAAAGCAATGTAAACTTCATCCATTTTATGCTGAGTTGCATGTATGTGTGGGTCTGTATTATGCAGAAAGGTCTATCTAAGTATTAACGACCTGAAGCAACCAGATATTCGGGTATTATGTGGAATTTGTGATGCCATCAGACTTTCCGAGAGCTCCTGGACCGCTAGTCACAAAATATTCCCCAACAATGCCACTGGTGTTCATGGCCAATGGCCAAAACGTTTGGGCTCATCTTATCACACATGATTCCAGTGACAATGGACAAAAGTGAGATGCTGGTTAACTCTTGGGAAGGACTGTCTTGCAATCCTTATAGACAGCTTGTGCAGTAGACAGTATGCTCATATGCCCTCTTGCAATCATCTCTCATTTTTGTTGGTTTTCTCCATTGTAATAAATGGCAAAGGGATTTTTAAATGTTTGCAACCACTTATTTATATCCTATGGAAACGAGAGACGTCAAAGGCAACAGTAGCATTTTTAATTGTGTTTTTTTTTTATAATCAGGATTTTTGGAAAAGGAACTATGTAAACTAGTAAACGATTACTGGAGCACTTGAGCATCAGTATCAACCACCTTGCATTTGTCTTTCCAGAAGCCGAACATGACTCTCCACAGAGGATCTCAAACAGCATTATTTATGTATTGTTCTGTTCTGAGCCTCTCACATAAGTCGCTAGTGCCTAGGATTGACACCTGCATCCCAGAAATAGGAGGGAGTGAGGGAGTTTGAAAATCAAGAATCAAAAATACACCACATTGATGTACCATAATGGTCAGTGCTATGGTTGTAACATTGTTGACCGTAGTCTATCTGTTGCTGCTCCACAGTATACAGTAATACAGTAATTCCAGCCTAACACAATTTCAGTCGCACTACCAAGTACAGGCAACACCAGAATTATTACCATGCTCCTATGTAGTGCATTGTTTATCTGCCCATTACTGCTTTTAAATGGCACCCCAACAATTCAATTCAAGTTTTTGTAACCAATGGACAATGGTTTAACAATGGACATTGCCACAAAGCAGTTTTATAGAAATAAATGGATTCAAAATATATTGTAAATATGTGAATTTATCCCTAATGAGCAAGCCAGAGGTGACAGTGGCAAGGAAAAACTCAGAGACAATATGAAGAAGAAACCTTTAGAGGAGGTTTTAATTATTTTAACAATTAAGTTTAGAGGTCATACCCCCAGGTATCTTTATCAGCAATGAAACATCCCTGTTTATTCTCTAATATTACAATGCCTGTATGCTTCACCATCATTAATTTGTCTAGATCTTTAGGTCAACCAGAATCTTAACTACTCTATATGGCTAAGAGTATATGGACACCCAGTCACTGAACATCCCATTCCAAAACCTTGGACATTAATAGTGAGTTGTCCCTCCTTTGCTACTGTAACAGCCTGCACTCTTCTGAGAAGGCTTTTCACTAGATTTTGGACTGTGATTGTGGGAATTTGTGACCATTCAGCCACAAGAGCACAAAAGGTTGGCCACTGATGTTGGGCGAGAAGGCCTGACTCACAGTGGACATTCCAGTTTATCCTAAAGTTGTTCAGTGGGGTTGAGGTCAAGACTCTGTGCAGACCACTCAATTCTTCCACATCGGCTGTGACAAACCATATCTTTATGGACCACAGGCATTGTCATGCTGGAATAGGTTTGGTCCTCTTAGTTCCAATGAAGGGAAATCTTAATGCTACAACATAGAGACATTATAGACAGTTGTATGTTTCTAACTTTGTGGCAGCAGTTTGGGGAAGATATGGTCGTTAATATGGTGTTACAATCAGCTGTAAACATACTTAAGGCCATATAGTGTGTGCGTGTGTGTGTTTTGTATTTCTCCCTCTTGTTCTTCCTATTTTGACTTGGAAGGGTCGGATTCATACTCCTTACATATATTCCTGTATGCTATCCCAGATAATTTTGTCTGTTTATAATGAAACTTTTCTGAACCCTATCATGAAAGTGTGTAATTAAAAGGTTCCTTGATTTCTTAAGTGCATGCTCCAGGATCACCTCAAAAGTTATTGGGCATGTTGGAATATGGAATAAGAAAGTATAGTGTGTATGTATAGTATAGTAAGTACAGTGTGCGTATACTGTATGTATGTACAGATTGAGTGCTAGGTAGAACAGATTGTGGGGTCAGAGGGAAGGTTTTGCTGGGCTTTTTCTCTCACACTAGGAAGAGTTGTGTTGTTTATTGATTGAATTGCTGACAGATTTGTCTTTCTTCACTTCCCAGCAGTGACAACTAGCCCATGTGATGGGGTTGGTGTGGAGCAGGCAGATAGGGATCAGGCTACCAGGGATTCCTGGCACATTTTTAATTAGATGTGGTGATTAGGAAATCAGGAGAGAGGAAAATTAAAGAAGGGATTAGAAGGGACTTAGGCTCCAGGAGACAAAGCAGAATAGATATGCATGCTATCATGCTCAGGCCATAACTTCATACTCTCAGTAGGCAACCTGGTATTATGATGCACAAATTGGATAGGCAGCTGGGTAAACATACACATACACATACATAAATTAGTAAAAAACAAACTCCAGGCCACTGGAACCATAGTGGGTGGAGTTACTGAGTTTAGTCTCGCCATGTCACTCAACTGTTAGACTAAACTGTGACATGCATAGGTAGGAAGAAGGGCACAGCCAACTGCTTGATCCTCAGTCTTCTGCTCCATGATTTCAGAGCCTCAGTTACCCGTGGAGTGCTGCCATATTGCTCACTCTAGTTAGGTCATGTTAACTTTGATCCATCTGGCTGGAGGCATGCCATTGCAAGCTGCAGGAGTGCATGTGTGCTAGTGTACAGTATGTGTATAGATGAGTGTGTTTGTGTGTGAACATCTGTCATCAATCATATCTAATGTGCTGTCCTGTTGCTTCTCATTGGTGCTTTTTTATTATTTTTATTTCTTTTTCTTATTTCTCTGATTTCTGTGTTTGTTTTCCCTTTTAACCCCTAAAAGTCCTTAAAAGAAACCCATGGCTTGATGAAGAAGAAAAAAACTCAAATCTGATTTATATATCCAAGTATAGCTTTACAATTTAGCTATGAAAAAGATGCTTTTAAACAAGACGTTTTGACAAATCATATGCTTTTTTTTTGGGTCCCTACATGAATTATAATATGGTGATTCAGCAGCAGGTTTGTATGAAAAAATAAGTAAAATAACACATTTATTTGAACTTGGTGCATTTTATTGACTATTAAACCTAGGTGTCAAAAACCTGGAAACAACAGGCATATACCTGTAACGGCTAAATAGGAAAGAAATCTTGAGTCACCTATGGAGCTGGTCTGGTTGGTTTGAATCTATTTTCCAGTCACTAGTAGTGCAGCCTTTGCTTAGTCCCCTGAAACCAGTGTGTCTGCCTGGCATGAGCTAATTACATACTCAGTTCCTGTTGTTGAAAGTGTAGAAGTTCAGTCTGCTCTGGTCCTTCAGCTTTCTGCTTATGCTGATTGCTGCCTCATGGTCACCTTTCTTGGCTTGATAATCTACCTGGATCTGGATCACAGTATTTATGTTGTGGTGGATGGTATGGCAGCACTGGTCATAAGAACAGACAGAAAATCCATGCCAATATGAGCACAACATCAGGGCATGATGGGAGCCAATGGTGTGCCTGTGGTGTGAGTAGAGCAACAGAAAGAGAGATTTTCTTCTGTCTCTGTAATGCTCTATATTTATTCTGCAAATAAACACACAAAATATCCTTTGAGAGATGAGCTTGGCAAATGCACACAAATTGCCCAGCATCGTTTTTCTTCAGTGGTCTGTTACATATATAGCTGCATTACTAATAGATGTAATACAGCTATACGACATTAGCCAACCAACTGATCTAAAGAAAAGAAATTAAGAAAATAAATAAATAATGGGCAACTTAAGATACACTGTGTGTATATCTAAATTGAATAATTATTATGAAATTTTATGGAGCAAGGAAGATGGCAGGGATATCTTGTGAAACTATGTGAAGGCCCAGTAATATGAAATTCCCTTCTCTTTTTTTTTTTTTAACAAACCAAATAAATGCATATGATTGGATAAGCTGCAACAGAGGATCTGCTACAGAAGGTGTGATGGTTCATGGTTAGAAAATTAGAGTAGCTGAACAGCGGCCAGATTTTTTCCTACGTTATTCAGCCCTGCTACAGTATTTTGTCAGGTAGTTGATTCTGTCCACTGAAATACTTTGAGCCCGTGTCCAGACTGCGGCCTGCAATTTGACGACTTTTCTCCATGGGAAACCAGCAGCATGTGGAAGGCAGAGTAATTGAGGGCAAATGGAGGTCACTGCTAATTCTATGAAGCATCTCATTGTCTATAGTGGCAAGAAGGAACAGCCAAAAATAAATAAATAAATAAATAAAAATTGAGTCTCTGTCTCTAATGTAGAAACCTGCAGACTTACAGCAAGTTTAGTCAGCAACAGCTCCTGTTATGACAGAATAATTACACTTTACACAAAGGCTCTTCTGTACTGAACAGATTTACTGTAACACAACAGATTCTGCTGCGGCCTCGATCAATAAGTTATTTATTTGGGAGTTTGCATGTGCAAAGTCTGGCTAACGTGTTTTGACATAAATATACTCTATTTAACACTAAACTTTTAGTTTAGTAACATGTTTTATTGGTGGTAATAAAACAGTGAGTTTTTCTTTTTTCTTTCTAAGAGACACACTATAAATAGGAGGTCTGTAAAAGTGGATGATGAATTGTGCATGGATCAGAAGGCACTTTTTCAGTGGAGTGCTCAGATGGGTCAGGACCAGAGCATGGTGGGAATGATGCCAAACTGGCTTATTCACCTCCACTCCTCCTGCAGAAGTGTGCTTTCATTTTAATTTAAGCCTTTAAATCTTCTTCCACCTTCATCCTTCTCCAAAACATCCTATTTTTTAAAGGCCTTTTTTGTTGGGTCGAGAAAAAGATCTAACAACTGGGCTGATTTAATTTATTTGCTGCTATGCCTTGTTCCTTTTATTCATCATGTGGCTCACTTTCATCTCTGTAAAGAAGACCTGAGTGCTTAGAGTTGCTGAACAGAAGCCCGGAAGTGCTGTTTGTCTGTTTGTGCTAATAGCTGATCTTTGGGTCAAAATAAGCAGCCGCTCAAATTTTTTTTCCTCTCAGGTTGAAAGTCTAGTCCATTCCTCCAAGCTTACCATATATTAGCTATACCATATAGTAAGATTACTAGAAATCTCTATTGGTTTTATACCATAATAATATACCGTACATGTACAAGTAGAATTTGTACAAGTAGAATTTGTACAAGTAGAATTTGTACAAGTGTTCAAGTCCGCTGGCCAATCTTTTAGTCTGTATATGTGCGGAATTTTTGTGAGACCTCGTTGGAGTTTTGGGGTGTTTTTATATAAAAGCGCAAAGTCAGAATGGTGTGCTAATTGATGGTGTGCAGTTATGCTAATTGATTTCTTTTACAACTTTTAATTTATTCAACTTTATTAAAGTTTCTTCAAATCAATCTCACCAAAGGGCTGGTTTAAGAACAAAACAAAGCTGTCATTTGATTACAACATATAATTATCTATCAGTATTTCAATATAGAGAAATGCAAATGTTGTTCATAATTATGACCAGTATGACTACATTCATACATTCAGTATTCAATGCATATTTGTAACTGAAATGCCAATAGAATGTAAAGAGCCTGTGAAAATAATGAAATAGACTGGAAGATTGTTTAAAAATGTTGGAGAACTTGGCTCTTCATACACGGTATATACCAACAGAATGCACACTGCTACCTAAACTATTTTCTTTTACATTTATATCGTGTGTTTGACACTCAGTTGTGAAACACCTCTCTGCCTTTATACGGAATTATACTGAATTACAGTAAGTTCCAGTTTCACTCTTCCAGGAGAACAATTAGTGCATGCATAAACTTTGTTTGTAAATCACCAACAGCATGTATCTAACCGCACATGGATTACGTTACCACTCACTTTATTTGAGATGTTGCTAAATCTAAGCCTGTGTGTTTCACACCTATGATGATAAACCCCCAGAGGTGTAATAGTTTTCAGTCATCCGCATCCATTTTTCTGAGAATCCTTGACATTCACCCATTGATTTTGCTCTTGCTTCAAAAAGTGCAGGTGCAGGGAAAGTAAACAAACAACTAAATAAATAAAAGAAAGACCTTAAGCACTTTCAGTTTGCCCTCTTGCTTGGATAATCATCAACATAGTTCAACCTCTGTGTATTCCTCACACTAGATGTCTAATTATCCATCCAAACGAAACACCCGTCAACGCCGATGTACTTTTACCACATGCTTTAGGGTTCTAGGCTGCACTTGTTGCCTTTACAAATCACACAGTTTGGGGAATGTGAAAAGAACGGTTGTTCAGACACCAAAGCCTCTTCAGTTGTTTAACTTGCACCTGTGTGATGCATGTGGGGTTTGATTCCCATTGGAATATGGAGAATGAGAGAAAAAGGCTTCCCAAGTAAATCTGAAGCCCAGTAGCAACTTGGTGTCGTTAATTTCAAGTAAGAGAAAGTGCGTAGGGCCTTTATTCTTTTTTCCATAGACCTTTTAATAACTAAGCCACTCAAGCTTTAGTACTTGAATGAATCTGACAGACAGGAGTGGTGAGGATTACCACACTCAGTCCCATTTTTAGTTCTTTTTTGTAGAGCTCTTAAAAGTAGAGTTAATTCAGAAGCAAAGTGAAAACAGAGTGAGGTTTTGTTTTGTTTTTTTTGAAAGCTTTATAGGAGAAAAGTGACAATTTTCTGTTTGACTGAAACATTCCAACTTGTACTAACTTCTCTCTAATAAGGTTTTACATTGAGCATAAAGTGACATGTTTCTGATGGCGACTACAAAGCACTTCTGTAAGTCATTCAGGATAAAGCCATCTAAATGCTGTAAATTTGAATTCCTCCATACAGTATGCTAGTAAACTGTGAACAGGGGAATAAATAAAGTAGATGCTTACATGGTGGTGCTGATGTTTTATTTAGCTCTGTTTTTAGCATGAGTCAGTGACCATTTGGTTAAAGAGCTGTAAATACATATGGCTCTTACCATAACTCTAACGTGGTTCAGTTAGCATTGCATACATAATCAGTGGCGTTAGATCTGATTAATGTCCGTTTGGTCATGTGTAGATGTTGTACCTGTTTTTATGAATGATTTCCTTTTTCCTTGAATTAGCTGTCTGAGCTGTTTTGTAATGAATTTAAAGATAGATCCGTTTGTGGAAACCCTACACACACGTGCGCACGCGCACACACACACGCTCATGAAATGAAGTTCTCTGCTGTTAAATTAACATTTGCAGTATTGAAGAAACACCTATAGTCTCCATTTAGGTTCTTTAAGGTTCAGATGGACACATGGATTTTGCCATGGAGTCATCATTGATCATGATGAGGTGGTGTGTGTGTGTGTGTGTGTGTGCATACAAACAGCCACTGAGCTCTGAAAGGATGGACTCCTTTAGCCATAAGCCATGCATTAGAAGCTGGAAAGCAATAGCAAAGCACAGTTTTGTTCTCATTTGTGTCTCATTGAGGATGCACTGTGTAGGCTAGTCATGATGGTTCCAATGCAAACATGCAACACACACGCACACGCACATGCACGCGCGCACGCGTATGCGCTTGCACGTAGTCCTCCGAGAGTTGTAATTAAGCAAATGTGATGCTACATCCTGTGCTTATGTTCTTTCACAGTCGTTTTCTTCTGTCTGTGTCATTACAACAGCATGACCGACAAACTGAATGCTCCATGCCTTTATTAGCACTTTGAGATTTTCTTTAAAATGTATAATGAAGTGACTTTAAGAGATGTAAAATGAATTAAACTATTCTACAGACACTGGAATTAACATTAAAAACAAGGCTGATGTTGTCTAATCTTGGCCTCATTAACCGATGCTCATTTTAATATTGCTGTCATTTGTATTACATTCCTCTGTACCATCAAAGATGGAGGAGCATAACATTGTTTCCTAAATGATTAAAATCTACTCCTCAATTCATTAAAGACCCCAAACTCATCTTGGCTTGAGTGCAGGGTAAGATAATGCAAGATTTTATCTTTCTTTTAATGCCAGTTGTTGCTTAATTCATTCATCTATCCATTCATCCTTATATTAAAAACCACTATTCCTATTTTCCTTGACACTTTTTTCAGGGTAGTGAAGACAGTTGGTTTGAAATGTATAGGATCAAGCTAAAGCCACTTCTCATCCCTAAACTGACTAAAGATCTGTGAGAGCAGTGTCATCTTTACCCTGGCACCAGTTCACCACCACCAGACTCTAGTCACTGTCCTGTGACCTTATCACATGACCTAGGGAGGGTGAAAGCTGACATGTGCTTCCTGATTTCAGCCACTGCATCATGTAATTGTTGCTCATGCTACATCATAGCCTTGAATGCTCTTGTAGGAGGTGGTAACTGTTCCCTTCTACATACATAGTCACCCAAGATTGGATAGTGCCAGTCTGAGTGAGAGGGGATTCATGTCATCACTCTCGCCCAGAGAGAACGGCCAGTTATGCTGTCCTGGTCTCTGGACTATTGCTTTTATATTGCGCTACCAAGGAGCCCATGATGTAGGTGTAAATCACTAAGGAGTTTTCCACCATTCCATAAATTAAGCCCATTCATGTTCATTTACTAACACTTAGTGTTTGGGAATTATTTTGCCAAAAAATGCATATTTGGAACCATCTTCTGTCCTGAATATTACACCATAGTAGCACATCGTTTGCTTTAGTTTCCAAGTGACTTGTGAACACTGTATGTAAGCCTGACTTGTGATACTACACACCTCCTCTGGCACTCAGACTCAAAATAAAGTTAAATAAAAAGGTGTGTTCTCAGTAAAGGGAAGTACCTGTAGCTTGCTGAGTGAAAGGCTTTGTGAGGCTGATTGAATGCAGACAGATGGCTAAGTGTGGATATCAGAGCCTTAGTGGTGTAAAGGGAAACATCTTGGCAATAGCTGTAATGTTTTTGCCCTGCTGGCAACGTCAATGTACGATGAGATTGGAAGGGGAGGGTTTGGATGTGGGCTGCTGCGTGGTGGTGGTGGTGGTGATGGTGGTGTTATGGATAACAAAGCTGTCAGCAAGTTTTAATGGAGGAAAAGCCTTTAGGGAAATCTCTGTAGTGCTCACTAACAATGCTGTTGCTGTGCTTTCGGCAAACTAATTTTACCTTGATGCCGTCTGGCTGGTAAAAGGCTGCATTTTGTGCTTATGTGTGTGTAGGTAGGAAGGAGAGTGCTTTTACGTTTTTCCTGATGTCCGCTTTCAAAGCCTCAGCGGAATCTGCAAATGGTGCTGATGGTGGCACGTCAATCAGCTGGAGTCTGAAAGCATATCTTTATGAATAGAGAAACAGAATGTGTCAAGTGAATGTATTTTATTGTATTTCTTAACCACCTTTTTAACACCAAAAGCGGGTCACTGATGGCACATTCCTCTCCCTTGTCGCCAAGTGATTTCTTTTGAAGGGAATAAGTCGGTGTCACTGAGCAGATTGCATTATAATGGTCTCAGAAAATGATGACCAATGAATACTACAAGTGACCAAGTGGCGAAGATGCTTTATTTATATTTATACTAATTTATAGTAGGACTGCACAATATACTCTAATATATAATGAACAACTCACTAATATGATTAAAATTTCTTAGTCTTTGCAGTACAAACGTAGAAGAAACAGGCAATACACAAATTAACAGTAATACATGTATTTTTGTTTGTTTATTTTCACTAACTACTTTATCTCTGGGGTGGATCATGGAAAAACTGGGCTCAAAGAAGGAATCCTTCCTTTAAATTGCCTGATTATTTCAAGCAGTCGTGATGGTGTGATTAAACATGAAGTATGTTTAAGCACTAAGCAGGAATCATTGTCAAGATTCGTAGAGAACAAATGCACGAGAAGGTTCAAAACCAGGAAGACTTTGCAATGATGGATAGAAACCAGAGGGCGTATATAGATAAACTAGTCAGAGTGCAACACAGAACAGGTGAGTACTACTGGGAACTGGAACTGGACGGAGACAGGACCACAACAAATGCACACGGCAACACAAAAAAACACACATGAAGTGAACCTTAAAACATGAGCGCAACACTCGCCGCTCTGTGACTTTGTGACCATGTGTAGCTCTTCTATATAATAGAAGTCATGGCACTTTCAGTTTAATAGTTTCTATACCTTTTTTTTACCACTTCCAAATAAAAGCCATAAAGAAAATGATTACCATTGACTTGCTGTCAGCTGAGAGGTTAGAGTTTAGAAAGGAAACATTAGCCTCAGTGCTTCAGCACATAGCCATGTCTGTAAGAAGTAAGCAGGATATAGGTATGTGGTAATTAAGCAGGAAAACTCTAAGCAGTGAGGGATGAGGATCATTATGAAGCACTAAGAAGGGCTAGGGTGAAAATAGAAAGGGCCACCAATTTGTCTAGGATAAGAAATGGTTTTCTTCTCTTCATGCATTATGCATGTTGAATGTCTAATGTGGGTAAAGACTGCATTCTATACCCAATTTTGATCAATTAAAGAGACCTATAGGTTTTTTTCATTATTGATTGATTGATTTGATGAACACCTTGATCTTTCTCCTGGTAATATATTGGTGAGTTAATTTGCTGGATGTTGCTGACTAATGTTTATTATGTAATAGCCTTCTAATCAGTATTGGGTAGATTACTGAAGAGATTACTTAGAAATTGCATGACTAACAATGTAATCAGTGATGCAATCATTTATATTACTTAGTCTAATCTGATTACATTTGGATTACTTTCAGCTACTTTTTGATCAAAACTTATACTTCAGTGTAGTAAAAGTTTGTACTGGTTTAATAAAATTAAAAATTAAACAGCCACTTTTAATAAACGTGTGTCTTTGAGCTCACATGCACCCATGATTGGCTTGTGTTGCTGTGATTGATAGAGGGGAGAGAGTATGCCATCCCTCCAACCCAGAGAGAATGACCAATTTTCCTTCCTTGGCTTCTGGTTACAGAGCGTCCAGTCAAGATTCGAACTCACTTTTCTGTTGTGCCATTCATCATTTTTTGGAATGCAGCTGGAATAAGAAAAGTTTACAAACCTGGTACTATTGCCACGCAGTGATGATGCTAATGATTGTAATGATTAATCCGTAAACCTGTGGTGTTCAAGTGTTTAGAGTCTTTTAAAGCCTCACTTATGTGGCCTAGCTTCTTGATCTAGAGCCATTATGGAGCTCTACTTGCTGCTTCCATGTTGTCTCCTTCATTCTCTAATACTGAGCCCAGATTAGGCTTTGCAAAGGGATTGTCATGTAGGGTCTTTACACTGTACCGCCACAACCAAACACCGCTGTTGTCTGAGATCCACTGGTCTGCAGGTCTTCCTGTGGCACAGTTAGCTGCATCATAGTAATGTTCCTTGGCGGTCTCTGTGGGGAAGGTCAGGTCCAGGTCCACCATCATGTCCTGAAGGTGCTTTAGATTCATCTGCCATCTTCTTTTGACTATTCCTGATGACAGTGATATATGACCTTCTGCCACTACTGATGGCACTACATACAATCTCTGCAATGATCTTGTGCACCTGAAAAAGCAAACAGAAAACAACCAATGTTGTCTGTGGTAGTAAATAAGTGATCTATAAGAAGTAACTGTCATCTGATTACATACATTTTTAAAAATATCCCACTCTGATTACACATACTTGGTTATTGTAAACGGTGCAGCAGAGCTTGGATTACTGTCCTCACTGTCCTTGGGATCTCTGATTTCTTCCAAAGTCCCAAAAACAAACAGGTAGGCAGATTGGCTAGACTAAATTGCCCCTAGGTGTGAATGAGTGTGCGAAATGTACAGTATGTGTAAATGGTGTACTGCAATGGGCTCACATCCCATCCAGGTTGTATTCCCACCTCACAGCTAGTGTTTCTGGGATAGGATCTGGATCCACCACAAGCCTGACCATGAAAAAGCAGATTATGTATAGTCCATGTATAGTCTGTTACTGCCCTATACTGCTTTAAATAGATGCTATATCACAGGATTGCGAGACTTTACATTAACCAAGTGGCGTTCTGTACACAGCCACACTTGACTCCTTTATTTTATTTCCTTCCCTCTTTCCCTCCCCCTTCTGTAGGTGTTTACACACACACACCGACATTTATTCCATTTCTCTCACATTAGGTTCATGCAGTTGCTATATTCTGTGTGATTGATTGTTTTAATATGTACTTCAGTTCAACTCAGCTCTTGTTCCTGTTCCTCGGAGTAAGAGATAAAAGATGGAGCATTCCTAAAATATAAATGTATGAAAAAATGAATGAGGAGGGGAAAAAAGAATGAAATGATCAATCATGGAGTTTCTGAATTTATGATTTAATTTATATTTCTATATCATGATTTTCTATATATGAATTTCTGTATGAAATGTGCTAAAAGACTAACCCAGTGAAAACATGGCCTTTTGTGTTGTGGCAGGTTAACCTGTGGTTCTCTTTACTGCTCTTATATGAAATGGATGATAACACAAATCTTGTTTTACATGACCTATTGAGAGCAATGGCACACTGTATAAAGCCTTATGCACTTTTTAATGAGGTTCTACATTGTTTGTTTCTTAGTTCTTGACTCATTTTGAAGAATAAAGCATGCTTTGTGTCTCTGAAAGTGAAGCATAGTCTATATTATATACATTATTTGGTTGTGGTGCTATTTGTTTGTATTGATTGGACACAAAATATAAAGAGACACTTAATTAGAGCATGGTTTTATTTCAAGAGTGTGTGCAAATAGTGTGATAGTTGGAAAAGATCATACTAAGTGCTGTGTATATTGACGAAGAGATGATACGTGGTCCATCATGCAGAGCCTCCTCTTTTAACTGCAGATCCCTGTTTGTAAAACGAGATTAAAAAAAAAAGCAGGTTAATGTCTTTCCACCCTCATTTTTTATCTCATGTTTGCGTTATGTCTTCGCCAGTATCATCACGGCCAAGGTTTTGAGAGCTTCGGAAACATTAAATGCTCATGCTACCAGGCCCAGCTGTTCCTCAGCAGGTTGCTCTGTGAGAGATCCCCTTAATCCAGCATGTCATCCCAAATCCATCTTAATTACAGCAGCACATCACAGGGAGGTGACAGAACGGAATCACTCACCCCAAATATGACATTTGCACTAAGTAGGAAAATTATGATGCACATGCTATAATTTTTAGTTTTCTGGTGAGCTGGGGCTTTTGTGTGAGGCAGAGTTGTGTTTGAGTTTTCTTCAACTGTCTGGCTCCCCTCTGTGCTCGCTCACAAGTAAACAAACAAGTTATCTTCACTCAGTCGGAGCTGAGGCCAGAGGGATACAAACACAAATGCAGGTGGAATCTGCATGTATCCTGTCGTTTGTGATCTGAAGTTGCTCTCCTGTTGCTGCAGTGCTTCTCATCTACTGAGAGCTGGGCTGGGTTAGCTCAGAGTGTAAACACAAACCCATGCCAAGTCCCAGAAGAGGCGGCCTTACTATGGGCTTCTGAAATAGCGTAAAGAAAGGAGACATGAAAAACCAGCATCTGAAGCCGAAGCAGCAAGGAAAACAGTGTCAATGGCCACTTTACCATGCAAAAGACTCTGGTAGCACTGCAGTATAATAACTCAGAGGAAATGACCCTGTGCACGCAAACGCTTTCTTCTTCCTCCATCATCACTTCTAAACTCTGGAGAATAGATACAGTGTCAGGGATGGTCAAGGAGACGGGCAAAGAGGAGCATCAATCAAGGAGAGCTCATATTTCTTCAGCAGCGAGATTACAGCTGTATCAGCGTGATTTCACAGCATGGCATACAAAAGTCGGAAAGTGCATTTATTTCCTGACGATTCTCGTAATTGTTGCAAGAAATATCCTTCCATCTTTATCCTCCTGAGTGTCTGATACATGTCTACACAGAAAAACAACTACACATACACACGGCTGAACTGCTTGAGGTTAATGGTTGGAAAGAGTCTGAATAATTTGTCAATGGAAATTATACTATAATGAATACATAGTTATAAAAATATTATATTATCATAATAATATTGGTACATATGCTCATATGTTGTATTCAGACATGTATTTATACATGACCCTCATTTCATTTTCTTTTTAATGAAGAATAAGTACACTCACTATCCGTGCCTCTTGTTATAATTCTAATCATTAAAACTTATTGGAAGTTCACCTACTATTCTGTGCTGCTCTATATATTTTACGTTAAAGTTAGTGGACACCTGAGCATCACAATTTTGTAGCATTACAGTTTTCCTTTACTGGAACTAATGGACTGAGCCCAAACATGTTCCAGCATGACAGTGCCTACGTCCATGAAGACATGGTTTGCCAAGGTTGGAGTGCAAGACCTTGAGTGGGTCACACCACCAGTAAGTAGGGATTACATCCACCACCCAGTGTACCTGTGTTTGCTCAGACAAACCAGCCTTCACTGACTTTCCTCTGTGGCTGATGATTGTTGATCTGAGACTCAAATGGCCACCATCTGGTCTAAATAACACCGTAGAACATGTATCGGACACAGCATGGAATGTTCTTAAACCACAAGGTCAGCCCAGAGTCATCTGGCTACTAATACAAGCAAAGCAAACTTACTACCAGAGCATGTAGCAGCTCAATTTTTTTTTTTTTTTTTTTTTAGCCAAAGTGATTGTTAGCAAAGAGGCAGTTTCCAAAGATACCCATTTCACCTTACCCCTTTTAGAAAGGCACTAATAAGCCTGTCAGATCCCAGAGGGGTTCTGTCCCTGATGCACTACAATAGCTGCCACTGTACTTTTAGCATACATGGACACTTGCTACTGTTTAGCAGTCCCTGAAGAAAAGTCAGGATCTTGAGAATCTGGTGAAGTGCCAGCAATAATGGTTAGATAAATGCCATTTTCAGAAAGCCTCCAGCTAAAGGTGTATATAACGGCTGTGTGCTAGGGGCTGAGTATTGTTTCCTGGACTGCTTGTTTTCTGTCTTCATTTGAGCCCAAGATGCCAGATCCACAGACACAGGTGTCCTGGCTGAGGATGACATCAGATCTGCTTAGGGAGGAATTTGCCAAGGTGTTCCAACCACTAGTGAGAGCTGTAGTGGAAACTAAGGTCTTGCCGGCCATCTCCAGGCCACAAACAGGCTTATAATAGGTGATGAGGCCAGTCATGGGCCAGAGCAACCTGTCTCGGCGATCTGTCCGTCTCTCCTAGGGAGAACCACAAGCAGGAATGTGTTGACATGGCACTGCCAAGGGGGGATCCATCTGTTGAGGGGGTTCAAAATTTGCCATGAAAAAAAGGCTAGACTATGAATAGTAGGAAAGGGTTAAAAGGCTGGGCAGGGCATACTTTTTCATAGGTTTGTATGGGGATTGAACACATAACAAATAACTGGGGATCACACAATAAATGACTGAGATTCACACTCAAATGACTAGGGATCACACACTACCAAGTCTGTGATTTGTTGCTGAATTGAAACCACACTCATGGAATTGCAAGGAGATGGCCATAGCAGAATACATATGGACTACTCACATATAATAATGTAGCACGTAATAGGCTAAGTCTTACATTTTAATAAACTAGTCCTATTTTAATAAAATAGCAAACTAACATTTTAATTACCCCTGTTTTCTCCCTAATTTAGTCTTGGCCAATTCCCACCCACCTTTTAGGTCATATGACGGCTACCAGGAGGGTGAAGGTTATCTCATGCTTCCTTTGAGACATGTGAAGCCAGCCAGCCACATCTTTTAAAACTGCTCCTCATGCTGTGCCACAGGGCAGCGTAACACACTCAGAGAAACACACTGTCTGTCCTCTTCTGAATACATGATCTCACAGATGCCCATGATTGGCTAGCGTTGCTGTGATTAACAGCAGAGAGAGTATGCTGAGAGCATGGGCAGTTTTGCTTTTTTCAACTTCCAGCCATGGAAGACTGTGGCACCATCAGGATTCAAACTCATGATCTCCAGACGAGAGGGCGAACACTTTCGTGGTGCACCACACAGGAGCCTTTCTTTTTCATTTAAAAATGTCTCCCTTTTTTAAACTTTTGTGCACTCATTGGCTGTTGAGAGAATTCAATCAGCTTTCAATTGCTGACCAGGGTACACTACTACTACTACTACTACTACTACTACTAGAGTACTAGTGAGTGAATAAACAATCAAATGTTTGATATACTCAGACACTACTTGACTTAATGTGCCAATCAGGGTAAACATTATGAAATGTAATCTCAGGTTTAGAAAAAGGAACCAGTAAGGATGCTGGTCTGTTTGACTGGAATTCAGTTACACATTCACAAAGTAAGACCTGACCTTTATATAATGCTTGAACATTTCCACTTTTCTCCTCTTTCACAATTTGGTTTGCACTTCTTCACTTTATCCCAAGATGGCTGTGAGATGTTGGCCTTGGGCTGAGCCGTCAAATGCTTTGCCACAGGGCTTCACTGACACACTGTTAAACATATATTATTCACTTTGATTAAACTGCAGGCGGCTGAAAGTGGAAGTGGTAACACAGGGCAAATGTATGAATGTAAGATACTGGACAAGAAATCTTTAACCAGCTGAGCGACTACAGTATGTCAGTAAGCATTTCAGAATACTTGCTTAGCCATTCATTACTCAAAGGCTGGTTGGAGGTTTTCTGCATTCAGGGTGCGCTTTTATCGTGAACTGTTGGCTTATTAAATTGCTCTGCGAGTGGCTATAGCAGCTGTGTATTGTGCGTTGTGAACAGCAACATAGCGCTGAACCTGTTCATATGTAAATTGTGGGCACTTGAAGGTGATTCAGTGTGCTTATCAACACAGTTGCTTCTTCTGTCCAAGAAAACATGTTTACTGTTCTCATATATTTAATACTTACATTTATTGTTCTTAAATTATGTTGTGCATATTACCACAACTTAATAACTACTGTTTTTCTAAATGCATGGGGCCCCAATATTATTAATTGCTTAATTGTTATTGTTTTGCGAAAATCTATCAGCGTTCCCAAATAACTGCTTTTATTAACTGCTTAGATGCACCGTTACTAATAAAATTCAAATGCATCTTTCACTTTTATGTCCTGCACCAACGTAACCACGCCCACATTTCCACTACGGCATTTCAATATATCTGATATGTAATTAATACATTTACCTTATTTTTCAGCAGTCTAGTGAAAGTTTGCTATGTGAATATACATCCGGTGCTTATGACCGAACGTTGATATTCATTGCGCATATTTTGTATGTGAACATTTTCCTAAGAGACTGGGTTGATATGAATATTAAACCCTTAGCTCGATCAGCTCAGCGGTATTCTGAAAGAAAACTGTTAACCATATTTAAATAATGAATCTTTGATAAAATAATGAGTGTGTGTGTGAGGCAGACTAAATGATTTGGGAAGGGACATAAGCCCCTACTGAGCTTCCAATATATTTGATGGATGGAAAGTTCAGTCTTTCAGTCTATTTTTTCTACAAATATTAGTTATTTTAGAATATTAGTTAGTTTATTTAGGACTCTCATTATCTGTGAAACCTAAATAACACCGTTCTAGCCTGATTTTTCAGCTCTGCCAAACACATACACACACTAGGCCCCTGGGTAGATTGTTCCACTATTCCCCTATCACCACCGTCCCTGACAGTGAGGGCATGTTACTGATTTGGTGTGCTGCTTTTGCTCATTGTTGCATTAACATTATTAACATTTATCAAGCATTCTTGTTATGGCCGCATTAGTTACAGAAGCATACCCGACCTGCTATGTATGCAGTACAAGTATATTAATCAACCAAACACTCTAAATAAAGTGTGCTATAATTCTAAGCTGATTTTCCCCAATCCAGGCACTTCTGCTAATTGCGTGTAGTAAAGTGTCACATTGAAGGTGACTATAGCCCTAATATGCTAGCTAAAATTTGCTAAGCTCACAGGAGGTCAGTCAAGCAGAACACAAGCTGATATTGGTGAGTGGTAAACACATAGAAAAGAGCCTGCATATTAATGTCTTGCCAGTCATTTTTCTTAGCAGGCTGAGTTGGGTACTAATGCCCCTCGTGTGTGGGTGTTATCTGAACATCAAAACTCTCTTTTTAGGTAAGGAAAAGCATATACGTACTGTTCAAGCATCATATGCATATGAAATATTAATATTAGTTAAATATTATGCATTTTATGTAATTCTGCTAATAAAAATCCACTTTGAATTTGAACTGTAGTGTAACTTTTCAAGTCCTGAGCTTATCGCAACATAAAACAACTCAAACACGCTTAGTTGCTAGTTTATGAGGTGTACCCAATTACAGTATATCTACATTTACTGGCACTGCTTTTTTTTAAACCTATGGACCATTTGGTCCAGTTGTATCATGTGCCACAGCCAGCAGCAGTCCTGTGAAAATGACACTAATAAAAGGACAATTAACACAAATTGTGCATGGAAAAATGGGCTGTAGTCTCCAAGCGTACACCTACAAGTCATGCATCTAATAAAGTACACAGCAAGTGAACGCACAGGCATTTTTTTTAAAAACACCAACTAATACACTTGTACCTGTGCCAGGCTGTGCAGAGAATGGCCCATCACCCAAATAACATCTGGTTAGTGGTGTTGCTAAGGTACTTCCTTTCCACTCATGGACAAATTGTACATTGCAACAGGCTACAGTCAAGCTTTTAATGTACACTTGTCATTCTTTGCAAACAGGCATTCAGTATGAGATGCATCCAAAAAATACTAATGCAGTAAACATTTTTAAATTATGAATGGTTTGAGTATCAGGAGGCAAATAACAGGGCACCAGGGCACATACATTATATGACCAAAAGTATGTGGACACCTGACCATCATATTCACATGTGCTTGTGGAACGTCCCATTTCAGACAGTCTCACTTTTGCTGTTCCAAAAACCTCCACTCTTCTGTCAAAGATGTTCACTATATTTTGGAACATGGCTATGGGATTTGCCCATTCAGCCACAAGAGATGTCAGATGAGGAGGCCTGGTGCAAAGTCAGTGCAGTTCGTGCAAATTCAGAGTTCCAGTTCATCTCAAAGGTGTTCAGTGGTGTTGTGGTCAGGGCTCTGTGCAGCCCACACAAGTTCTTCCACTCCAAGTTAGGCAAACCATATGTTTATAGATCTTGGATTGTGCTCAGGGGCATTGCTTGAACAGGTTTTGGCTCAACCCCTTAGTTCCAGCGAAGGAAAGCTACAGCATACAAAGATGTTCTAGACAATTCTGTGTTTCCAACTTTATGGCACACAGTATGGGGAAGGCCCACAAATAGCTATGACAGTCAGGTGTCCACATACTTTTGGACACAGTGCATGTGTTGGCCTGTGTAAGGTTAAAAATCAGTGTCTCCCGCTGTGCTCTCTCTCTCTCTCTCTCTCTCTCTCTCTCTCTCTCTCTCTCTCTCTCCCCCCCCCCCCCACTCCTTTTATTCTGTTGCATACTGGGAGTTGGGTAACAGGGGTGTGGGTTGAGACTATGCTGCTGAGCGTTGGCTACCTTTTCACATCTACTTTCTTCTTTTTTGTGTGAATCACTGAGTGATGTTTACTAGTTGGAGTTGGTACTCTGGTGAAGATTGGCAGTTATAGTATCATGATGCCTCCATATAGAGAATTAAAACATTTCTACCTTTAAGAAATCAATAGAATGTGAATTTATAATGGCTTCAGAAAGATCGCTAGCTCATTTAAAACCATAAGCAGTGTCATAAATCGGAATGGTAACTTTCAAAATGGTCTATACATTTTAACAGTAGAATGACTAATTGTTTTATTTCTCCAGGAGGAATTTCTGAATGTCATCTGGTTTCTCTAATAGTAATCATGTCACACTTCTCTATTACACCCTCATACTGGCATTTTACTATAAACTTACTGCAGTATGCTACTCGCTTTGGATATTTTGCGTCTCTGGGAACACTGGAAAACAGAAGGGTGATTTTGAGAATTTGGTACAATGATTGGGTGTTAGAAAGGCAAAAATAAGGCTGTTTTCTCAATAGTACACTGCAAACTCAAGTACTTATATGCTGGATCACCACAGATGTTAAGATGGGGGTTGGGTAAGCTGGCCAATCTCAGTTTCAAGAGGGATCAGACAAGGCTGTCCTTCGTCAGGTCAGTTGCACAGCTTAGCAGCTATCAAACCTCTGCCGTTTTATCTGAGAGAGAGATTAGCTGGATTTCAAGTTCGGCGAGTGTCTCAGGGTCCACAGGATTGCCATTTCTATTTATGCTGATTATGTTTCAGTTTTCATTAATCATAGGCAGGACACTTAAGCTCTATCTGAGGCTCTTGATATATATCAGAAGGCTTCATCTTCCAAAGTCATTTGGGATAAAAATGAGGCACTGGTGGACTGCCTCCGACAATTACCAGAGAATATGAAGTGGGGTGGATTTTCAAAAGCAGAACTGGGAGGGCGTACCAAATTATCTAGATGGAAATGGTTATTACTCGAGTTGCCTTACAGGGGGAGAGGTATTAATAATTAATAATCTTAATTTGCTTAGTTTATTTTCTTAGCCCAGCATTGGCTTTGAGCAGCTATACTATACCTCCCTGTACAAGAGGGGGCAGCACCTGGTGCATATCAGGTCTAGGATAATGACTAGACCTGGCTGTTGCATCACTGATCATTTGACTGTAAAGACACTGAGAGTGCAATTATGAGGAGAGTGGGTAGAATGGAACGTGACAAACACTTGTTTCTCGTGAAATTACAAGAGACTTGCCCCATTTTACAGGTAAATGTTGGAAGCATGGAAGTTTTTGTCTGTATGTCTGACACATTTCCTGAGGTGTCACTGTTGGTGGGGTGTTTGTTTCATAGTCCTCTTTTACAATCAAGGCTTTTGTCTTGTGAATCTGTGCTCTATCTAAGGGTTGCTGAGTACACAAAGCTGGGTCATTTTGTGCAGACTGATTTGGCAGCCCTGGGTGAGAAGAACTGGGTCAGGATGGATTCTAGTTCTGGATCAGATTACAATGGAGTCATGTAAGTCACTGCCCACCGTCTATCATGAATTTCTAAACTACCCATCTGCTATTGGTCATTGGAGATGGGGAACTGACTATGGCTTTCCTACACTCACCATCAGCCCTCCTTTGGAAGAGTAGAATGAGGATGAGAGATGCTGCTTATCCTTTACTACTCCAAGTCTAGGCGTCTTCAAGTTGGCTTGGCAGAAAGCATTTTGGTGGGAGAGTTTGTTGGTAATGACTCTTCCCCTAGGCAGCCAGTAGCCCCTTACCAAGCATCTGATAGATACATGTCTCGTGCACCTTCTTGCTAGTGTTGCTTCCATCCTGTTCAGGGTTTGAATCACTGTTTCACCTTTTTGTTCAGTGCACATGGATGAAAAGCCTACTCTCACTGGTTCTCATCTTTAAGTGATTTTTCCCCCCTTTCAGTTATTCAATTTTGAGTTAAAGTATTCAGCAAGGTGAAAACATGTTCTAATCCTGCTAAACTTTCTATGTGGTTGTCCTACCTGTAGCATTGATATTGAATCTGGTGACTTACTATTCATTCATTTTCAGTAAAAGCTTTATCTTGGTCAAGGTTGTAGTGGATTAGCAGCCAATAGTAATACTGAGTTAGAGAATTCACTCCAGATGGGATGCCAGTCCACTGATGGCTTATGTCATTTTCCACTTTTCTGCTCCTGGTTTAAGTTGATTTTTTTTTTCTTTTTCTGTCCTCTTTTAATCATGTATGCTTCTATTGTCACAATGTACTGTATATAGTAATGATTTATCTTTTTGGTACCCTCAATATTAATTTCAATACTCTATAAAAGGGGTATTAAAATCCAAATTCTTGCTCTCTTTGTGTCTCTCTCTCTCTCTCTCTCTCTCTCTCTCTCTCTCTCTCTCTCTCTTTTCAGTTAAATGGTTATTAGTGGGTACTGTGCTGCAGTGGCTAGCTGCCCAGCATGACTCAGTTTGGCAAGGCTAGTCAGAACTCCATGTAGCACCTCACTGACTACTCTAACAGCTGTTCCACATACAATCTTTATGTACTTATTCTCAGTATAATCATCTCCATTTACCAATTTCTGCAATGGTCTTCTTTTATTAAACAGCACTAGCACCATTTTGTAAAGCACTGGGCATGTATACAGAAGCATTTCTAAGTCTGTCAAAGGGTCAGAAGGGGAGATAGCAGCCAGTTACAGTTTTCTGGCTCAGATAGAGATGGTACAGTTGTAATGCACCATAATGCAGTCGAATTTGATCAAAACTAATGGTTTTCATTTCTGTTCAACTACATTTAAAACATCTAACCAAATCTGTACAAACTAAAATTTGTGTGGACACAACAACCGAAGATGGACAACTAAAGGCAAATAGGAAGATAAAAGACTTCCTATTAGTGTCACGTGCTGTTTTTAGATTGAAGTTTTGTGTTTTTGGTTTGAATGAATGGGTTACAACTTGTTTAGAATGTGTTTGCTATTCAGAGGAAGCATGGCGTGAACCCAGAAGAGCATTATGGACTTGAAAGACTTGAAAGCATTTCTCAACCCTAATAATTTCATTGTCAAGCTACTGATAGACATTGTATTTTAGCCTCCCAGCTAATCAAGTCTGGCCAACACTGATAATTTT
Organism: Pangasius macronema; assembly: GCA_037577455.1. Lineage (NCBI taxonomy): Eukaryota > Metazoa > Chordata > Actinopteri > Siluriformes > Pangasiidae > Pangasius > Pangasius macronema. The sequence continues at coordinate 9,610,418 of CM074967.1, read as the reverse complement.
TTTGTCCAGAGCCCACCTTCATGATTGTGTACAACAAAATTCAATCACAGTAGCAGCAATTCCTAATGATTTTGAAGTTCAGATTATGAATAACAAGTTCTTTCTTTATATCTTTTCCTCACTCACATCTCTCCCACACTAATACAAACACATATATACAAGACCCTCACCTTGCCCATCGACCTAAAGCCTAACCGCGATTCTGTTCTATGTAGTGTTGAATAGCAATAGATCTTTTTTACGGGCATATTTTATGGATCCGTTTGGGAGGCTCAATTACCATATCCAAGTGACCTTGGAAACTAATTTGTTTTTCCCCCATTAACTATAAATCCAATGTAATAGGCCATAATGGTTGGTGTGATAAAGGAATGCTTGTTATGTATTCAGTCATTTATTTGTTTTCATATTCAGCTAACACAGGTGGGGTGAAGAAGGGTAAAGAAAGGTGCCATGGTTATTAAAGAGATAGCGAGAGAAAAAGAGAGCGAGAGAGATAGAGAGAGAATCATTGTTTTTTTATTGCTTCCTGGCTTCCTTGTTGTTCTTGTTTTCTCCGTGTCACATAAAGCTAAAATATTTATCCATGTTAATATCTAGCATCATTTGGTTGTTGGTTTATCAGGTCGTGTGCCACAGCTGATGTGTCTGGTTTGTCGTTTGCTCTCTGGCTACCTAGGGTGCTTTTTTTTTTTTTTTAGCACACCACAGTTGTACAGCATCTGTGTGTACTGTAATCACATACGTCAGACTGAAGTTTAATCAGATACCTTCCCCAGCAGGCACCAACCAGTATCTTTTGTCTTGTAATTGTTTCTCAGATGTTCTGCAGGAAGAAAAAAAAAAGTAACAGTGAAACCATGCGGTTAGTTATGTGACCGTGTCTTCTGTTGGAACTTGAATTTATCTATTATTCATTAGCCTTTTACATTTTACAGCTAATCGATTAGAGCCTCATTCATTTTATAGCATCACTTTCCTGCATAGTCATTCATTTAGTCAACTTTGGGTGAAAAATAATCTCAATTCTTTGATTTCATTCCATCAGCATATATATACAGTATATATACATAAACATATAAACATATATTGGCATGCATACATGGGTGAACACATTTCAAAGTAAGATAAAAGGGCCTGAAGTGGAAGTAAGGTCTGAGCATATAGAATGCTATAACCACTGATGGTGTATATGCAAAGAAAGGAAGGCTATTATTATTAAATTAGACACCGATATTCCTCTCCACACAAGTGAATGCCTGTCTTTTCTCTTATAAAACACTTCTCACAAAATCTCTTTTGTGGATTTGTTTTTTTTCCTCATTTGCAAGGGCTGTTTTTGAGGAGAAGGCATGGATATTGATATGACCCAGAATAAAGGTGAAGATCCGGAAAGGCAATGAATGAACAAATGAATGAATAACTAAATAAGTGAGTTTGTAGGCAAATGAGTAACCTACTACATTTTTCTTCCCGATGACTTTGTTTATTTAAATTTTTTCAGAGTCAACTTTTCAGGAGAAGGGGAAAAAAACCTCCATAAGATTTAACAAGTGATTGTTGTGAAGCCAAAGGGCAGCTCATGAATTATGGATGGCGGCTCGATGGAAATCAGTTCCTCACCAAACTGAATTCTCAGATGGCTCTTGAGCTTTGGCCATGCTCTAATGCAAGCCATTCTGTTCACCTGTGGTGTGGCATGTCTCGAAACAGAGAGTTTATTAATCAGGGTGGATTTCTTCCTTTCTTGTTATAGTGAGTACAGTTTGCTTCCCCTAACCCCATCCTTCCTGCGCAGTCAACACGGTTTTAAATGTTTGCAAAGTCATAAAACTTTTTCAAAGCCGTAAGTCACATAGCACTTAGCTCAAAGCTGCCTCACCCGTTTTAGGAAGCTCTAAGTGAGTTTAATGGCACTGCTTGTTGTTGAGCAATGTGAAAGTGAAGGTCAATACGTTTGCCAGTGTCTCTGCTCTTCTCTCCTCAGTTCTAATTCCCAGAACTGAACTCATTGCTCAGGAAGCCTGATTTGTTCTGTCACTTCAGAGAGTAAGAGCAGGCTCTTGCATTGCTCAAAGATTCACAGTCATTAAAACACTGGAATTTCAGGGTTTTAAAATCTTCATAACCTGTGCGCTTCACCATAGGGCCTATGTCAGATTCAAAGCAGCAGTCCAACTGATCTGTCTTAAGTAGCCACAGTTAAGCTAGAAAGACACATGTTCTACAGTCCACATGCCAACTTTTAACGCCAGTGCCTATGATTACGTATTCATGAGTGAAAAACATACAGGGGTCAAGTAGGAATTACTAAGCCTTTCAGTATACCTCCTTAATCTACAGTCATGGTCTTGTTGCATTTATTGAACAAGAAAGAAAGGGCTCTATTGCCACCACTGACTGGTTTTCAAGGTTAGTTAAGCAAAAATGGATTACAGATTTTTTTTTTTCTGTCTAAGTGTCCATAGCTGGCATAAGTGCTTGCTTGTTGGTCTTGGCCAATTTCATGCAATTAATCTTTGCAATGGTGTTTATTTGGTCAAAGTACTAATAGGCTGCACGTACTTGAAGGACTTGGATGTAGGGCGTATAGACGAGTATGCCCTTGCGTATTTCTCTCTAATGCCAGAGATATTTTTTTGATTAATCTAGGAAGTTCATTGCACTGGGATCAAGAACTCATTTACAGCAGCACTCCTGAGGCTTGTCCAAGCAAAATCTAATACCGAGGACGAGGGTGAAGGGAGGGTATTGAACTTGCAATAATGCCCTTAAAGAGTGCTTCATCAAACCATGTAGGCCCCTCTTTGACTTTCAGGACTCTTTGTTGAGTGCCAATAATTTCTTTTAGGAAAGAAGAAAGTAAAGTGAATGGGAGGGGAGGTGTAGGGGTGACAACACTTTTCACACCATTCTCTAATAGCATATTTATGAGCGCTCTAATCTGTAATGACATTTTCGATATTCCTTCTCTTGTGTAACTTATCAGATCCAGAGACTGTTCCATGGAATAATCACTACATAATAATGGGGAGTGATTTGGGCATAAATTGCTTTTTAACTCAAATAGACATCTCAATAAGTGCATCATGACACGGACATTAGGAGCCGAGACTGATTCTTTAGAGCATTTTATCTAGAGGTGCACTCAGATAAATGTGTTAGGTTTCTAAGTGAAGTGACCCTTTGTGTTCCTTGTGCTCTTAAAAAGGATTTTTAAAAAGGATTCATTAATGATGAGTTCATGGGTACAAATAAGTCATCAGTTTGAAGCTGTTATATGCTTCATGTCCCCACGTCTGACTAGACCACTGCCTGAACAGAACTTCACATAGGGATTAAACAGTAAACTTCTGTCCATTTGTCTTTTAAAATGTAATTTTTGTCCTATAGAAGCTGTCTAGTTCATCTGCACTGCAATTTTTTTTGGAGTTTTCAGTTTGGTCCACTGGAATACTTTGCTGGCTCTGCACCCATACCACAGTCCGCCAGTTGACAGCTCCTGCAGATAGAAAATCGACTACAAATAGACCGTAATTCCAAGTATTGACCATTTGTATCACATAGTATGTCATCTTAGATGAAGGTTTAGATTTTTTTTTTTTTAAACTCCATTTCTATTCGATCTAGCAAAATGACACTAGCCTGTTATAATATGTATGAAGAGAGAGAGAGAGAGAGAGAGAGAGNTCTGTCAAGCCAAAGAATCACAAGTAATAATATGAATTAACACATAACTGATTTTAAGGAAAAGATAGCAAAAATCACATGTAACAATTTCTCTGCTGTCTCACATTGGATGTCCACCATCTTATATGGTCTGATTATTAAGTAATAAAACAATCTGAACCAAAATTCACTTTATCTGTCCAGTGGCTCGCATTGTAAATCATGACTAATATCATGTGACAAGTTGTCAGAACTCAATGCCACTTCCATTATTTTAGCAGCCCTCAAAGGAGAGGAGAGGGTATAGCATTAAATAAATAAATAATGGGTGGACTTGAAGAAGAAAACTAATTTCAGTAAAGGAGGACCTGTGGGTGATTGATTTTGTGGAAGGGATTAATCTTGTTCTCACCATCTCCATGCCCGCCAGTTATTGTATGAACGATTTTTTCCAGTGCTTCAGAGAGCGCAAGAAAACTGAGATGGGGACAATCTGTGGAAGGTTGAACTTTAACCTGTGAGACAGCCATGAGAACTCTCAGAGCGTGATTATGTCTGTAAATGTCTTTAAATCTGTCTGTCAATTGAATTGCCGTGGAGACAGACTTTAGCCCCAGATGTATGGCATCACTCATGCTCACAATGCATCACTCACACCACCACCACTTGGGCCACAGTCACAAATAATGTTTTCCTTTCCAGCCAACATACTTTAGATGTGAGCATGGGAGGGAATGTGTCTATCCCTGTTTTACTCTCGGGAGAAGCTTTGCAACTCATTTCCCATAAGAGCATGGGGTGTGTTTTATTTAATAAGCCAAATTCTGCTAATGTGTGTTGAAATGACACACTGTGGTTTCCTGTTGTGTGAGCATCCCAGCATGACACCATGGTGGTGATAGCGTCCAGGGAACATTTTGTTCACCATCATTGCACTCATGTGCCGCAGGCTCTATCTAAACAGCAGTCCTTCATAACTGCCATGAGAGTGTCACGCCTTCCACAGGACTCCTGCAGTTCTTCTCAAGGCCATCAAACAAGGAAAATTTGGGTCATAAGTAGCAGCCTGGCCCATTGTCTTTCACTTTTTTTTTGCTTTCATATTCTTTTACTGTGGTGCCTCTAGTTCCCCCACCTTCCCAAAACATGTTGGTAGGTGAATTGTTGACACTAAATTGTCTCTAGGTGTGAATGTATATGTGCATGGTTCCCTATGATGGACTGGTCTCCCATCCAGGGTGTATTTCTACCTAACATTCAGTGTTCCCTAGATAGGTTTGAAATCCAACACAATCCTGACCAGGATAAAGGGCTTACTGGAAATAAAGGAGTGAATGTATGTTCCTTTACTTATTGTCGTATGTAGCTGCTTTTATGATGTTTCAATGCATTCTGGTTACTGAAATTGAAATACAGCAGCCAGTGGATATCACATCTGTGCAGTGCACCTGTTTATGGCATATTCTGTATACAAGACTTTAGTATTATTAGATTGATCCATTATCATATGTTTTCATATCACTCACTGAAAGCATGCGATGGTGGTACTTATGGAATCAGTGACATTGTTATCTGTTATCCATCCTACACTTAATTAGGCCAAGCTTCCATCAGAATTTCAAAAGACATATCTCATCTTCCTATCATCACTGATTCTGTGAATATGGCAGCACTTCTGGACTGATAAAGTCTGTCTTTGTGTCTGTGTGATTCAGAAACCCCTCTCATTACTGTCATCATCAGTGTTGGTGGAGTCACAATACCGGCTAATAGGGCTGAGAGGCTGATTAGAAACCCACACCATCAGCAGAAACAATCGCCGACAAGCCACAGTCTTACTACTCTGTATCCTTCTTTTCCCTGCCAATGCCCTCCCTAGTCTGCTTTCTCACTCGTTTTCATCAAAGAGCCCGTTGAGCCAAATCTGACATTTGGTACACACGGTGAGGCTCAGCCTCTGCCTCTCTGTCAGGGAGATTCAGATTTTTCTTCAGCTTATGTGCTTAGCATTCTCTACTATGCCTCAATGGGTCGCAACATGAAACCCGGCTCACAATAATGTGAACAGCTTTGTCTTAATAAGAAGAATTAATTCTTGTCATCCCGAGGACCTGCTCACTGGTATAAAGATGGCTTTACTGGTGTTTATGCATTCATTGGTTTAGATTATTTCACACTATTCTCACATTAGCAGCGTTAGTAGCATTATTTGTGGTGACTGAATGTCTGTTGGTTTTGTGTTGCAGGTTCACGGGTCCTAATCTTCCCTCACCTATTATTAGCAGTAAGAACTGGCTACGTATCCACTTCACCACTGATGGCAATCACAAGCTGAGGGGCTTCAGTGCTCAGTACCAAGGTAAGTGGTCTGAAAAAATGTTTTGTTGACATTACTGTCAAAAAAAAAAACCCTCTTATATGTTGGGATATCACCATAGAATTTTGCCCTAGATGGAACTGGGGAGACGGCTACTATATTGTCTCAATTTCTTTGAACCTGCCTTTTCACAATATTTTACTTTTCTAAATGCCTTCACTCTAAAAAGAGCCAGGTAAAAAATAACCAGGTTTGGAGAGGTTGGGTTGGGACCTAGCATGCTGGCTTGATTTTTTTTTTAACCCAACCTGTGGGTAAAAAAAAAAAGACTACATTGCTGGACTGTACACAGTCAAGTGTGAAAGCAGTCTTACTTTACTAAAACATGACTCAATATCCATTCAATTACAGTATACATATACATTTTGAAATCATGAATGACTAACATCAAAAGGATTCAAATGAACTTGACTCCAGTGCTTGCCAATAATCCGAGAAAACATGATCATCTTTAGAAGTAATTATACTTATGTAGCAGCCCAAAATTTTATCTTTTAATGATAACTGTAAACATAATTATGTAAGAATTTAATCTTTGAATTTTTCACATAAAAATACGTATTTTGTCTTATTTATTCCAAGAAGCCAATTTCATCCATATTTTTACGTTTAGTTAACACCACATGTTAACAAAAAAAAAAAAACTAATTTAAATAAGTAATGATAAGTTTATAATTATAATAATTTATTATTTAGAAAATGTTCAACTAAGTTAAGTTATAAATTAAGTGAAATGTGAACAAAACCTTCTGAATTTTCCTGGTTGCTGCTCTGTATTGGCAGTGTAAAAATGTCAAAAAATTTAACCTTATTGCAACATGCCTGTATCCCTTTCTGGTTTGCATCCCCAACCAAGCATGCTACATTGCCAGTTTTCAGCACAATTTGATTCACGTCAACCCTACTACCTGACCTCACAAGTTTAACCGAGCAATAACCCAATATTTTTAGAGCGTTTCTTCAGCTTACTTATTAAGCTATCTATTATGCACTGGCAAATAAGAAGATACAGTATAGTGATTATTATTTCCCCATCACATACCCTAGCTTGTTAGCAAGCTGGGGTTAGCGCACATGATCAGCCATAATATGGTAGAGAGGATTAAGGGCCTTGCTCAAAGGCCCAATAGTGGCAGTGCCAGCACCAGGGCTTGATTTCACAACCTTCTGATCAGTAGCCCAGAGCCTTAACCACTGAGCCACCATTGCTCACCACTGCGTCTGGCCCATCCTGCACCACGCTACTGAACTGCCTGCATTTTAATCACATTCCAAAGTTCAGAGGTCTCTGTTCAAAGGGGATGAGCTGAAAAGCGGGATTAGCTGGCTCAGCTGCAAAAAAACAAAGGCAAAATCTGGAGGAATTTCACCTCTGTAAGCAGATCAGAGCAATTGGATAGGATTACAGGTCTGCAGTTTGATAAATAAATACTGTCAGGAAGAAGAGAAAGGAGGGCTAAGCCCTTAATTAGATTTCCAATTGACCCCCTCCTCCTTCTCCTTTTCTTCATCTCATTCTTTCTTTCAGCACAAGTGTGTTTATGGCTAATTTCCAGTGAGCAGATACTTTCAACATAATAAGTCACTTGGACTTCTGTTTTTTTTCCTATGAGTAAAATGTCTGTCCTTCTGTGTCTTAGAGAGTCTCTAGGACTTAAAGGTTCATTATGGACTAATATATCCTCTTAAATATTTGTGTTAGAGCTGCTGAATATGTAGAAATTATTACATACAGTTGTATGATGTATATTTGAAACCATGGTTGGACATGGTTAAAGTGTAGTTAAGACCACCATTGTCAAGTCCAGACCAAGTCTTAAGGACTGTTGAGGCCAAATCAAGATCAAGCCGTCTGTAAATGTAAAAAAAAAAAAAAAGTCAGTTTTGAGATCAAGCCTTTACTTTAATTCATTGGCTTCATTCATGCATTACACCGTTTGTTATGCTTTCTTGAAGAAGGAATTACTTCTTGTCAAACCTTTTGTATATGAAAAAGACAACATGAACTGTATTTTTTTATAAGCTTTTGGATGAGATTGAGACCATATTTAGCAGGATAAGCCCAAGTACAGAGTTCAAGTCAGTACAGAAAATGTCTTAAGACAGGACTCAAGTCCAAGACCAGAATCCTGTCCTACTACAGAAGGTTTTCCTATGAGAGGGTTCAGCTAGAACGCTTAGTGTTCAGAGAGCACTTAAATATCCAACAAAACCTGAAGGGACAGATTTTTCTCATTTTTCTAAAAGTGTAGACTATTCTCCATATGACATCTTAAATATAAAATGGGAGTTGAATATTGAGAACAGTAGCACTGAATTGATTTTTATACTAAATGTACTACCCATTGGGGCTTTAAGCAACTAAATATGTAATAAGGTAGTGAAAAGTACTCTTTAGGTGTTATTAAAATAATGTCATAAGTAGCAAAATTAGGAAATAGGATGAAACATAAGTAATGTAGACTGTTTATGATGAAAGGAGGATGTGGAAATGAGGATTGTTTTTTGAGTTGCTAATAGAATAAGAAGCAGCTACATATTCAGCTTTGAACAATTAAACTCCTTTCATGTAGCACACAAAATAATTTGAGAATTTGGTTCAAGCAAAAGTCATTAAGTGTCAGTGGCTGTAATTTTGGCTAGTTGTTCTTCATTCTCACTGCGATTGATGCAGAACATGATGCTGGCTACACTTGTGTACTCTGAGTGTAAAAATAATCTAAGATTATCATTACTATTTACTCACACACATACTGTATCATCATTGTCCTCCAAATGCAATGATGCACTGTGTGTCTTTTTGTTTTGTAGTAAAGAAGATGACAGAGCTGAAGTCCAGAGGAGTGAAGATGCTTCCAAGTAAAGACAACCACAGCAAGATTTCAGTGTGTAGGTGTTTATTTACTTTTCTTTCTTTTTCTTTTTTTGGTGCCCTACCTCCACATTGGCAAACAGCAAATCTGTGCTTCCTACAAGTGAATCCATTTTGTTAACTAAACACAAGACAGAATGCTACCAGAACTCTAATATCACTGGGAGGATAAGGAGATTAAGGTCCTGCACTAGTGACTGGATGGTTGTGAGTTTAACCCTCAGAACTGCCACAGACCTATTTGGGGTTTTTAACCATGACCCTTTCACCAGATTAGGCCCTTTATGCTCAGTGAAAAGTGCTTTTGAAAAGTATCTTCAGAATCCTGTGAGTGTTCGTGGTTTTTCAGAAGAGTTGGTGGATCTTAGCTATCCATCAAACAATTAGTAATAGGTGAAGGCCCACATTTTATTGTGACTTGATGAAAAAATAAAATGGTTACTTTCAGTTTAGATGACAGTGAAGCCGTTTTATTTGCTCTGGCCTCATTTGAGGAAGATCACACCATGTAATGGAAAAACGTCTGAAAGAATTTTCTGAATATACGTGTATTTAACATGTCATGCAACATGATTCAAGGCTTGTGAATTTTAGGTATAGCTCATTTCCCACTTGGCCCATATTATGATATGAATAGACAAGTGTAGGAAATAGAAATGCAATTAGATCACAAGCTATATATAAATATAAATATATAGTGCATTGACTTTAAAAGAGAAAACTGACTCCAACCAACCAACCAACTTTTTAAGCACTTTTACTGACCTCATAACAAACAGGTAGAACATGTTAAGGAAATGAAATTATGTAGTGGGCAATAAGATGTTTTCACTATTTTCAAGATTCTTGATTTAAAATGAAACAACTCTTCCACTTTGGTATAAGTATAAATGCAGTTAAATTGATAGATTCAATACAGCTAGGGGTGAAATGCAGTGCCACTACCTGTATTAGTATCTGTTTAGTGCTCCAAATATTTGTATCTGTTCCTGTATTCAGATCTGTATTCAACCAAATCAAGTGACTTTATTATCATTTCAACCATATACAGCTGGGACAGTAAACAGTGCAATGAAATAATGTTCCTCCAGCACCATGGTGCTACATAAAACAACACAACTACAAGACACTACACATTTGTACATAAACAGAACGTGCAAATGTGTGAAAACAGCACAAGAGAGTACAATAACTACTAAAACAGGACAACAGGCACAGCAAACGACTGCAGCGCCAGCCAGCACACACCTCTAGTATGAAAGTGTCAGATAAAACTTTATCTGATATAAAAAAAGAAAGTGTTGGGTAGTGCAAAGAATAACAATATAGTAAATTGCTGTGAGTGTATGCATAACGACTATGACATAGTATTCAGCAGATAAGCTTATACCATATATCGACATAGTACTTATTGGGTCTGCAGCCAGGTATAGAGTATAGTAATTACAAGAATTATATACAATATTTTATAAATACAGTAGCAGCAAAAATTGCAAAGGGAGTGGGATGGTGTGTGTGTGTGTGTGTGTGTGTGTTGTCAGTCTCTCTGAGTATTGAGGAGTCTGATGGCTTGGGGGGGACAGGGCTTGAGAGCTTTGGTACCTTTTGCCAGACATCAGGGGGATTTAAACCGGAAGTGGATATAGCCTGAAGATTTCTACTACATGCCCTGCAAACCTTGCTGACAACCATAAAACCGAAAAAAAAAAACAACAACAACAAAAACCCCAATAGTGTAACTCCTATTTATGTCTGTATTTGTTTCCAATTATAACACATTATCTGTTCAATCCAAATAATATATTCATATTCACTGTCTGTGATCAACACGTTTGTGGAGTAGACGGGGTTGGACATTCAGCGTCAGAGCCACCAGTTTCCACTCCCACGTTCATTCACATGTCGCTGCTGGCTTATCACTGAGGAGGTTGCTGAGCCTTTCCAGCTCCCTGTTTGCATCCAAAGCCTGTTTATAAGGAAGCATGACTCATAAACCGTTAAACACTGTGTAGCTAGATTATATTTGCATTACTTGTACACCTCTGCTGTACTATAGCCTTGACCATAGTTATTCATTTTGTGTGTCCTAACTTTCTCCTGAAGAAAAGAAACAAAGGATAAAAAGACACTAGAATTTCAGTCTTGATAAATGGGAAAGAAAAAAGAGAACATCAGTAATTGTGCTTTTTGTCATGATGCCTCGCCAGACTTCTGTCTTCTTTCAGGATGCCAGCATTGATTCCTTATTTACCTTTCTGTTACCTTTTGCATCATCGTGAAAAAACGTCACCCTTCCTGTGTCTGTGTGTGTCTGTGTGTGTGTCTGTGTGTGTGTCTGTGTGTGTGTCTGTGTGTGTGTCTGTGTGTGTGTCTGTGTGTGTCTGTCTGTGTGTGTCTGTCTGTGTGTGTGTGTCTGTGTGTGTGTGTCTGTGTGTGTGTGTGCGCGTGCGTGTGCTGCATTTACATATGTGTGTGCGAGCCATAAACTTCATCAGGGCTCTCAGTGGCAGCTCTGACAATTGTGGCCTTTTGTCCCACATCAATATGTATGAAACCTGGCACACAGATGCCTTGGCCAATCAGTTTGTGTCATTCCAGTCTTCCCTGCCACCATCAGCCTTCAGAGCCACACATCACTAGAGCCTAGACTCCCTGGGCACACTCATTGATCCGTAATGTCATTTTCACTTTCTATCTGGAATGGATAACACTGTCCAGTGGAGGTTTAGCTTGTCTAAAAGGGGGCAGTGCAGTTGTTTAATGATAAGGAGTGGTGCTTGTCAGGAGTTGTATTAAGTCAGTGTCAGTTTATCATAATATTACACCCTGAAATTCATGTTTTGGATAATGTATAGTATGCACAAAAACTATGGAATCCCCTTGACAGCAATATATCAAAATGAAAGGAATAGCTTTTTTGTTACTGCACAGTGCAGTGAAATCAGGTTTGTGTCCCAGTATAATATAAAAATTCCATGGACATAAAGGTAAGTTAGTGCCAATTTGCTAAGTAAAGATGATGTCAATTTATTTTTGTTTAACTCCCAATAAATCGGGTAACAGATTTGAGTGAATACAAGAAGATTTATTACATGTTGCATGAAAAATATCTCATTGCCAATATTCCAGCATTGCAGGCTCTCGAGTAGTGCACCAAAAAAAGTGCTTGTCCTGTTGTCTGGAGACTGCGAGTTTAAATCCTTTGAGCAGTGCTAGCTCAGTGGTTAAGGCATTGGACTACTGATCGGACGAGTTCAAATCCCAACACTGCCATGTTGGGTCCTTGCCTTAACCCTCGACTGCTCAGATGTATAAAATGAGATAAATGTAAATTGCTCTGGATAAGGGTGTCTGCCAAATGCCATAAATGCAAATGTAAATCCTGATGATTCCACAGCCATCTCTCTTGCCTGTCAATCACAGCAACACTTAGCCAATCATGGGAGTATGTGGCAGAGGGTAGAAAGCGCTTTTCACTGAGTTTATTATACTGCTGTATTACGTGTGATGATTTGTTAGCCTTCACCCTCCCCATTGGTAGCTGTCATATGACAGGGGAGAGCTGGATGGTGGAATCCGGGAGAAGTCCAAGATTGCAATATAACTTACAATAACAACTTGGCTAATTTTTTGGACATTCACTGGTACATGATGTTATGTCCCACTTCAACTGTGGCATCATCATACAACTCCTCTTCTTCTCTTTTTTCACTTCTTTCTCTACCTCCAAAGCCACAGTGAAAGGAATCTTTATTTCATCTTTATCTTAATTCATCATTTAGCCAGTGCTTTTTCTGTAACAATTCCCAATTCCCAGTTGTACTGACGTTTTGTGCTCTAACATCTTGTACTTGTTTAATGTTTTGTACTAACGTTTTGTGCTCTTGGTATCAAGCAGTACTTCATCCTCTCTAGAGATCTAGCTAATGTGCACTTCTTGTTCAATTGGGCTCCTTATCCATTATTTTTCGGATTTGCTATACACTACTGTGATATGAAATGGCATTTTATAGGCTGGCAGCCAAATCATGTGGGTGGATCCCAGATTGCTGCAATGAGACAAATTTGCTGAGATAGTAAAATACCAAGTTAGTCAACCTCAGCGCATTCTTACTTCTCATGTATATTCATATTTAGGGTTGTTCCGATGTCATGGTTTCGGGGTTAGTCACGGTGTATGATTGGACAGCCACCTGCTGATTTTAATGCTGATTAAAATGTATTTCCATCTATTGGAGTTTTCCTATTCGCTTTTTTACTTGAGTTCCTTATTCCATCGGTTCTCATGTCCAGCTGTGACTCCCCAAACGTTTCGCAAAACCCATCCCTCTGGACTTGCCCCAAATCACATTACATTAACCTCCATTTCTGTGCAGAGAGTACATGGCCTCCACTGAAAACCCTTTGGCTGTGTAATCTGCAACTGTTATTAAAATGTTATATTGCTACCGCTGCTGTCACTTCTACATATTCATAACCTTATCATACTTGACTGCTATCAAACACACAGAAGATCATGGCATCACTGACCAAAACTAAACAAAGCATTTTGTTTGGCTAAGCAGCACCGCACATTGCCTTGCTAGTTAGAATTTATTTATTTGCTTGGTTTGGGTGGTGGGAACAGTGACAGTTGCAGGTTAAGATTCTTTATTTTAACAATGGCAAACAAATCCCGAACGTGGAGCTGAATCAAAATCAGCAAGCAGGCAGAAGTCAGGCGATATGCAAACAGAGTTACTTGGGTAAGAGTCAAAGACATAAACCAGGAACCAGAAATGTAGTCATAACCATAAACACAATAGCAAGTTATCATTAGTCTTGGCATGGGCATGTACGTGACACTGAGCGTATTCTTCGCAATGAACTGGTGGAATGAGTGTCCTTATGTACTGTGGCTGTGATTGTGTAATAATCAATCAGAATGAGGGTGAATGTGAAGGTGAGAGAGTTCATAATGGCAGTTGTAGTCGGCGGCCATGTTGCCTGATGTGAGAAGCAACACCGTTTCCGGCATCGACGTGACAGACACGTTTGTACAGCAATTTCATCATAACATTTTCTTCATTTTTTTCCCTTTAATTTCATCACCAGCTTGTTTTTAAATAGTCGCTTAATACCATGATACTGTCAAACTAGTTTTCTTTAGACTAGGTTATCATACTGTGAAAATTCATACTTGTAACACCGCTGTTCAGATTCTATTAGTCTTAATTGCAAGTGCTTTTACTGACCACCTCGTGCTCTTAAAGTGCTACATAAGTAATAATTGCCAACCTTGACTGCATGAATTGCGCTCAGGTAATTTCAGTAATTTGAATTGGTCTTCCAGAAAATCAATTTAAGCACCCTCTTGAACAAGAAAAGGAACAAGACATTCATTCATAAGTGGCCAATGTGCAGTAAAGTCTGCAAGTTAACTCTTGATATAGCTTGATGTATGTTTAAAATAGCTCATCTCCTTTCACTTGCAGTGTCCCAGATGGGTGTAGCGCAAGGACACAACATGTGCCTGGACCCCGGGATCCCAGACAGGGGCAAAAGAAAAGGCTCAGACTTCAGGTGAGAAATGATCACATGGATTGTTAATTAACAGACTCATTTCAGAAGGAAAGGATAAGAGACAAAAGAGGAATGCATTTAATTCAGTGTTTTTTTTCTGCCTGCATGAAGAATGGCCTGAAATACTGGGGGTTGTCACCTGCTTAATTTCTCATTGGCCTTTTAATTCTCAAGGCTCATTGCGGATATTTGATCAGAATAAACATGACTTTGAGATCTCAAAGGTCAGATCGAGGGAAGAGAGAGTGAAGGGGAGAGAGTAGGAGATGACCGACTCTGAGAATTGTAACACGGACAAATAGGGACGATCAATTTCACACGTACTACCTCCATCTTTACCAGAATGTTCTGTGCTACCTGAACGCTTCTCTGCCAAGTGAGTAGTAATGGATAGCGCTCACTGCTGCCTCTGCAACGGCACAAACTCTGACCACTTGCCGGAAAAGAGTGAGTCACCGCTTAGGTCAAACAAGGCCAACACCGAGCTGGAGGTGGCAGATTTTTTCTCCCTCGAGGTGTCCTGGCTATCACACACTCACACGTGTGTGAAGGGTTTTAGACAGCAGGTGCTGAAGAGTTCAGTGTGTAAGTGAGGAGAATGAATGAAGCAGAGACATGCCGGAGGACTGATAGTGACTGATAGTACCTGGAATGTTCAGCAGCACTACGTTACAGTGTTATAGCTTTGTGTGTAAGGTTAAACCTTTTGAATGAACATCTGCCATTAAATATCGATGTTTCAGTTACATTGGAATAGATAGTAGTATCCACATATAGTAGTAATATCCACATTTCCTGGTAAAAGACACAGTACATATTAAAGGTACTATGGAGGTACCCTTATCACCACCCCAGTGCCAAAGAAAGGTACGGTTTAGTACTATTTTACTAATACTCTTTTCTACATAAGTGTGTAATACCATTTTGTGTTAATAATGCTAGTAGATATAATTACATGCACAACACTTTCTAAAGAATAAGTCTGACTTCATGATGTCAGGATACATAAAGCATTATTATATCTGTTCATAAGAACATTAAACACACACTATAGAACTGTGTTTTAGTGCATTCCATATACTGTAAAAGGTACATATAACAGATATATTAAAGTTATATAACCACAGTGTTATGAAGTCATATACTTTATAAAGAGTAATGTATTTTATAAGCTTACTGGCTTAGAGGCGTTAAGCCTGGGCACACTAGACAAACAGATTTCCTTTCTGAGATATACATTTTTTTTATTTGTAGTTGGCCAGTGGAAAGTAGATTCAAGAAGCGGAGAAAGAAAATAAACTCTGCTTCCTGTTGATTTTTCATTTGGTGTATATGTTAAAATGTATGCACTTCCCAGTTTTGCAACACACCTCAATGCTCCAACTGGTGCATGCTTCTAAATTGGCCAGTCAGGCTGACAGTAGAACATTTTTTTCTAGCTGGATTGATTGGGATGCACAAATGACAGGTGACCTTTTTTTTTTTTTTTTTAATCAGGAATGCTCAGGTATGTGGAAACACTGACGAAACTGCAAAATAAAGTGCAGCGCAAAGCCGCCATATAACTCTCCTGCTAGCACAAAAAGCACAATGCGTCACCTTCGAAGTTAAGCACATCGAGAGAAAATAAGGATGCGAGCCAGACTTGAATAATTAAATTGCGCTGTAAGGAGGGCGCACCATGGCTCGTAGCTGAAATGTTCAGTAATGACCAGTGACTTTTTGTTGGTCATAGTGTGCAGTGTCGCAGGACTATGGCTACATAGTCATCCCCTCTCCAGGAAATAATATGCTAGATTATTTCCCTAAATCTATATTAATTGCTTTAACTAGCTATGTTGCCATACCATATCACATTACATTTGCTACCATTTTTTGTAGCTGACTTGACTACCCTTTTAGGTTATTACATAAGCAAGATATAGTCATGTATTATACTGTATATGCTATATAAAATAATAGAAATGAACTTATAATAATTTAGTATTCATAGAAAGTGTTACCAGTTTTCTTCTGAGATGTCAGAGATGTCAATAATCATCTGAGCTTTTATGCCTTTCTGATTTGCAGACGTGGGGCCACAGTGCACTTCTCCTGTGATGAAGGCTATGAGCTGCAGGGCTCCAAGAGCATAACCTGCATGCGTGTGACTGACAACTACGTGGGCTGGAGTGATGACCGACCCATCTGTAGAGGTACCACTCATGCTTCCGTGCTCAACGCTGAATTTCTATCATGTAGAAAACCTCCCACATGCTTTACATGTGCTTTATATAGCTTATATAACACGGAAAGGACACAGTGTGGATGAGGAAAGAGAGGCTACCAGGAGACAATCTGTGTAGCAGATTTCCTAGGCGGGATAAGATGCCTATCTCTTTATTAACCAGCTTATTTAACCACCCTCACGGCCAGTTTAAGAAATTTGGCTACTGAAAAGTAAATTGCTTAGAACATTAGAAAATGCAAATTGAGATTCAAATGCTGCAAGCCCTCTGAAGTCTACCTGTCACAGAACTAGTGAACTAGTTTTACAGGCCAGCTAGCCGGCTAGCTGTTAGGGATAGGAAGAAGAGACGGGGCATTTCCGAGAGGCCATTGTTAATTAGGGTGAAGATAATTGTAGTGAGGCCATTACATTACACAATCACATACAGTATATTAATATACGTATATATTATGGGTGTAACACGGTGGAAAAATCTGACACACACACACACACACACACACACACACACACACACACACACACACAACTGGTCATAATTGGTCTCAAATAAGGAGGTGCATGGGTTTCTTTTTTATTTAGTCCCTACTCAAACAGTTATTAATTGAGTTTGTACATGCATGTGGGATTTTCTAACAAATTTAGTTGGCTCTATTTCTCAAAATATAAACAAACTAGAACCCAGCACAACTCTCACAAGGCAGTTAGTAATCATGAATGAATGAATTAATGCTTTAAATGCATCATGCAGCACATTGATGATGAACATGGCCTTTGTTTGTCCCATGAACTTCGTATATGAAATGAAAACTTGTGGATGCACACATAAAATGTATGCATTTCAAGGGACGCAAAACACTGCGTTAACCTATGGGTTCTTGTAACACAGTGTGTTTTTGGCTCCTTACATCATACATTAGGCCAGTAGGGATTATACTGAAACAGATGTGACTATGGTAAAAGATGTCATACAGGATAATACACTTTATCTTCAGATAACCCATAGCGCATTGAGGTCTGCCCTGCAGCCTACAGGTTCCTCTCATTCCAATTTCCTTGTCTAGGTTACACTGTGTCCTCTACTCCTCTCTGAGACACACACAAATACACACACAGTACATACTAGTACACACACATACATACACAAAAGTTAATATGTGCTCCTTGGCCTTGTGATATTGATTTATTTCTGCAATATCATTCATCACACTGTGGACTATTAGTCTTTCATTAGCACACTACATCCCCTCTGTTACTCCAACAGCCTCGGCACAGTGGATGCCGTGGCACAACAGACTGCTGGAGAAACTTAGTTGGACAGCTCTGAGATGGAAGACTGCGGTTGCAGTTTTGTTTTTGATTGTTTAATGATCAGTTATTGGTTGGTTAGCTCTTGCAGAGTATTGGACTCTGCCCTTGTGCAGAAAAGGGGAATAGATCTCAGATGGAGAAGGTATTTACTAGCAGAGACACCCCGCTGCTCGGTACTGTAGCTCCATTAGTCATGTGAAGAGTGGTGATATTTGGCTTGTGCATTTTGAAACCTGTTCCAATCAATTGTCTCTCTTCCAGGAATTATTCGTCTTGTCTCATCGAACACTAGAAAATGCCAGGTTACTCAAAAGCCGCCTGTTAATTGCAAATAGCTACAGAAAAGCCAGGAAAGAGATAAGTGATAGAAGAAAATGAATGTCAGACAAAACATCACAAAGTAAAAAAGGTTATTTCAATGATTTAAAGATGTTTGAGGACAGTGATATTCTGTGTGGCCAATAAAGCATAGGGTGGCCATACTTTGGGATTTAAGTTTGTTATTGGATTATGTGCAAAGTGATAAATGCTTCAGGGTATAGTGTAACTGATTACATCAACGCCAACTGTACAATCCATAAGAGAGAAGCTACAGTAACATGAGACAGAGTCATTTTTACAAAGAGCTATTCATTTTTACAATATATGAGCTATGATTTATTTTATTTTATTTTTTTTTGGCCCTCTTAATGAAACTTTCAATGGTCCAAAGTGGATCTTTGGCAGTAAGTCTCAGCAGGTTCAAGTCAATATCATCTTCTTTATCAAATTCTTCTCCAGACTACTTTGTTTGCAAACTTTGATGCCTTCTAGTGTTAAAACACTTTAGGAACCCTGGTGCTGAAATGAACACTGATCCAATTCAGCCAGAATGGGCTTTAAACACCTCCATAGAATAAAGGTGATTATCTAATTATTGAATCGAATCTAATCTGCTCTGTTTCTTTTTCCACTATTCCAGTAAATAACTTAGATGTGAGGAAAAATATAGTTCAGAGGTAGGGAGCTGAATGAGAATGGACTGGGGGAGAAGAAAAACTTCTATAGCTATCCATAAGCTTCTGAAGATAGATTAGCCACCCGACTGCAGTGTGGAACTTACTGAGGTAGAGCCAGGAACACCCTCGCTCTACCTCAGTAAAATGCTAGTTAGCAATGTATGTGGCGACAAGCATGATGGCGGTGATGGTGGTATTAGTATGAAAGCTGAAGCTTTGGAGCCTTACTCATTTGAGCAGAATGTACAGATGAAGAGGTGGGAGTGCTGGACAGACTAAAGGAGTAAAGTGCTGCTGCATCGCTCTCTTTAGGTAGAGACGAAGCAAGGGCTAAATTCCAATCAGCAGGTAGTCGAACAGCATTGTGGGTAATGTAGAACACCTTTAACTAGTGAAAATAGATCAACATGTTGGTGAAACATTTTAAACTACAAAAACTGAGAATTTCATTATAAAATAAATCACATGTTAAATAAAGATTGTTTTCTTTAATTTTCATGTTACGTTACATAGTCTCTAGATAGTATGACATCACCACTAAACATAGCAGTATCTAACCTGAAAAAAGTAAACCTTGAGTAAATGACCCATAACAGAAATTAAGTAAAATACCAAAGACCAGAGATTATATGTATTATATTATGAAGGTGAAAACTGTAGTCAGTGGGCCATGGTGCTAATTAACTTTCTAAAAGATTTATTCTTTAATGTCAACTTGTCAACCCACCTTAAGTATGTGTGTGTGTGTGTGTGTGCGTGTGCGTGTGTGTGTGTGCGCACACACATCTAGCCCCCCTGAGGAGCTCACCTCAGACATAGCTCATTAAAGAGCTGCTGCTAGTCTCAGACCTGCAGACTTGTTCATTTACTGCAAACACTGACTATGCCCTCCTTCCTCATTAAGCAGCCAGCACTTTCATTTTGGGAGGGCTTAAAGTCCTCCTAGAGGACACAAAAGTTGCATAAAAGACTCTACTCAAATTTCAAACTACAAAAATATGGAAAGTCACAGAAAAGTCGTGTTGTTTTTTCAAAAGTATATACACCTCAAAAGGTCTCTCCGACGCATGACTCATTTTGTTGTTGTGGTCAAAAAAAAAAAAAAAAAAAGGTTTTGCCAACTTGGAAAATAATATTTACTGTAATTTTCAAATATTGGCTTTAACCCAAGCCTGTCCTACTATTATTACCTTCTTAAATCACTGAGCATGCTACCATGGTGCATTAGTTCATACACTGTGCTGAGAATCAGGTAATTGCCCTTAAGTGAACTCCTTTTAGAAGGGCACATTTGCAGAAACATTGGGAGCACATGAATCCCTGTAGATGTGCCCACAGATGTGTTGTTTTCCCCAGCTTACATTAGGAAGTTAATGCTTGTTTTTTTTGCTGAGCAGTTCCAGGAAGACGTACTGCACAATAGAAAAATATGTAAATGCATACAAATCACACATTTTATTTGTACAACTTTTGGTCAAATAACAATGCAGGGTATACTAAATTAAATAAATACAAATCAACAAAATTCTAAAATTGTGCAGTTGGTTTAGAGTCTATTCAAATGTATTTTTGACTTGAATAATTGCTGTAAATTTCTAACTCTGGACCGCTATCAATGTGTATATCATATCAGTTTAACAAAGGCAGCAGTAAGTGCCGTCAGTTTGTATAAAGATCAGGTCAGTTTGTAATGAGATACTCACTGTCAAAATGGCTCTGATTCTTCTGCTCCATCACGTCATCAAAACAGAGAAGAGTGCTTATAAACTCTGTACAGATGACAGCAGACAAAGTTTTAAGAAGGTTTAGATGACTTACATTGGCATTAATAATAAGAGATTTAATCAACAGAACTGACTGAAGTAATCAGCAACTGTTCTCCCACTGATGTTAGCATGAGCTGAGATCAGTGGAGTGAAGAGACAACAGTGAGGTTTGAATTTAAATGCCGTGAGTGACTTTTACCTCAGGTGATGAGAGAGACTGATGTGGATAATGCTGATGATTCCTTCCCCATTGTGAAATTGTAACATGTAAATATTTTTCCATGAGTAGATTAGGCTATAAATGTAGAGGTAGGTAAGGCAGACCGCAACATAAAAACTATTTATTTATTTGGTTTTGACTCTTTGAGTAACAAGAGTTGGTTTTAAACCTGCTCAATAATGAAATGGGCTTATATACAGTAATTCTCTCTCTCTCTCTCTCTCTCTCTCTCTCTCTCTCTCTCTCTCTCTCTCTCATTCAGCACCCATGTGTGGAGGCCAGCTTCGAGGCCCCAGTGGTGTCATCACATCTCCCAACTTCCCAGTCCAATATGATAACAATGCCAACTGCACCTGGATCATTACCGCTTCAGACCCCTCTAAGGTACGTCCTCTGTGAAACACCATTTGCTTTCACACATGATCGCTCTTGTGGACCCCTCTATTAGTTTTGATTTGTGGAAAATCTTTCCTTTATGGGCTATAGATATTGATGCTGATAGAATATTGATCAGATGATTGAAGCTGAGGTAAGAGAAAGGGTAAAGGAATAGAAGAACTGAAGGAGGACACTGGTGTCATGTTGAGCGTGCTATTACAGGAGTGACAAAGCCATAGTGTTGACTTTGGAGCCCAGTTCAAGGCCATGCTCTGGCTCGCTTGCCAGATTTCTTTCTCTGGGCTCAAACAAATGGTTTTACAAATCTCTACTCTTATCACGCCAGCTCAGAAGGGAGAAACGGGGAGGGAACTCTACACTGCCTGGGCTCTGGGAGAGCTGTGCAGATGAAGATGGAGCATGGCTGTTCTTACTCTTTCCAATCGTAATGATGTTCTATTTTTGTGTCGCCCACAATGGCACATAGAGGAGACATGAGGTCAGCCGTGATATTGAGGCAAAACTGGGACTATGTGAAATGTACCTGACAACGAGCATTGTATTTGCTACAGCTGAGCCAGTGCCCGAACCCCCACACGCTCTCTGCACTGAGACATCATCCTGCTTGACATTGCTCATAGTCACTGCTCGCATTCGATTTATTTAGCTTTTACATTTGAAATAACTGAAATATAGTGTGAGTACACTCATAATAAATTTTACATTTGATCACTGGAAAAGTTGTTGAAGCTGAAAATGTGTGAAAGTGTATAATTTGCCAATATCTCTGTAAAATTATGACATAGTTTTTACATTATTACACAAGGCACCAAAGTGTTCTGTACAATTATATTTAGAACATGTTTTGGCAAATGGTTAGAGACTGAAACCCAAACCGGCAAAGAAAATGAGTAAAATGAACAGATCAAGTCTTACCAAGGCTGATCTGAGCATCTGCTGAGCATATAGGGAAATGGTTGGATTCATAAGCAGAAAATGAGCGAAAGCAGGATGGATGGATGTTGGAGTGGCAGGACATACTTGGAAATGATTCCCCGTAACAGAGTCAATATGTGAGTCTAGACTTTCTGTTCTAGAAGAACAGATCCCGTGGAAGCAGTAAAAGAGGAATTATCTGCTCACAGGCAAGAGTGGCAGATTACTTGTGGTATTTATTCCAGCTTTAATTATCAGTGTTTGTCTTTTTCTTTATCTTGAGCCACCTGATTAGTATTAACTGCATCTCTGAAGAGAATCTTATTTGTCTAAAATTCACCCCAGCTTTAGTCCCCCTCTCAATTTTAAGTTTAGGTGAAATGCATTTTTCCTTCTTACTTTCTGCAACAGTAGTAAATAGTGAGAATGACTGCCTTGTCATGATTTTGACCAATCTGTGGAACGCAGTGTTTGAAACATACTATGAAACTATTCCCTGGTGAATATGGTCTCCATCTTTGAGTTGGCGTACACCGCTGAGCTGACTCTAAACTAGCTGATTGTGATCTCGCGTACACTTCTCCACTTCATGCAAAGTGATACTAAAGTGTTAAAGGTCCATTTAAAGCAAAAGACAATATAGTGCCAGTGGTTTGTGCAGCTGTGTGTAGATTTGATATAGTCTGAAATATTTTCAGGCTAACAGCGTAGCTTTAGCTGATTTGTCTTTTTCTTCAGTGACTAGTGAATGTATTTGTCAACTATTCTACGTAGCGCCCAATATGGACTAGTCATTACTTGTAAAATCAAATGTATAAAAATCTAACAATGTATTAGGTTGTATATTGGTTTGGTTATTAGTTGTTATTGAATGATTACAAATATATTCATATGAAATCCCTGGAAAGCATTGCTACTTGTCACATGACCTCCTATGAATTTTGAGTAAAACTGAGTTGGATAGATTCCGATCATTTACTACATAAATATAAATATCTCTCTGGACATTATTGTGTTGCTCCTCTGGATCATTTACACAGCAGTTCTGAGTTTGCCCCAGTGCTCTGAGTTCCCAGGCAGCGGATCAGTGCTGTCCTTCGCAGCATACCATAAGTTCATATTTGCTCCCAGCATTTTGTACTCTATGAAAGAAGATTAGAGCTCAGGAGATTACAAGCTCTCCGAAACCCACAGAGAGTCTACTGTGTTTACTGTCTGCCCATAAAACTGTCACTCAATACCACACCCACAGTTTCCCATGAGGCCACAAGAAGGTGCAGGCCTTACTTACTGAGGATGACATGGCGAGGACAAACAGAGCTGGAAAAACGGATGAGGGGAAGAGAAAATGCAAGATGAAACTCCATTTGTCTAAGATCTGACCCAGAATGCTGCCTCCTCACCCCTGGCAATTTTCATTACCCACTGTGTTTACCATAGGACAGAATGCAATTTGCATTTATATAAGCTTTTTCATTAGGATCTGGCCTCCAAACATTAAGAGTTTGGCAGAAATGTGGAAGACAATTTGAAACAGGAGACTAGACAGCACATTTTTCCCCTTACATTTTGTGGTGTTTGTCCTGTGCACAGCCATGTTTATTGACAATGGGCCATGTTCAGAGCTGCGTTCAATACGTGTAGTGAGGAGTTGATACTGAAATTGTACACATCAGTATTCAGACCTCTGACTTATGCACTGCTTGGATAGTTGTGTGGGATTTGTTCATGCATGGCAGAGTTTGCGTAAAACAGTGGCATTTGAGTGCTTGCCATCTTTTCATTTATAAATTATCAATCGCCTTTTTCAGTTTCATTGTTTAATTGTCTCTTGCTTTTAGGCTACATCATGTTGCATTTGCACAGCAAAGAAAAAAAAAACATGATCTGCTTCTTTACTCCACATTTTCTATCCTTCACATTTTTTCGGTGTTAAAGGCAAGTGTTTGGTTCAAAGGTGGCGGTAAACACTATTGAGCAACCCAGCGTTTTTCCCCAGTTTCTTTCTTGATGTTTCTGTGCAAGAAAGATTTGGCAACTTGGACTCCTGAGTGATGCAATAGAAAAGTGTTCACCTTAACGTCCGGAGGTCGTGAGTTTGAATCCTGACGATTCAGCCGTCCGTGACTAAGAGTCCAGGAGAGCAGGATAGCGTTTCCTCTGGGTTATGCCACCCTGTGACACAGCATGAGCAATCAGCTGGACAGTTTCTCTTGGAGGAAGCATGTTAGCTCTTTCCATCCCGTGTTGTTAGCTGTTGTATGATGGGGATAGCTGGCTGGTGGGTGAGAATTGGCCAAGATATAAACGTAGGGAGAAATATCGGGAAAATAAAATTGGCACTACACCCAGGTGATTTGCATTTAATCTGAATGGAGATCCTGGAAAATCAACTTATGCAGCTGTGTAACCCAAGTTAATCCATCCATCCATCCATTTTCTGTACTGTTTATCCTACGTAGGGTCATGGGGAACCTGGAGCATATCCCAGGGGACTCAGGACATAAGGTGGGGGACGGGGTGCCAACTTATCACAGGGCACAATTGCGCGCACACACACTCATTCACTCACTATGGACAATTTAGAGATGCCAATCAGCCTACAACACTTTGGACTGGAGGAGGAAACTGGAGTACCCCCCAAACCCCCAAAGCATGGGGAGAGCACGCAAGCTCTGTGCACACAGGGCGGAGACGGGATTTGAACCCTCAACTCTGGCAGTTCATGGCAAATGTGTTAACGACTAAGCCACCATGACCCCCAAGTAAATATTGATGGAATTTTTGAACTTAAGTTGCCAACTCTCAATACAGCCCAAACTGCATTCAATCAGGCAGAAAAAAACATCTATACTTAATGAATAATTTTCACCATTTTAATGTCAGTACCAATTACTTCAACAACAGATCATGTGCTGAAACTCATTTTTTGTTCTTTAACAATAAAAAATGGAAGTGATTTTTCACCTTGTGCCACTCAGATCACTCTCTGTTGGGAACTTGTGGTTGTTTCACTCAACTTTGCCACATTGTTTCACTATTCATTTGCATGTTCACCTCGCCACTGGTATGCTATGACAAACCACAACTTGGGGCTGTAATCATCAACTTTACCTTGAGTGATCCCAAATTGTTTCATAGTTTTGTTCTGAATACAAACTCAGCTACAGTGATATGGAAACAGGAAGTAGTTCAGGTCCAATAGCATTTTGCTGATGTGAAATTGAACTGCTGGTGAGCTTGGCAGGTGAATGCGTAAATGAACAAATGGATAGTGGAGGTGTTATAGCCCACCTGCTGATATGTGCAGTAATGAAGCTGATGGGCTTGTGTGCAGGTAATAAAGTTGACCTTTGAGGACTTTGACCTGGAGCGTGGCTATGACACTCTGACTGTGGGCGATGGAGCCGTAATTGGAGACCAAAGGACCGTCTTTCATGTGTGAGTACTTTTGTCTCTGGCATGTTTGTACTTGTTACTCTCTATTGCTTTCATTTCTCTTTCTCTCCTAGATATTCTCCTCTTTTAACTCTCACATTCTCCATTCCTCCTCCTCCTCCTCTCACTCTGTTTCTCTTCGTTTCATCAGCCCTCTGAGTAACAGCGGATGGGAGAAATACCCTGCACTCAAGTGCCAATCACTTTGGCTCTCAATGTTACAAGAAGATCACGCCTCCAGAAAAAAAAAAAGCTTGCTGCATATTGATGCCCGTAATGCAGTTTGCCTTACCAGATGCTGTGGAATGTTTCTCAGAGTGTTGTTATTAATTGTGCTGAAATTTATGGTGTACATAAAGTTTTATTGATGCTGTTTTATGTGCTCTCTCTGGCAGAGCCTTGAGAGTGCTCGTGCAGTAGCTGAGCATCCCTAGGTGTTCTCTCTCTCTCTCTTTCGCTCGCTCTTTCTGGGTGCTCAAAACCTCAAATGGCCTAATGTGCTCAATTAGTGAGCCCCATAATCTCAGAGCCAGAGAAACTCCATAATCAGCCAGAGCTTTTGGTACAGACTTCATTAGGATCAGACTGTGCACTAAACTTACCAAATGAGGCATGTTTTCTGAATCCTATTTCTGTTTCCAGGCTGTCAGGAACCAACACTCCAGACCTGGTGGTGAGCACCAGTCATCAGATGTGGCTTAATTTCAAGACAGATGACACCAGTGGGTCCTTGGGATTCAAAGTGTCTTATGAGGGTAAGTCAGATCAGAATACATAGACAAAAAAACATAATATTGTGGTCCAGTTGTTTATTGGTATGGACTGGTGGACTTGTTATGCGAGAAGTTAACGTTATGCATTGGTTCTGGTTTGGCTTTGAGAAAAGATTGTAGCATTCTGCCATTATCTGTATCTGTAAAGTACTCACCGTCTAGTGTTTCCACGAGTAGACAAAATGGCAGTTCTCCAGCATTTCAATTAAAACTGCTAGTTCTTCATTTCTGGTGCTCTATCTACTCAGTTTAGTAGCATTGGCCATGTCAGTGGACACAATATAGAAAATGGTATGTTTGGTACTTTTGTGTACACAAGGATTGCATATAATTATTTGTGAGAAAGAGTGTGTGTTACAAACGTATGTACAAAACATGTAATCCATTCTCAAAACTACATTTAATGATATAGTATATACAGCACCTTGCATAAGTATTTATTCCCAACCTGTCACCATCAAAAGGCACATAATTATTTGATGTTTGCAATTAAAGTGTCACATGATCTCAATATAAATTGACCTGGCCTTAGAGTTTGTTAGAGGACATCTGTAAACAAAGACCATCATGAAGCTATGGAGAAAATAAAGTTCTTGAAAATTATCAGTCAGGGGTTGGTTGAAAAAAAACATCCCAAACTTTGAACATGCTGTGTAGCACCTTTAAATCCATTACTGAAAAATGGTAAGAATATGTCAGACTGCGAGTGCCTAGAGGAGCCTGTCTACCAACAGTCAGTGACCAGGAAAGAGGACATTATCCGGCGAAGCAACCAGGACAGTTGACCTAAAAAGGTGGTGATATTTTCACTCTGCCATTTCTGTTCATTTTTCCCCTTCTACATTGTGTTCCACTGTGGTGGAAATCTAACCTTTCATCTTGCTTAAAAAGCCACCACAATAGTCATCATAACTCCTACTAGTATTTCTAAAGCTTTGTTCTTCTTCTTTACCTCTTCCTACCTCTTATTAAATATTTCTTCATTTCCAGATGAGAGGAAAGAGAAGCTCTTGTTTTATATTGCACAGTATCTCTTTCTGAGGGGCTTTTTTCACCCCTCTGCATCTTTAGAAGCGCCTCCCCTCAGTTCACTCTGCCTCTGTAATGATGCTGCTTGCCAAAATCTGTGTAGATTTGTCTACCATGACAGCACAGCATGATCTTTTTTTTTTGTCCAACTCACATGATTCGTCATACTTCCTCTGCATAATGTTTCTCTCTTTAGACATGAAGGGGTCATGTCTGGATGCCAGGCTCTTTGGAAATTTCTTCATGTCTTAAAAAACAGATAGCATGTTAATAATTTCTTATTTGTTCATTGGGAGTCTATGAACACCCTAGGATTAAAAAAAAAAATTATTATGATTTTTACCAATTGTATCTAGCTACTACTGGGAATTGGCCCATTTTACTCTAGATTTGCACTGAGCCTTTTTGTTTTTTTTTTTCCTGCAAAATAACAGGAAAGTAGAGCAGAGTAAATGCCCCCAACATAATTAAAACAATGAGACAGACTTAATGAAGTTGAAGTTGAAGAATCTCTTTTAATCTTTCTACTTCAGAGATATTTCTCCAAATTATTTTAATTCTTATTTCCATAGTTTGAGCATAATTGTTGCATGCATAGTGCTCAAATGCAGGTGCTCTCTCACTGTCTCTGTCTCTAACTCACTCACTCGGTTGGAGATAAATGTTCATGTTGATATATGCCTGCACACATTCAAAATTATAATGAATTATTTTTGACATTAAGAACAAGGGATTTCTGAGAATCACTACAGGGCATTAAAGAGACAGCAAATGCCTCATTACTGCCCCTGGTGCATTTATGATCTGATCTCCTGTTAAGGCAAGCGCAACGAGATGCGCGTCACAGACATCTCCTTTAGCACTTCAGGCTTTTGAGCTTCTTATCCCTCCCTCTTCCATAATTTTTTATCCCATCTTCCCTAGATATTCTAACTGCAGAACCCCAAAGGGGGCACAAGCTCTAATTTGTCATGCATGACAGGACTTTTGAATTTCACTGTGCAAATTCACTATGCTTAATGTTTATGGTAAAATCAATTTTAAATATTAAAATTTAAAATTGAAAATATTAATCACGAGTGCGTATGACACACATACTACATGCCAAAAACTACTTATGAGCATGTATACGTATGGTGACTTCAGTTGCATTTGGGAAAGCATTTCTACATTTTGCAAGGCAGGGTGAATTTATTTGGACTCTTGCCTTCCTGCATTATTAGTAATCCTTCACTAGGAAGTCAGTGACTTCCATCTGGATTTGCAAAAGGGGAAAAAAAAGAGGAAAGTGACAGGAAAATAAATCAGTGGAAAATTGAAATGGGTAAATAAGAAATACCAAGCCTTGTGAAAGTGCACATGTCAGCTCCTAGTGAGAGAGACAGCATTTTGTACCAGACAGAGGACATCTGCAGCAGCTCTGACATGCAGGATGTGTGTATACACACCATGACAACAGCGAGAGAGAGAGAGAGAGATTGTGCAGAACTGTCAGAGGCCTTCTGTCTTGCCTGCTGGCTGTGACCATGTATACGAGTCTCCATTACTGTAGCCCATGTTATGAATGCAGAGATACAGAAAATCAGGCGGCATTGTGTCACACACTCCCACATTGCTGCAAGATGTTTAGAAGATGTTCATACAATATGACATATACAGCACCTGGGATTGTAGTATTCACTACATTTACCTGTAGCACATTTTTAAATATATTGTACTTGTATGAGTAGTTTTAACCCCTTAATATCTAAGGAGCTGCTGGTGTTTAAACAATTAATAGCTCTGAATGTCAAAGACTGCATTTGTTGTTAAAAAGGACAAACCAGCATGAAGCCCAGAAGGCTCACTAATCTTTATTGATGATGTAAATCATGATGGTAGCAGCAGAATGAATTGAGAAGTCTACAGAAACATTCTGCCTGCCACTCTACAGAGAAATGCATTCAATCGAATTGGAATGAACTTCGTCATGCAGCAAGACAATGACCCAAAACACACTGCCAACACAACAAAGGACTTCATCAGGGGAAAAAGTGGAAAGTTTTAGAGTGGCGAAGTCAATAAGCAGACCTTAACTTAATTGAGGATGCATTTCACCTCCTGAAGATGAGACTGAAGGGAGAAACCCCCCCAAAACTAACAATAACTGAAAGAAGCTGTGGCAAAATCCGGGAAAGGCATCATGAA
The DNA here is from genome assembly GCA_037577455.1 of Pangasius macronema. Lineage (NCBI taxonomy): Eukaryota > Metazoa > Chordata > Actinopteri > Siluriformes > Pangasiidae > Pangasius > Pangasius macronema. The sequence continues at coordinate 9,580,675 of CM074967.1, read as the reverse complement.
AAGAATGCAACAGTTTGGTGATGTCATTGGGGCCAATGACTAGATGCAGTTAGTACATTTATGGCATTTGGCAGATGCCCTTATCCAGAGCATTTTTTTTTAAATATACAACTGAGCAGTTGAGGGCCTTACTCAAGGGCCCAGCAGTGGCAGCGCTGGGGATTGAACTCATGACCTTCTGATTAGTAGTCCACCATTTTAACCACTGAGCTACCACTGCCCGACGGACTTCATCTTGTTATTACAAGCAAGACATATGCTACCAAATATTAAGAGTAATTTACTTTATGACTGTGTTCCAATACTTTTGCTCACCTAAACGTTGAGTGGTCTGCTGCCAAAGGTGCCATGTTATAAGCTGATTAACACATATAGATGTAACTATCAAGAAATGAAAGCTCAAATTCTGGTCTTTCGATCTCAAACCCAGACGTCTTCAGTGTATAGCAAAATCAAAAGTATTGGTTCTGCCGTTCCAGTACTTTTGGAGGGGACTGTATGTATTCTTTTGTAACTTATATGCTCACTCTTTGCATTTATAATTATCTCCAACCTCTTACATATGCTTTGAGCAGCTTTCAGAATCTCTATATCGGAGAAGGTTCATTGCAATGCACTTGAATAATATTTACATAGTGATTGTAAAGAAATGTGATAGCTCTAGTCTGAAAGAAAACTAACTGCTAATATCTGTCCTTACATCTATGTATAACATTATTTCACATGCAGTGGACCCCCTGCATGCTATAATACATGGGTTAATATACAGGTAAAAATCATTTTTCTATTTATTTCTATCATTTTCTATTTTCCTTGAATAGTTTGAATCTCGTCATCATGATCACTTGTGCCTTGGCCTTATTAATCGGTCATTTAGTACAGTTGTGAAGGAAAGTTCTTACCAGATTTACAAAAGTTTAGATTTTTCTGATTTTCTTCACACTTGATAATGCCAATCACCTATAAAGTACCGACAGCATTCATGGCACCTCTGATTTACATTTAATGACAAAATGGCAACTATACGTTGAAAAGAGCGCTTCCTAAGCACAACATACACAGACTGACTCTTCCTCTGTTTTCCTTCACCATTTGTTTTTAACCCTAACCCTAGCATAAGTTAATTAGTGGATTTGTTTCGGATTGTTCTCTTTCAAGTCATTAATATAAAATAACCGATATTAAATATGAAATTTAATATGAATATATTAATATGAACTTTTTTACATTTACATTTGTGTGCCATTGAAACAACTTTGCTATTAAACCTGACAGCATCATCTGTATATAAAAAGGAACGGACAATTGAAGCCTATCAGTCGAGATTTACTTTAGAGTGTCTCCTTATATGTAAATTTATACAAACTCAGGATTTCTCATAGGAAGCATTTTTCTGAAATAACTGGATCTTCATGAATCCCATGAATACCAATTTCTTGTATAAATACTCCTGCAAACGATTTACAAATAAATTTGTTCATACCGAGTTGAGTACTGAATACCGTAACTCGTAGTTATTTCGGTGACTTGTTTCACTTGTACCTGAGTCATTATTTCCTTAAAGTAACAATGTTGTACTTAAGTAAGGATTTTGGCTACTACACCTATATTAGACAAAGCAGACAAGGCACTGAGCTTAGTGTTTAGTATTCGTTTTATTATTCTACACACCTTTCCATGTCTAACGTGGTGTCTCAGCCGTTTCCCTCATCTTATTCCCTCCCATATTACTTTCCCCTGTGCAGTTATAAGCAGGACTGAAAAGAGTGAAGAGATTTTAGTGAACTCATAGTAATCTCCTGGGGGGGAGGGGGGATGGGGATGGGTTGTGATGGAGAAGAACATCCATATTCACCATCTTTCGTAATATTCCCACTGAAGCCCCTGGCACACATTTTTCAGAATTCTGTTATTTTGATTTCTTTTCTCCGTAGAGACAAAACTCTTGTACACATTTCTCTCCTGTCTTTAATTTCTCAGTGCCTTCCCTGCCTTTTGCTTCACTCTTTTCTGCTCACAAATGAGGCTTGGCATGCCAAGACAGGTAGAAGGATGAGGAGAAGAGAGAGACAAAAAGGAGTTCATTAAAAGTGTGGGCCAGTCAGAGACAACAGTAATGAAATGGGCAGTTTGCATGCATGTGACATGCTCTTGGCACGACAGAAACAGAGAGAGAGAGAGAGAGAAATGGAGAGAGAGACAAAACTCAACACTTTGGAAACTGACTTCTGAAATGCCTCCACAAAAGCCAGTCGCATAAATGTAGATTGCGCTCGCTGTGCATGTTGACAGAATGGCTTAGAATAGATCACGTCCACTTCCTTGAGTTTCTAAATTAGGTGCATGCTGAGGCATTCTTTATGAGGATGCAGTCAGTTCATAATTACATGCTGCTCTGTCCAAACAAACCAGTCCTTCTATTCATACAGCATCAAGAGCAAGTTCAGGTTAAACTCTTAATGAGATCCTGCATATCCTGCATAGGAATTCATAAACCTCAGTGCCGGCCAAAAATGAGCTGCTTGACCTGCCTTGACACATCGCTTGAATCTATTTTGTCATTTTTTTTCAAGTGCAGCTGTATGGAGGCAAAATCAGAGTATACAAAAAGGTTTTGACATGACTGTCTGCCTATAATTTCCTCTCCTCACCTCTTTCCCTTACTCATGCTCTGTCTGTCACCTCCCAGCTCAATGCTCTGACATTATAGAAGTTATCATTTCCACTTGAGTTCCTCTTTGGTGAGAATGGATCACATTATAAGGGTAGTCTCTATCAAAGCCCAGTTCACTCTCCTGACCTTTACTCAGGTTCAGGTGCTATATGAAGGCTTTCCTTCTCTTGGAGCCAATTGCTTGGATTGTGTTATTGACTTTTTTGTACTCGCAGCTTTATGATGGGAGCTTCTCTGTCTCATAAACACGCTTTCCAACTTGTTTCTTTGCCTTGTCTATTAGAAATCGACCAGGGAGGGTGCGGAGATCCTGGAATTCCAGCCTACGGCAAGCGAGAAGGCACAGGCTTCAGGCACGGAGACAGACTGTATTTTGAATGCCTTCCTGCCTTTGAGCTGGTGGGGAAGAAGAACATCACCTGTCAAAAGAACAACCAGTGGTCAGCCAAGAAACCCAGCTGTGTGTGTAAGTGCTGCTATTTTTCTTTCATTCTATATATTTTTCATATGTAAAACTATGGGAAACTGCCATTTTTTTTTCTTTTTTTGTGGTGGAATGCCTTTTTTAAAACGTTCAACCTTTGAGGAAACACAGCATGACATCAAGCACTATTTATCACCCAACCAATAAGGTCATGGCTTGAGCGGCAAGCGAGGAAAACAAACATGGTGGACAGATGGTGGTCTTGTTAGAGAATGAAAAGAAGGATTTTTAAGGCATTGGAGATTTTATCAAATTGGAGATCTTTCAGTGCAGAACACAAAGCCTCCTCCTTTAAAGCTACATTTGGGGAAATCAATCCAATCTTTGTTGTTAATAAATCTGTAACCAAAACAGTACAGTTATGGTTACAGTGTGCACAGTCCATAACCTGCTTTTTTCCATATTACTGGTGTTCTGGCCAGCACTACTTCTGTTTAAAATCTCTAATGTAAAGGCAGCCTTATGCATTCAGTTACCACTTCATAATGAATCATTTACATCTGTTTGATTTGCCTACTGAGTGTCATGAGTTACTATGCAAATGTTAAATGTCTCTACACTTAAGCATCTGACAAAATTTCACCTTCACTGACTTTTGAACAAACTCCCATTTAATCCATGTTACACTTTCAAATTTAATTGAAACATTCATCCACTGCACTGTATTTGGTCCTTAGTGTCAAATGAATAATGTTAGTAATTGCAGCATCAGCAATTAGGTCATGCAAATGAGTCCCTATGTTCTAGGACAGGTGGAAAGGAAAAGGCAGGGGGGAAAAAAAGCAGAATTCATTAAAGAACTATTACAGTAAATTTGGTACACAGTGATGATGAGACCTGCATACACACATCCACATTTATAAAAAGGATATTTTTAGACATATCTGACAGTAATGGAGATAAAGACCTAGAAAAGGTCTTTAAAAGTGCCTCTGGAAATACAAGTGTGTGTAGTGGGTGCAGTGGTCTTATTTAACTTCTACCTCTCGGATCGTGTCACAGCTTGATATTATATATTTTAAGGCTATCTATTCTACAACTAATCTAGTATTCAAGTCATGTAATAACATCAAACCTTCAATACAAAATGTCATGCAATATATTTTCACTAACAAACTGGCACCTAACATTAACATAAGAGATCTGACCAACACTTTAGCCAGCTGAATGTTAGCAAACTAAACGTTGGTTTTTCAATAAATGGTCGTTAACTACTGAATATATATCGATTGATTAATGTTAATTAGCTGTATCTTAGTTGGCTAACAGTTAAGCTTTTTATCTAGATAACTTTAGCAAATTTAGCTAGCAATTCTAATTAGCTAACACCACATACTGTAGCTAGTTATCACATAGCTATGTTAGGTATGTTAGTTGTCTAGTGTACATTAGCTGGGCTAGCTAGCACTTATAATTAGCTAGCAACAGATACCTTAGACAGTAATTGCCATAGCTAGTATAGCTAATGGTTAATGTCAGCCAACTAATATTAGCTAAGTTAGCTATTGGTTAATGCTAGTTAGCAAACAATAGCTAAGCTGGTTAGATGTTTATATTTGTTACCTTTGTTTAGTCAAAGCATGTTTGCCATTTGGTGTTCTCATTTACCTGTTCTTGTTAAAACATTTCTGAATTATTATCAGCAAAGGGTGATATTTAGAATAGATTTTTATAGTCTATTCTTGACTCGACATATTTTACAAGACCTTAATACCGAGTAGCATAATAAGTATTTCAAAATGTTAAATGTTCCTGATGAAGCAATTAAAAAAAATAAATAATAATAATAAAAAAATCACCCTTTTCTCTTTTCTTAGTCTCCTGCTTCTTCAACTTCACTACACCATCTGGAGTTCTGCTCTCGCCCAACTACCCTCAGGAGTACGGGAACAACATGCACTGCGTTTGGCTGATCATTGCTAAGCCGGAGAGCAGGATCAACCTGGCCTTCAATGACCTGAGCATGGAAAAACAGTTTGACTTCTTATCCATCAAAGACGGGGGAAAGGCTGAGTCACCCATTTTGGGCAGCTTTTCTGGAGATGTTCTGCCATCGCCCATCACCACGAGTGGCCACGTAGCACGGCTTGAGTTTCTCACTGATCACACGTATACTGATCGTGGCTTCAACATCACCTTTACGAGTAAGTCCTGGCTCGTCCTGCTGTTCCTCTTGTCCTTTTATGGGGTGCTTTCACAGCAAGGGTGCCATTTATCCTGTGTAACTTTTTAACAAACCATTTTTAAATATTAAATCTAAGAAAGCATGCATTTAACCAAACACGATGTGGTGATACATGTCAGACAACAATATAATTAATTTTAATTAAGTTAATAAAGGTTTATTGGTTACATTTTCCTCTTCAACGAGTAACAGGGTTGAGTTTTTTGCATAGAATTATATATATATTTATATATGAAATTTCCTTTGAGTCTATAATTTAGATAGCAGTTTTGTATTTTCAAAGTGACCATGTAATTCAGTTTGACAATGTCACTATAAAAAAAAAAAGAATGAGAACTTTTTCTTCTTCTCCTGATCTTCAAGAAGTTCATATGATGCAACTTCCTGTTAACACAACTAAAATGTACGATTTTACATAACCTACATTGGATGACTCCTGGAAAATGATGTTTCAGGCATGAGAACTTAAAACAGATTCAAATGTTAATGAAAAAATAATTGATATTATAATAAATAATAAATTGAATAATAAATAGTACATAAATTATTTTTGAAGTATTTTAATGATTAGGTTTCATTGTAAAGTGTAGTTATAGTGGACAAAAAGTGCTGTACATCGGCTGTATTAATGCTTTTATTTGGAAAAAAAAAAACATTTAGTAAATTATTTTTCTGAAATGTGCAGGTTATGAATGATAACCCACTTGTGGAATCACCCACTGTAGTTTATGTGAAGAAACCAGTCTTCTGTGTACTGGGAAGAAGTTTTGTGTGTTTTATCAGGCTGAAAATAACTGTTTGTGGATAATTGACATAATGGTGGCTAAGAAAATTTGGAATTACGTCTTTATTGTAGTTGGTTATGCCAGATATTTGCTATGCTGAGAAATGGTGACTCATTCTGTCACTCTATTGTTTTGTTTGAGGATGTAATTCTTACTTGTGCTTTTGTTTGCAGCCATGCACAATGAACAGCATTCTACAAATCTTGCCCTCGATACAATTCAGTCAGTGTGCATTTGCATTTCTGCTCCAGTAACTGAGAAATGTTCGAACATTTGAGCATTTTTTTTCATTGGTGTTGTTATTTTCAGATCAAGAGACTGCCTTGCCCTGAATTTGTCTTGGCTTCCCGAAGAAGCATTATTGCGGCTCTGTTCCTTCCATTGTAACTTGTATCTGCACTTGATCATCTGTCTGGATATTTCTTCACCATCACTGTCCTCATTACATTCATAGTAGCAGGTGTTGTAGGTGTTTTAGATGTAGGTTTATTGGTTTGATTAATAATTAATATACACTTATTTTCCAGATTATTAAGTAGCAGATGTGTGTCTAATAAACTACTTGTTGCTCCAAGTAGATTATGTATATAATGAAATTAAGCAGAGTTAGTTATTTAAAGATGTCAAAGGGTGATCCAGCTTCACACGACTCCCCTTTTGGCCTGTTTTTTTGGGGAGAAGTTGGTATCTCCCATCACTCATGCTAATTAAGAGGATGGCAAACTCTACTGAAAGGCTAGCTGGCAGTTTAATAAGTGTGAGTGATCGTGATGGATGAGAGATACATCCTGTTTGGGTTGCCGCAAAAATCAGACTGAGGATCCACCACATTGCTAACTTGTGAGGTGAAGACAGATGGACAGGTTGAGAGAGAAACAGAATTAAGAGAGTGAACAAGAGATGCCATCTTCATGCAATAAGTCTTTCCAGGATTCACAATCAACCAACTTGCAGATTGGCACATAAATCAATAGCATGTGCTATGTGAAATGAATTGATCTCCGAAACAAAGATGACAAGCAGAAAGGTTTTCTCATCATGTAGGACGTTTTTGCCTAATTCATTAAGAGGCTGTACACAGAGTCTGGCAGCTTTACAAAAATCTAACCTTTTCGTGCAGCTCCAGCATCACCTGAATAAAACGTGGATCAATATGGGGAAGAAATGTGCATCTTTAAGTGCTCCCAGAAACAGAAGTGTGGATTGATTTCCAGGGGTATAGCCAGGAGAGAGATGGGTCCAGAACTTGATTGAGGATACATTGGTGGTACATACTGCTGTGTTGACCAGTTTGCTTTTTTTTTTTTCTCTCTGTGAGACTTGAACATCAGTGATAACAGGAACTAACTTGTTTAACAGATGTTCCACAGCATAAAACACTGATTTTATTTTCCTAAAAAATGGTAGTGCTTTGCAAAAATATTGAACCCACTTACAATTCATCAGATTCGTCTGGATTACAAACGACAGTCACACTGATTGTTCCAGCCAGGATTTTTATTGCAAACCAATATGCCCTGAAACTAAATTTTCAAAGTCATTATTTGTCCACAGATTAAAAAACCAAAATTTCTATGTAGAATCATTTTGCTGCAGTAACAGCTTCAGGTCTGTTGGGATAAGTTCCTACCAGCTTTGCACACACTTTTCACAAATTGTTCCTGGCAGATTTACACCAGGTTCTTCGGGTTGGTTGGATATTCTTCATTGTCAATCTTCTCTAGAATGCGTCTTAGTTTTAATTTTCACTTTTTCACTCCTTTCCTTCACACTGACAGTGTCTTCAGTGGCAGTTCAGAAAATGGGAGCCGGTTTAATTTCTCCAAATTAGAAATCAACTGTGTCCTCATTAAGACAATATCTTTCATCTGGAGCTTCCTGAAGCTTGGGAGGAGGGAATACTTATGCAAGCACCTTGTTTCTTTTTTTCTTTAGAAATACTTAATAAAAATATTAACAGGAAGAATATGTATATTTTTTCATTTGTTGTTCAGACAAATCTGATCAATTCCAGGGGTGTTTGGTTATGGTTGGGTATTTTTTATTTAATTTTTTTTTTTTACAATAACAGCATATCTTGTTGCATTTTATTCCTTATATAACACACACACACACACACACACACACACACACACACACACACTGTCGCCTGTTTAGGCTATTTACCAAAATTATTACTGAATGTGTGAAAATATGTGTAGCCTGATTTTAAATACGACTGATATGTTGGTATTCAAAGCTAAACCTTGGTGTTAAAGACGTACCTATTTACACCATAAGCTAAAATTAGAATTTGACACAGTTTAAGGCAACCTGAATTTGCATTTATTTTTTGAAGCATCATTAGCAGATCTAAATATGCTTTCTCACCTACGAGTCCATTTAATGAGCCTGAATCTGTAAAACCAATACCATTGGCAGAGTTTCACATGGTCTGGGTTAAAAACATTCTTGTGCACGTTGTAATTATTGGTCAAAAATATATATAGCAATAGGAAAAAAGCAAGCAACCCTTTGGAAAATCAAGCAAGCATGAAAACACATGAGTGCAATGAGTGCCAGTTTAACAAACACACCAGTAAAAACTGTCAGTCTGCCTGAAGATGTCTAAGACCTTGCTAGCGGAGTGTGCTTTTCTCATGATTTGATCGAGTGTTTTGGATAGTTGCATGCCATGATGAAATGGACGTAAGCCTAATCGATTCAGTTTATGGTGAAATAGCAGCTGTCAAAATGCTCCTGCACAGTAACATCATGATCATAGAAGGGAGCTTACACACTTTAGAGATGAGAGGGGACAATGTTTTTAAATGTTTAAATAATTAAATAAAAAGACAATAATACGAAATGTACGTAAAAGAACTGAGTGACTTAATGAGCAATTATTTCCTCTGATTTGAGCATGAACAGCGATCAGTCACGATGATGAGGCTCGTGTTTAAATTCTGCAAGCGTCTTTTAACTCAGGTGACGAGACCGAGACTGATGTGGATGATGCTGATAGTCAGAGTGAGAACTCATTTCCCACTTTAATCATTCTATAAAAGTTGACAGTAATGTTTTCAATAAGTAGGCTGAGTTATAAAGATTAGGTAGAGATAGATGGAGCTGCTTTCAGTAGACCTGGAATGAAATCTTTAAATCTCCTCTCTCTCTCTTCACTTTTAAAGGTAACTGGCTTTACTGTAATTATAAAATGCTATAATTTTACTTTTGGTTGAGAAACATACAAAAGAGATCTCAGTTCAGCTATTTTCAGAACTATATATGTTAGGAAATCTGACCATGTGATAGGTTTATCCAGGCTGCCACATGAATATTATTCCCAGCCCTACTAGTAAGAAAACTACTAATTAATCATACAAATACTCACATTTCTTTTAGATTAAATGTAATACTGAGTAGAGTAATATATCCAGACATCTCTGCGCTGTGAGAATGAAATCACAGGACTTTTTATATACAAATGACCACAAGTCGATTCTGTTACCTTTATGTATGACTTTGGAATGCAATCCATGCCGTAATGGTGTTTTCAGCTGAAGGGGCTGATGGTACTATTTACTTGTGCGTCAATTTGTCAAGCAAAATCACATTCTGCAAAGACAGGTGGTTGGTCATTCTGCCAAATCTGCATGAGCTGCCCATAGTCTACAACACGACTTGTATTTATAGGTTGTGTCCAGAAAGTTTTTGTCACACGTATGTCTTTTTTCCTATTCTTCTGATGTTTGACCTGTTTGACCCTCTCTCTCTCTCTCTCTCTCTCTCTCTCTCTCTCTCCTCAGCGTTTCGCCACAATGAGTGCCCAGATCCTGGAGTGCCGGTCAATGGCAAGCGCTTCGGCGAGAATTTGCAGCTGGGTAGTTCTATCTCTTTCCTGTGTGAGGAGGGTTTTGTGAAGACCCATGGCTCCCAGACCATCTCCTGCATCCTCAAAGATGGCAACGTGGTCTGGGACAATGCTGTGCCACGCTGTGAAGGTCAGTGCTCTAAATGAATTAAACACGAGTAGCCTGTCAGCTTTTGCCTGTGTAATAGACTCAGTATTACAGGGAAATAAACTGTTAATAAGCACTGTGTAAAACTGTTAACCTATAGTTTTTGCCTTTTACATAAGCATTATTCAAGTCATTGTTATGAAAAAACTTCTAATCCTTATGAAAAAAATCTGAATATATTTCAACCTCTATAAGCTAAAAAACAATTTTATATAACCAAGTCTTAAATTATAAGTCCTATACTGACCACTGGTAATCATTTTTATTTTTGTGTGTTGATGATACATTTTATTTGTCTGCTTGAGTCACAAATAATTTGTCTAAAAATGACATTTTTTATCTTATATTAAAACGGAGTCCTGATACACCCTAGAAATATCTCTATTAAAAATCTCTCATCAGGCATATTTTTCTCTAAAGTATAGTAAGACACTCACACATAAACAATATTCTCACATGCTACCAAGTCAGTTCTCCAGGAGTATCTGGGGGGTGGGGGTGTCTTCCAGATGTGCATATGGGGATGAGATATATGCTGTGTAAATCCACCTCTGAAATCGCTTAACCTTTATTCAAGAAGCTCCGTCTGCTGCAGAGGTGTTAAGAATTTGTGTTGGGGGGAGTCAAAGTCCTGTTGGCCATATTTTATACAACTTGGCCATGGGTTGTTTGCATGCTTTTGTTTTATGTGATGAAAAGTGTGTAGATAGTAAAATACATGTCTCCTCATCAAATGAAATCCACCACTGTGGTGACTGTAAATTGTTTTAGGCCAGGAATGGTGCAGTGTCATAGATGCCCTTCAGTGTGAGCTGATGAAATTATCCACCTGAAAGGCACCAAGAGCCGATCGTTTCCAGTCTCGTACTCTCTTTGATGCAAATTTTCATGAGCCTGCTAGGTCTAATCGTATGTTATGAAAAGGATAAACTTTGCACATGAAGTGGGCAAATGGTGTAGTGGTAGAGGTTAGCATGGTTAAACTGGATTGGTGCAGAATCTGACATAGGGAGTTTCAAGTGAAAGTTCAAGTGATATGTTGCTATGCATCATATGCTTGTGCCAGAACATTGATCTATTCAATGTATAGAAGATGCTGCAAATAAGTTGTATGTGTGTGTTTTTTTTTTCTCTCTGAGACTGGGTTGGAATTGCTGAAGGTTAATTAAGGTTGTTTTACAAAGCAGCAGCTTGGTTTCTGTTTGTCCATTTTGTAGCTCCATGTGGTGGAGATTTGAAAGCCCCCAGCGGCATCATCCTGTCCCCCGGCTGGCCTGAGCTCTATAAAGAGGCTCTCAACTGTGAGTGGATCATCGAGGCTCCACCTGGATACCCAATTAAGATCATCTTTGACAAGTAAGATTCAGATGAGTTTTGCTGATGTTATAATAATGCATTTTTTAAAATTATTTAAAATACTGTAATTGTATGAATGCTGTAATATGCAGTATATATTTTGCATAAGTGACAACATCTTCCACAGTCAACTGCAAAAAAGAAAAGCCTTTCAAAAGCTGTGCACAAATCCTCTGTGCTGTGGAACAGTTTTTACTCAAAGCTCCCATTAGCATGATTGACAGCTCTCCATGTAAAATGAATACAACAAAAATGGTTGTTCTTTGATTTTATGTAGCATCAATAAAACATGGCGTTCTGCTCCATTTGGCTGGCTTCTCACTGAAATAGCACATTTTATTCATTACACTGATTAGTGCACAAGCAAGCGTACTGGCAGGCTGGGCTAACGAAAGACACAACTACAGCAAACAGATTGATATAGTCATACAAACTAATTCTCTCGCCTTGTAAATGGTATACTCCCAGTGGAGTGAAACGCGTTTTCAATATGCCGGGATGAGAGCTATTGCAGCCTTAGGCTCCCTCATGAACACAAATGAATATCTGCTTGCACGTATGTGCCTCTGTTGATTATTTATTCATCTGACACCAGGATCCTCAGGCTTAGATCTGAAGCTGCTCTGCCTGCATGTGAATGTGGCGATCAGCAGGGCTTCAGCAGAATCACACATGCTCAGTGTGTTCCATGTCTGACCATCACTAGCTCATGGTTTTAATATTGCTTTACATCTTATATAGCTGTAGATTTATATTAGTTACATAAACATAAAAAATAAAAGAAGAGACAGGAGTCAGAGCTAGAGGTAGCAGAGCTGAAGATGCTGAGGTTCTCTTTGGGAGTGATGAGGTTGGACA
>CM074967.1:9549620-9568232 GCA_037577455.1 Pangasius macronema | reverse complement strand
AGATAGGGATAGGTGGAGAGTGATGATTCGCTGTGGAGACCCCTGAAGGGAAAAGCCAAAAGAAGAAGAAGAAGAAACATAAAAAATAAAAAATATGAAAATAAATGTCATGCCATGGTGTTTTTCTATAATACTATCTCATATTTTCATGTCTGCAGGTTCCGTACCGAGGTTAACTATGACGTACTGGAGGTGCGGGATGGGCGCTATCCCTCCTCACCCCTGATTGGTAGTTACCAAGGTACCCAAGTGCCACAGTTTCTCATTAGCACCTCCAACTTCCTGTACCTGCTGTTCTCGACAGACAAGAGCCATTCAGACATCGGCTTCCGGATCCGATATGAGAGTAAGAACTTATTAAACTACAAGCTTATATAAAAAAAAGCTTATTGAATTTAACACAATTTGCTTTTGTAAACTGAGCCCTGAACCCTCACTGGAGAAAAATTGATCACACTCACTCTACATAATTCAATCTAGTAATTAGAAACTTGTTGAAATGAAATTTAGGATTAGTGATGAAATCATCTGTTTATATACACTACACATAATATCTTCCTTTAAAACTGACTGATCACATATTCTCTTTTTTCAGTGTACTGTCCCTGTACTGTAATGTGGATGGCTCAGATTTGTCTCTGTCTTAACAGTAGTAAGACTGAAATAACGCTCATTGGCTCCCGCTTCGTAAAGCTGGGTCTTTAAATTTAACCGTGGATGGCTCTGCATTGGAGTTTCAAACAAAATGAAAAAAAAAAACCTAGGAGTTGTCTTTTGATCCACATGTGCAGAATATTGTTAAAACATATTTCTTTCATCTCAGAAATATTGCAAGATTGCACCCTATTTTGTCTTTCTTTGTGGTTGAAAAGCTGATCAACACATTTGTCTATCTCGCATTGATTATTGCAATGCGCTCCTTGCTGGAGTCTCTAAGAGTACAATAAATACTCAGAGTACGCTCCCTTTCATGTTTCGTCTAGATTTTAAAATACTTATGCCTACGTACAAGGCTTTGCATGGTTTGGCTTCCCAGTATTTGGCTGAGCTTTTAACCCATTACACCCCAAAACATGATCTCCGTTCCTCCAACTCTGGTCTCTTAGTTGTCCCTCAGACTCGTTTGCGTACTGTGGGTGATGGGGCCTTTCTTCTTCTACTCCAGCACTCACTTCCCTCTGATCTCAGGGAAGCCCAGTCTTTTAGTGTGTTTAAATCTTCTCTTAAAACTTATTTCTTTAGGATTGCTTTTACTTGATTTTTTTTTTTTTGTTATTTAAATATTGTTATTACTATTATTGTTATTAATAATGGAATTGTATTTTATTATTAACTGTTTTATGATATATGTCTATATAGTCATAGGTAAAGTGGCTTGAGAGGTCTTTTTAAAGGTGCTGTATAAGATAAAGATTATTATTATTATTATTATTATTATTATTATTATTACTGCTCTTATAGAAGATTTTCAGAATTGAGCATTTAACAGCACTATGGTATTAAAGAGTATAATACTACACTCAATATGACTAGTTTGAATTTGTTAAAGTATGATTCAGTCAATTTTACCACAATATATTGTTGTTGTTTTTTTTTTTTAATGTTGTATCCATCTTTTTGGGTAACATTCGATATTTTAATTGTAATTCAATATCTTAATTATTTTTATGATCACTACATGCTATGTTATATATAGTCTTCAATCAAAGGCTGCAATTATAAAATAATAGCACCCTGATTATATAAGACAGTTCTAGTGATCAGAAAATGCTGATGTCTGTACTCACATGCGAATGCTGAATCTGAGCGCTCACACTTCATACATGAATACTCACAAAAGCTTCAGTGGCGTTTGGAGCTTGAATCCTAAGCTGGCATTTTGTGTATGACTCATGTGGTTTAACCTATTGTTGTTGTCATTGTCGCTCAATAAATCTCAGCTTGAGTGCAATTATTGAGGAACGCTGAGTTGATCATATTATACGGACAAGTTGTGTTCGCCGGAGAGTTATGTGGTTATATGAGGACAGCATCTCTGGAAAGGAAGAGACAGCCAATTTATGTATATTGTGCAAACCGCATCTTGCATATGAGTGTGATGTGATTGTCTAACAGTTGTATTCATTAGGCTTTTCATCAGGAAGAACTCTGCATGTCTGCTGCATGTCTTTTGACCATTTCAATAATGTTGCTTGTGAAATCTCTCCCGTAGCCTTGCAGCTGCAGTCTGACCACTGTGTTGATCCTGGGATTCCAGTCAATGGTCAACGCCATGGCAATGATTTCTATGTGGGCGCACTTGTGACCTTTAGCTGTGATGCAGGATACACCCTCAGTGACCCTGAGCCTCTCGAATGCGAGCCCAACTTCCAGTGGAATCGTCCCCTTCCCAGCTGTGATGGTAGAGTCTGGTTTCAGTCATATAAAATAGCTACACGTATAAGAAAAGGACACATTAAAGACAGGTCATTTATTTCAGCAGCATCGTTCCTTTCATTCTAGAAAGATTGGAGCTACCCTTTCCGTCTCCTTTGCTCTTATACCACCGTAAATGCTTTAAGGCCATTATTGATTTTTCCCTTTGGGTAATGATAGGAATAATTTGCCTCCATATGGTTATGTCCTTTAGAAGGGCAAGTCTTGTAAACTTGGTTTTAGTGCATTGTGAAAGCTGAGAGAGGTGCTGTATTTTAAAAGATCCTCCCGTTCTCCACAGCACTCTGCGGCGGGTTTATTCAGGGAAACTCTGGCACTATTCTGTCACCTGGCTTTCCAGACTTCTACCCCCACAACCTCAATTGTACCTGGATGATCGAGACCTCACATGGCAAAGGTAAACATGCCTTCGGCTTCTAAATTCTCCAATAAAAGGGCGTAATTGATTCTTATTAGACAATACCTGTGTCTTTTTCACCAGGTGTCCAGTTCACCTTCCACACCTTTCATCTGGAGAGCCCTCATGACTATCTCCTGGTGACAGAGAACGGTAGTTTTTCTCAGCCGCTTTGGAGGCTGACCGGCTCCATCCTGCCTCCGCCTCTCAGTGCCGGTCTGTTTGGGAACTACACTGCCCAGATCCGCTTCCTCTCAGACTTTTCTGTGTCTTACGAGGGCTTCAACATCACCTTCTCAGGTATTGAGGTCTCAGTGGCTCTTATTTATGTAATCTGCCTAAAAGCTCTCTTTTTAGTAAACTAGAATAGATGTACTTCTGTCCCTTTTCTGAGTATCAAAAATATCTAGTAGAGCAANCTCTGAACTGAACTGCCTGTTGCCCAGACATGGCCTGGCATCCCATACAAGGTGTCTTCCTGCCTCACTCCCAGCTTTCCTGGGATAGACTCGATCCTGTCCAGGAAAAAGTGCTTACTGAAAATGAGTGAGTGAACCGTCTGTCCTTTTCTATTATTTCAGAGTACGATCTAGAGCCATGTGAGGACCCTGGTGTACCTCCCTTCAGTACTCGTAAGGGGCTACAGTTTGGTGTAGGTGATGCACTCTTCTTCTCCTGCTTTCCTGGATATCGGTTGGAGGGGCCAGCGAAGGTGGTGTGTTTAGGGGGGCGGCGGCGGGTCTGGAGTTCCCCTCTCCCAAGGTGTGTTGGTAGGTGGTCACATGCTTTTTATTTTGCTTTATTCACTAATTAAACCGCATGCATTCCGGCACTTTCCCTTGAACAGAAGCACTAGTTTAGTGAGTAAAGATATGCAATGTTTATGTATTGTATTGCCAGATATGTTCACACACACCTACCCAAAAATCTGTAGTTCCTGTCAAAGCAGTAACATCATATCAGATGCACACAGAGATAACAGTTTATTCTAAGCAAGTACAGGGTGATACGGCGATGAAACCTGCTCAATTTTTTATGTAAAATACAAAAAATGGAAACCTATTTGTGAATTAATATTTCCAGATTTTCCATAATTATTCATTTGCAGAATGCCTGGTGGTGTTAAAACCAGGACGTAATTGGTTTATATTATGGTATTGACATTTTAGTAGAGGCAGGCAAATGCAATATCTATATTCTTTTCTTGGCAATATATATGGTTGATGGTTATTGTTTTTGTTTATATTGCTTGTGAAACTAGGTCAAGTGATGTCAAAATAATTGAGTTTAATTTAATTAGCTATTCTGTCCCCTTGTGAGTCATTATTTTAGACTTTATCTAACCACGCTAATGGAAAAGGTTAATCATATTTCATTCAATTCAATATTTCATTATGTAACAGTTGGTGTAATAAGAACAAAATGTACTATCACCTAAAATCACTACGTACTCTAATTGAAATATTCAGATAAAGCAGTCCGAGTGCTGTCGGTTTCCAGTCTCCTTCTCCAGCATGAATTTTCTGCATGCATGTTTGTGCTGTATTAGTTCAGATCATGTCCCATTCAAGGATCATGTATCATTTGACCTCTCCTGTGTTCAGCTGAATGCGGTTCCTCTGTTACTGGGAAACAAGGCGTTCTCCTGTCTCCAAACTACCCTGGCTACTATGGCAACAATCACGAGTGCATCTACTCCATCCATACCCAGCCTGGCAAAGGCATTCAGCTTCGGGCTCGAGACTTCCGCTTGGAGGACGATGACATGCTAATGGTGTGTGTGTGTGTGTGTGTGTGTGTGTAGGGGGGGTGTTTGTGGGTAGGTGGGTGGGTGTGGATGTGAATGTGTCATTGAATTGGGGTTCTGTACAGATTGGATGCAGTTTATCAAGAAGCATTCCAGATTTTTTAACTGACTGAGTCCATATGAGCTCCACATACAGTGCAAAAGTTTGCACCCCCCTGTTTTTGAACGGAACAAGGAAAATGTGCATTTATATTACACCTTGTCTAGAAAACAGTATAATAATGTATTCTATAATATCTATAATGTAACAAGACAATAAGGCAAAAATCAATGCCATTATCCATAGGTTTCTTTTTTTCATGTTTTATATTTTACAGTATAATATTTGATCATTTATTTCACTTACTATAAATTGCATTTTTTTTGTTTCTTTCATATCGTCCTAAGACTTTGCTCTTGATTGTATATCTGTGTTCCAGGTGTATGATGGCAGCAGTAACCGTGCTCGTTTGCTCGGTGTCTACATGGGCACAGAGCTAATGGAGGTGACGCTGAACAGTACGTCCAGCACTATGTGGCTGGAGTTTATCAGTAACAGTGAGAACACCAGCAAAGGCTTTGAGCTGCACTTCACCAGTGAGTGGCAGAGGATGTGCTCTGAATAATTATCATGCAACACCTGACACATTTCCTCATATCAGCTATGATGTTATATATGAACTATTGCGCTCTTTTGTGAGCATCACATACTGCATTAGTTAAAATTAATACATACACATTAATCATAAACTTTATAATTAATAACTGATAAGTCACCAATATGACGTATATGAATTAGTGCATTGATTAATATGTTTGTGTTGCTTAACTGATAAAAGCCATAAGTGATGCAGAATGGTGAGTGCCATAATTACGGTTAGGGTTAGGATTAGGATTAGTTCAATTGTTTTTAGTAGCATGCTATAATTTAATTATGTTAATGTTGTGGACTTATTTAATTATCTGTGAATGAAATAATTATAGCCTAAAGCAGTTGTATGTAGCTGCCATTTAGACATCTGTTTAAACTGAGTTAGTGCATCTGTTAAATTACTTTAAATCATATATTATAATCAGTGTAGTGTTATAATCTTATACCACAGCACTATTGGATGCTCAGATCTGATTGGTCAGAAGGTGTTGATTAATTTTCTGTAACACCAGCTCTGTGTTATAATAATGCAAATCACAGGATTATATCAGTGTGCTCATTTTAACACATTATCATCTTGCACATGGGCTCACTCCATTTTCCAAGGTGAAGCTGTATGTGTATATATATATATATATATATATATATACACACACACACATACAGTATATACCATTGGCAAATTGCTGTGGTCTGAGGGGAATAAACCACTTCAAAAGGGCTGTTATTAGAAAATAAACAACTTCTTGGTGGCATCATATCACTATTTTTGACTCTATCACATGGTTTAATCCCTACTTAATGTTGAAGGTCATAGTTTGTTATGGGAAACTTAGCATAAAGCATTGCCATGCAACCTTCCATGTTTCTCTGGCCTTTGAACTGATTTCCTGTCTGAAATGGAAGTGCTGAAAACATCTCTTTTCAAGTAGACAAAGCTTCTGATACAGTCTGATACAGATGCACACACTCGCTCATGAACCTGTTATGTTGATTATTACAGGAACATCATATAAACTGTACTCTTTCAAGCTCGCTCTATAGCGACTTCAGGTCAGCACGAATAATACAAGGCTCACTAGCAGCAGCGCACACATTAACACACACATGAGCGAGAGTGATTTGTTGTGAAGAAATCTTTTTCAGTTCTCCCTCATTCCCTGTAACAGGTTTTAATCTTACCACATAATGGCACAGGCCATGTTTCAGGTAGGAGGATAACTGAATCTCTATTTCACTCTTATTTTCTCTCTCTTAGGTTTTGACCTGGTGAAGTGTGAGGATCCAGGCATGCCTCAGTTTGGCTATAAGCTCGAGGATAAGGGTCACTTTGCAGGAAGCACAGTGTCGTATAGCTGCGATCCTGGTTATACCTTAAAGGGTAATGAGGTACTGACGTGTCTCAGAGGGGAGAGAAGAGCCTGGGACAGCCCTCTACCACAGTGTATAGGTAAGCTCTGCGTATACTGTAGATATCACTGACTGTATATGTAGCCTTTATGTTTGCTGACCAATCCAACATGGCTCTCTACATTTGTTTCCAGCAGGGTGATTCTATCAGATGCAGGGGTTATTAAACGTTTCTGGGAAGTAGGGCAATAATGAAATGAAATGGAAAATCTAGAGGAAATATGATGTGAAATCGCTATGAACTGGGTCAGACTGTCCGAGATTCTCTGTCGCAGACAAAATTTCCATCTTGAGCAGATGTTCTGCGGTCATGAGTTTTATCTTATGCTGTCTTCTGATAACGAAATGGGACAGGATGAATCATAAGTGGATGACGTCTTGTATGTTCTGTGACATGTCAGCAATGCTCCAGCAAAGCTACATCCTTAGAAAATAGGATACTAAGCTGTACCTTCTCGTGTCAATGTACTTTTTACCTTTTTAGTGGTAAAGTATGGTTTGATTTTACCTGGTAAAAGATATGTATCATACCTTTTAAGGTAGTACTCTAAAAGCTAAAGGTGCAAGCATGGTACTTAATGAATAACAGGAACACATGTAATCCTCACAGTTTGGTTTCATGGTAAATTGAGCTTGTTTGGTCTGGCTACCAATCAGACGGAGGGTGCACTACAGCTTCAACTCTTGCAGTCTGACTCAAACTGTCATGAAATTTTTATCATGGTCTCCACTATAACCACCGTAAAAGACTGTATCCTTTGTGACCCAAGTTTTAGTGCATTCTGAATGCCTCATAAAAAATGAAACAGGCAGACTTTAAACATTAAGTGCTTCAGTATTTCTGTTTACTTACATCAACTGGCCAAGTTTTTTCATATGGCTTCCCAAACTTTTAAATCCGCCTTGTGTCCTGCTTGCTGGGAAATTGCTCTGTAAATATCAAGCTCTTTTTTTGACAGTCATATAATACAACATGTGTGCATTTGTTTGCTTGTGGAAGCCTGTATATGAGTTTTCTGTTTGTTCACAAAGGCTCGTCTCTTGAGTAAGAAAGAAACACTATCTTACTGTAATCCTGCACACAAGAGCTAAAGGCAGTTGGGCGTAACTGCACGTTGTGTTTACTAGGACACTGGGGTTTATGTCTGCAATCTAAAACAGGGATCACGAACATGGCCATCATTGTTAAATCCATAATTGTAAGTCCAGTGGACAGTTTAAAACCAGATCCATGGGTGAAAACTGTAATGCAGATACATGTAAGACTTCACAGAGATGGTCAGCAAATACAGGTAGGGGTAGATAGAGTACACGCGATAATAAGACAGAAGACTATTCAAAAGGAACGTGTGAAAACGGAAAGGTTTGGGAATCCAGGGAGCGAAAAAGGAGGATTCTGTGAAACTTGTAAGCAGACCACAATGCAGTTGAATTTTGTATTGTTATATAACAATACACTGGTTGGGAAAGTTCATGATATTGTATACTGTATATATAAAGAAAAGAGGTACTGCTGCAAAATCCTTTCTTTCTTTCTTTCTTTCTTTCTTTCTTTCTTTCTTTCTTTGTTTTAGGAGATTTATTTTATAGAGGGTGTAATCTATGGGGAGAGAAAGAAAGGGAAAAAGCGAGTAGTGTGGTTTCCTGACTTGCGGAGCAGGTCATCTCTGGAGTTGAAGAAGATGGGTTTGTTTCATAGTGATTTATCACCGCACCATCTACACTAGGGGAACATTCATCTGAAAATAAAAGTTCAAAAAGCTGAGAGAGGGAAAAAAGGGGAGAAAAAACAGTATATTAGATGAGTGATATTTCGATGTTGTAGGTTTTTGAGTTTGCTCTACCATTTTCTGCTTCCTTAATCCTATGAGGTAATCAAAGGTAAAGGAAGATTATTGTTGTTTACTGAATTAATTCGATTAATTCAGTAAACTAAAATAAAATGACATTTCGGACATGTACTAGGCTATATTCACTGCATTAGAAGAAAGATATCGGGTCAGTCATGCTCTGTTGCGTGGACCAAGGTGATTAAAAACCTGCTCTTATAAGCAGAAACTTGTCATTGCCAATGATCTAGAGTGCCAGATCAATTAAATCCCTTCTGCAAAAAACAAACGTGTCAGAGCTTTACTGCCAGTGAAAATCAAGCTGACAGATTAATGTTAAAGACTGCCCTCTGCTCATCCTTGGACACATATTTACAATATGCTCATGCAGAAACATCCTTTCAACAAATGTGCTACTGTTTGACTTCCACAACTGTATAGTGTAACGATTCATAATTGCGCTATCGGATATCACCCAGAGGAGGATGGATTCCCTTTTGAGGCTAGTTCCTTTCCCCTCAACGTTCCTTTCTCATGTCGTCGCAATGATATTTCCCCCTTGCCACTAGGGTTAGGGTTAGGGTTAGGGTTAGTCACCTCTGGCTTGCTCATTATGGATCTAGTTCTATACACCAGTTTCTATAAAAGTGCTTTTTGACAATGTCTGTTGTTAAATGCACTATATAAATGAAATCAAGTTGAATTTTGGGTGACGCATTGTCACTTCACAGCTCCAGGTTTCCCGGTTTGAGCTTGAGCTCAGGTTACTTTCTGTGTGGAGTTTTGCATGTTCTCCCCATGTCCCCTTGGGTTTCCTCTGGGTGCTCCGCTGTCCTCCCACCTCCCAAATACATGCCAGTAGGTGGAGTGGCAATGTTAAATTTCCCCAAGGTGTAATTTAGCGTGTGAATGAGTGTGTACATGGTGCCCTGTCTATTCCCACATCATACACAGTGTTCCTGGGACAGTCTCCAGACCAACCATGACCCTAACCAAGATAAAGTGGATACTGAAGGTGAACGAATGAATTAAATGAAACATTTGGTTGATGTAAAGAGCTGACTAAATTAATATTATTTAGCCAAGAATACAAATTATGCATTATAGCAAATGTATAATAGAAAATCCACCAAAGATAAATGCTGTTTTTTAGAATTATGATTGGTAAATGCTTTGCAAATTGAAAGCTTTTTATTTACAGTTATATACACTTTAAGTAGTCTGAATCATAGTCATCATACCGGGTTAAAGAGAATTGTAATTTATGGCATATCGTATCGACAAACAAAATGAAACATAATCAAACGTCCCCAAACGAGCTCATAAACATTCCATTGTCTTTTATCTTCTCATCATTACTCATCATAAAATACACTAAAAATAAAACCAAACAACATGAAAATGCACTGAAATAGCAAAAATGGTCAATGATCCATTTAATTCACAGCCATAGGAACTGGTCAGGGATGTTACAGGGCATGGACTTCCCATAATGCAATTCTGCGAAACCAGTTGGTGACACTCCACTGGTTTCTGGGTTGTAACAGTGATAACAGTTCGTAGCAGTTTATGCACATCATAACCATCACTTTGATATTTGATTCTTCCTGATTACAGCAGATTATAATGGCAGTGCATGCTAGACTTTTGTATCTTCAGTTTCTTTTTTTTTTTTTTTAATCTTTCTTCATATTATCCCTGCAGATCACATCACAAGATGTCTTCTCACTTATTCTTTGAGTATTCGCTATACTCAGTATAACCATAACCGAATTGAAGAATTAAACACAAACCTGTATGTCTGATGTGTGTGATCTGTGTTATATGATTCGATTTTGTGTGTCAGAAAAAATATAACATGCTAATCTGTACGTTTCTCTTTTTAATTGGAGCTATGCTATCTTGTAGCTTCTGTATAGTACAGAACCTCAGAACAATCAGATTTACTGTATATTGACTGTATATATGATGGCCATCATCATATTGACCTTTCCTCCTAACAAAAAGCATGATCACTAATTACTCAGTAGGTTTAAAGCTTAAATTGGGCTTAGACTGTAAGATTTTGGCACAATGTACACAGGATTTTAATGTCACCTGCAATTTTTTGAATTGTGGATAAATCACGTGTAAATTGCACAGTGTGAAAGGATAAACTAAGCCTGATAAATGTGTTCCAACAAGCTGTTTGTGGTCACCATGTAGTGTGAGCAGTGTCATGATCCGATATCTGAGGAATAATACACAATACACAACAGACCATGTTATTATACGAAAATAATGCGCACTGGAGGTATGATGCCCTATCCCGAGGTGCCTTAGTTTCCTGTAACAGCACAGTCTGGAGTGTGTGATTATGCCAATATGCCAATAATTACAATATTTAGTTTATTAATGTACAGAACATCAGGAATTTTAACAATTTATAGTAAGATTTAATGTTACGGAACATCCAAGAGACTAGTTCCTGTTCTCGGTTATGTTACAGCTGTGATAAACACTTGTTCCTCACCGGCCTCGCTCTTTTTTTCTCGCTTTCTCTTTCTTGTACGATCAGAACATTTCTCTCTCTCTCTCTCTCTCTCTCTCTCTCTCTGTGTGTGTGTGTGTGTGTGTGTGTGTGTGTGTGTGTGTGTGTGTGTGTGTGTGTGTGTGTGTGTCTCTCAAAAACACAGCTTGTCATTTTACAGAGAAACCCAGAAAGCATAAACTCCTCTGTGCTGAAGACTTTCCTGTGCTGGGAAACTTCACAAAGCACCATGACTGCTACAAAGCGTTAACAACCAAGACTCCTTCCAGAAATGTTACATAAATTACAACAAAAAAACACATCAAAGATGAAAGTTTTTACTTTTTGAAACAACAGCACGTTTTTAAAATGTGTTTATGTATTATTAGTCTTTTTATGTGGCACATCCACCATACAAGACTGTGTATGACCTGTTACTATAGAAACAGTAATGTCTTAAAGTGAGCCCATTAATATTTCCCTATTGTTCATATTACAACTTGAACTACTTTCTGAGATCTGAGCATTTAAACCACGCTCTGGTAAAAGTACATGTAATAAATCTATAGCACAGTCAGTTAAGGTTTTTGTTGTCATTGCTATCATATAGCTGGCGTGGTGTGATTGCTCGGTAAATATGTCCGTGTGCTGTTTGTCACAACGGTTTAAATTCAACATCAAACTGGAACATAAACATGATGGAATCAGCCAGGTAATCGAAACAACACTAATTCCCCAGTGTCCTGTTAGTCCATTGTTTTCTGCATGCTTGTCAACATTTTCAGACAGAGTAGATTAGTGGCATCACTGGCATTTAGCTTTGGAAGGTCGTGCAGTGTGACAAGCTGCACCCTGAGGTGTCGTACAGTGAAATCCCAGCTTCAGACTGTAGCATTCCGGATGGAATGTTCCTGCAATGATTAAAAACCACTTCTAATGTGTCTTAGAATGTTGCTCACACATTCCCAGATACCGACGAACCACTAACTAACACAGCTGGCGGTGTTCTTTTGGCTGCTCTGCTCTGCCTGTTAGGGGTTGACACAGCGGATCACCTTCCATTGTCTGCATGTTGATTTGGCACAAGTTTTACATCGGATGCCCTTCCTGATGTAACATTTATCTGGGCTTGGGACCAGCAGTGAGCGCACTAGCCTGTGCACCCCCAGTGGCTGGGGTTGGCGCTCAGCACGGGGCTAAAACTCAGAATCCTAAGATTAAGAGCCCATGCTCTACCAACTGAGCTAGCCAGGCACCATACCACTAACCAACACAACTAATGCTAACTGGAGATGTAACCAAATACAAATGCATTATTCTGAATGAACAGGCGATTGGTTCTGAAGAGATTCTAAAGTGGCTGAGCCAGAATTCAGACAATGCTGACAGTGCTGTCATTTCTACCTCTGGGTTTTTTCCGTGTTTTCTAGTGTTGTCAGAGGCATATTGGTAGGTTTCATATTTAATTATAAGAACAAACTAACAAACAAAGTTCCGGTTTAGGCCCACTTTTGATTTAAATGCAGATACAGACACTGATACGTATATCTGAAGCACTACACATATACAGATATTGGCATGGTTTTACACCCCTAGTGTACATTTCTATAGCTAAAATATTGCCAAAATCTTGTAGGAATGTTCATAATTTTAATAATTTAAAGCCTCAGAAAACTGAAATAGATAAGCTAAGTTGTCTAGGTTATTGAGTCACCTCAGATCATTAAGAAATGCATGAACCATTTGACTCTACAGGAGTCACGTGTTTGCCTGCCTCCCACCGTCTGCGTCTACATGGATGTACACCAGAAAGAAGTACACATTTGATCTGTGTCACCTCAGGGTGGGTGAAATGGGGGCTGTGAGGAGCTCACTGCTTCCTGGTGCGTGAAACTCTAGCTGCGGTGCCTGCTGGCCCTTACCTGCTGACAAACTAGTGATTTGTGCCTTGTGGTATGACACCACTACCATTCCTCCAACAAGATGGATAGCCTGGCCTGGCAGTGGAGATATTACTGAAACCCTATCAGTGATATTAGCCAAAGGAAATGTGCCCTCCCTGGGGATGTCTCAATGCCGGCCTTGATATACGACTGCACCATTCCTCCTATCGCTCATAAAACCCGGCTCCATGTAGAATGTATTATTGTAAAGTGGGAAGTTATACTAGCCTTGGCCACATGACAGTGCATCATATTCAGTACACTATATCCCATTCCCGCTGAGAGAAGTGTGGAGTTTCCTGCACTGCTGTGTGCCTGTGGCCGCAGCACACTGTCCTCTCTGATCTCAAAAACCCACATTCTCAGAGGACATGCAGTTCTATTTGAACTCTCCGGATGTTGAAGTGCAAAAGAATTTTGTTCTTGTCTACTATTACGAAGTGTGCCCGATAGCCTCTTGAAAATGGTTCTGTTCAGACTTCCTTAGAATTACTCATGAATGCACATTAAGTATGCAACTGTTTATATGCAGTCTGAAACAAACTGAAGTGACGGTGTCAAATTGCTTTAACAGCAAGAAGCTTGTGAGTCCTGACAGAGGAGGATAAGTCGTTAACATTAATTGAGCATGTTAGCTAAGTAAGGATTAAAAAACATCGAGGTGTGCTGTTACAGGAAAATAACCACTCCCAAGTTGATTATTTTCCTGTAACATCACATCCACAAGTGTTTTCCCCAATTATACTACAACATTTTTATAATGATTAAAGAATAACTCAAACAATTTATCCGTTTATAGTTATGCTTAATATTGTGGAACACGTTAGTCACTTATAACAGCAACAAACAGTCGTTCCCTTACCAGCCTCCTTTTTTTTTTCCCCTCTTTCTCTCTTGAAGTTAATGAGACAGCTTATCGTGTCACCAAGAAACCACTAACACCAAATCCTGAAGACTCTCAGGAGTCCAGAGAAGCCTAACACTAAGCCACAGCTTTACCTCTGACTCTTACAAAGTGCTGACACTGGAGACTCCTTCCAAAATGCTTAATAAATGTCTCCTCCTAGAAAAATTCACATCAGTTAAGCAACTTTTTAAAATCCTTTTATGTGGAGCATCCACCATACAAATCCCTGTAGAAATGATAACGTAGGATACAAACATTGTAGTTGGCATTAGATCTAGAGCTAGATGTTTAAACAGCAATGCTATAGCTAACAGTGGCAAGGGCAAATCGCAGGATTCAAAAGGGAACCCAACCTGTTGGACAATTACTGTGTACAGTCAGTAGAGTTGTTGAAATATAGTGTACATGATGATGTAGACGTACTAAGTAGGAATCTTGAGACTCTCGTGTGTTTCTTTTTGCCATGTTTAGCTGAGTGTGGTGGGATGATCAAGGAAGAGCCCGCAGGTCGCATCCTGTCTCCAGGTTACCCGGCGCCCTATGAGCACAATCTGCACTGCGTGTGGACCATCGAGGCTCCACCTGGAAGCACCATTGGGTATGTATCACACACTCCACCTGTCGCTTCTTTCCTATCCTGTCATTACCTCAGCCATTCCTTTTGACATCATTATCGGCTCCTCATGTTTCCTACCTCTCATCTCTTACCTGACCTTGAATTTCAAACCATTAACTCTTTAACCATCTCAGTGGGAATTTTCTGGCGCAGGTCTCGGTTGTCTCAGTTTGTCGCCGCGGGCTTGCCTGATATTCTGAGATTTATGCATAAGCTCAAACCATGATTGGCTGTGTGTGTGTGTGTGTGTGTGTGTGTGTGTGTGTGTGTGTGTGTGTGTGTGTGCGCACACGTGCCAGTATTGTTCCGGGCTGCTATCTAAGTCATCAGGGCTGGGGGGTGTTAGGAGGGCATTAGTGTTTTGGCAGTCCTACACATTGGCCTCTCCCCTTCCCCTGTAAATCGCTGCTAATGAATGAACATGCGCTCTCTTTAATTGCCGCTTGTTTTGCCAGTGTAATTCTGCATGAAATCTCAGCGCCAGGCGCTATCTAATTGAAACGTGCCTCTAACAGCGCTGTTTATCAGACTCTTCCCTCTGTCCTTCAGCTGCACTCTGGACCGCTCCCAGACTCCTTCCTGCAGCACTACTCGTTTTTCTTCTATTCGGAGTCAGACTGCATACTTCAGACTTAACTTACAGGTCATGAAGGTTATCCCAAAGAAACAGGCCACTTCTGTATTTTTATTTGTCAGCAAATTACTGCCATTAAGGAAGGTAGGTGGGTGTTATCATCTCACAATGTTTTGAGCTCTCAAGCCACTCTGGACTAAAAGTAAAATTGGAATATCGATAAGAGGGCCTCTGCCTTTGTCCAGACGCTTGTTAAATATGGAGCAAAACTGGAAGAAAAATCGAAGGTGACAAACAAAATGATGAAGGTTACCTGGCCTTGGATTTCCTTTCTTCTTGTTATGCAGCACCGGTCATTTCTCTTGGGTTTTTAGGTGACGTATAAACCAAGCACTTTGTTGTGACTAGATAAGGATGAAGTAGCATCTACAGAGCAAGATCAATATCTTGTTATCGCAGATGCACAATAATGTGTAAGCAGAACAAAACAAAGTACTTAAATGAATTTAGATTTACTGCATTGTATTAGATGATTTTTACTTGTATTTTATTTATTTATTTTTTTTTTACAGGCTCACACACATTTGTCAATTTCAGGCACAGGGGAATCCCTTTGAAAAGAAACAGGACTGTGCAAAAATCTTAAGCACCCTGTTTCTTATCGTCTTTTTTAATGTTGTAGACAGACTATATAATCACAGAACCTAGCAGATTATATACAAAATGTTAAGCTTTTAATGGTCAAATCATTGGTCAGAAAATTACAAGAATTAAACAGATACTGTAGATCTCTCCCTGCACACCAGTCCTGGTTTCATTTCTGAGCTTGTTATCAGCACTTGATGGTGTTTCAGGTGGCAGATAACCAAATAATGACTAATCTTTTAAGAAAAAAAAAATTAAAAAAACAAGTTATTTCTGGGAAGTTTTGTCGACAAGTGTTAGTTTCAATTTTACATCAAACAATTAAATTGTTATCATGGTAAACCATTTTGTTATGGTGTGAAACCAGTGAAAAACATGATCAAATCATGAGAGAAGCCGTTAGTTAATAGGGCTTTAGACAGCTTTAAGCAGACTGACTGTACTTACTGCTGTGTTGGATAACCTGACTCCTCATTTACCCGAGGCTAGGTCAGGAAGCAGCCTAAATCAAAAATATGTCTGCTGTTTTGGTAAAACATACAGTATTAATGTTTTCTTAAATTGGCTCAGTTTTTTTTCCATTTTGGCTGTTTTCCAGTATAAGCTGTAGCATCAGCCATTGGCTTTTTGCAGGCTACCACTGGGAATTTTATTATTATTATTATTATTATTATTATTATTATTATTATTGTTATTAATGAACACCCGTGAAGCTGGCTCGTGTTGAAAAGAAAAGAAAAAAAATATAATATTGTCATTAAAGAAATGAACAAATGAAGTAATAGGCCACTTTTCATAAATAGCCTGCATGTTATTTTTGTATCTAATCTTCACTGAGTCATTGTAGACTGTTGATCATTTACTATTAGGTTTTAATTGCCAACAACAAAAGAAAGCACCAGAGGAAAAGTGATCAAATCAGAAATAATCTTAATCTCCAGCAGTCTTTTAAACTTGTCACATCCTCATATGGGTTTAAGCGTAGAAAGACTCGCAAGGCATGTTATTACTATATATTATATTCTATATATAAATGTGTGTTTGGGTCATTTTCACAGCATGAATACTCAAAAGACAGACATTGAGGTTTTTTTTTATTTCCTAGGGGCTGATCACAACTTTTTAAAGCCTATTTTGTTTGCATTTTAACAAAACCAAAAAAGGCCACGAGCCCTTCGCCTGTTATCTGTAGAACACAGCTGTTTTTGTCTCTCTCATGCCTTTGTTTTTGCTTGATGTGTTGTTAAATGCGAGGCAATTGCACACTGTAGTAGCAGAACTAAAAGCCCACTGAAGTGTTATAAAGAACACATGTGGAAAGCAGCTTTGCATGCACCAAGTTTGTTTCATCAAGCTAATCGATTAGATTCTATAATATACAAAACATTACACATGCTTATAATAATCTGATGGTCTAATACTTTTTATGTGCAGATCATTTGATACATTTACTCATAGTGAGAAAGCAAGGGAACGAACTCTGGTGTGCACAGTGCGAGTTGAAAAGAAAGAAAAGATTATGGCTCCGTTTGCAGAAGGTTTTGTTTTTGTTGTTTGGTGTTGGACTTTGGATGTTAAATGTGTCTGAAGGAGTTTTACTCAACACTCAACACTGTATGTGGATTAAAAAAAAAGAAAGCAAACCTATGTAAACCAATAGAAAACTATGAACGTGAAAAAAATGGGAGGAGGAGTTTGGAAACCATGGCTGCATGTAACGCAACCTACAGATGATCAGTGAGAGATCAGTTTTGAGCCAGCCATTGTTTCCCATATTCCCATATAGCTTTGCCTACAAGCAACACCACCTTGGATCTGCCATCTGGGTGCATTCCAAGTTCATTCAAATTAAATTCTGACCCACTTTATGCTAATGTTTTCAAAGCAAAACCAATAAGATGAGCTCTCATATGTGACATAGCAAAGACACAACTCAGGAGCTGCTAATTATTGGCATGTCTCAGTATCCAGAGTTATTTAATATAACATTAAAGACATCAAACTTATTTTTGTCCAGCCTAAATGGTCGTCGTGGCTCCATAGCACTCAGATAAGGTTGAACTTGTCATTAGTTTGTTAAGAAATAGAGTCTCTCGCCCTGTGTTTTCTCTCGTCTTCTCCAAAGTATGAACCATATATTTTAATTGTTTGAAATGTAGGTACGTACTGTATGTAGAAACATACAGAATGGACTAGCTCTGTGTGTGATCCGTCTCAAACGCATTTTCATGACATAGCACCACTTTAACCTTGCAGTAAAAGCACCGCTCCTACCTTTGCCCACCTTCACTGTGGACTGAAGGATGGTGGTTTGAATGAGTGATTCAAAATGAGTGACACTGAGTGACATTAGAGCAATTTAATACGAGTAGTTAAGCAGAGATCAGGATGCATTATGCCTTCAGTAAATGCTGGAGGAAAATAGGCTGCAGCTGTTTTGCTTCAGCACATCAGTTCAGTAATTCAGTCCATATTACTGTCCGTGTTACATTCCAGTGTACTGTCCTCTTTGTTGCTGAGGGTTATTCATCATCATATGTTCACTATAGCTGAGGAATGCGTGGAAAATGAGATTACGTGAATGAGCTCCTCTGACAGACTGTCTGTACTGTACGTTTACACAAGCTGACGGCAGCGGTTTGACAGATTCTTTATATTACTGGCCAGCTATCCCACTCATAGGATAATTAATGTTTAAGCATTAACAAGAAAGAAGAACATTATCTTCCTCTCCCTTTCTTCCCTCTTTTCTGTCACCTTCTTCCTGAGCTGCAGACAAGGGGCATCCATTTCTCTGAATGGATTGATATATGTTCAGTTCAGTTCAGTTTAGTTCAGTTTATTTGTATAGCGCTTTTAACAATGGACATTGTCGCAAAGCAGCTTTACAGAAATAAATGGATTAACA
>CM074967.1:9522911-9543390 GCA_037577455.1 Pangasius macronema | reverse complement strand
CCAGTATTTATGGACCTGACTGTAATTGATGAAAATTTCACTGAACTGCATTTAAAATGCATAATTATTGATGTAAGGCACAGGCAAGAGTTCAGATATATATCTTATATATTTAAATACTGATTACATTTAGTGTTACATTATTAATAATAGTTTTTTTATATATATAATCATGGAGAATTAGAATTTTCTTCAGGAAAGTAAAAAATCCATATTAATATACATAATAATACATATCCCAAAAAATTAAATATCATACTTGAAAATACATGTGGAAAATATTTTTTATATTATTTATATTATATAATTATAGTATTTTATATGTATATTTTACATTTTGTTTGATATTTTTAGTTCTTAATTTTTCACAGTTTTTATGTGTTTTCTGTTAAGACACTGCTGCAAGATCTCTCTCTATACGTCTAGTCTCGAGATGTCTAGAATATTGCCTCATGAGAAATCTTTTTCAAAATGCTTGTATCTGAATTTTAAAACATTCCAGACTATGTAAAAGAGGCCCCTGGAGAAACAGAGTTATCTAATCAGGCATTCTCGCATCCAGAGGTAAGGAGCTCTGCAGGAACAGCTGGAAATAAAGCAGTCTCAATCTGCACGTAGTCTGGAGGAGATTGCAATCTGATTGGTTTCAGCCAACACAACTGGCATGAAAGGATTTGAGTGACAACACTGTGCCCCTTCAGTGGATTTCCATCTGTTAATTTTCACACCACACCTGTTCAATTGCGTGCTACAATGCCAATAGCAGATTGCAGATTCTGCACGTGTATCCTGCATCATCCTCGAAAAGGCTGATGCTAGTTTGAGAGAGGTGAAGTCACCCAGCTAACAGAATCTCCTACTTATCAATGGAAACACAAGCACCACAAATTTCACAACCAGTGATCAGAGGCTGTTTTTCTGACTTTCTCACAGAAAATGCACTGTAGACGAGTCCGGCTGAGCTAGCATCCTGTCTGCAATTAAACCAAACCTGAGCCAACCAGTCTTCCTACCCTTATTCTTAGACTCTTCTGACATGTTCTCAATTCATATTTAATACTGCACAAAAAACCCAGGCATGTCGATATGTTCGCCGAAAGGAGAAAAGCTGCATCTCTCGTTGTGTGTGTTTGTGTGTCTTTTTATTTTTTATTTTTTTTAAACTCCCTGTGCCTTTCTGCATCTAAGCTTGAATTAGCATGAGGCACGTATGTGGAGAAGATGCGCAGATGTTTGAATAAGTAGTATGGATAAATCCCTGCCGGGCCGAAGATTTACAAAATTCAATATGAGGCTAATCTGTCTGCTTTGCAAGGCTGTGATCCTCCAAGAATGACAGCACCAAACTGTAGTCTCAGGATATCGATCCAATACCCTGTGCTCGCTTTTCTTTCTT
The DNA here is from genome assembly GCA_037577455.1 of Pangasius macronema. NCBI lineage: Eukaryota > Metazoa > Chordata > Actinopteri > Siluriformes > Pangasiidae > Pangasius > Pangasius macronema. Next base: position 9,541,994 of record CM074967.1, on the reverse strand, counting down.
TCTTTCCTTCTTTCTTTTTTCATGTTCAAATTTGTGCTTCACTGGGACTAGTCCTGCCGTAATGAGTTAGGCTTATCCAAGTGTTATGAATATTAATGTATATTCTGTAGTAGCTTATGACTATACAAGTTATTCTTAATGGTATTTAACTGATTTTGTATTATTTTAAATTTATTACATGACTTGTGCAAATCAACAATGATCAGTATCTTTTGCGTTTAAAAAAAAAATGACTTCCCAATGATCATGAATCAAAATGGGACTTTACATGTGTCTCTTATTTATACCTCAGGAGCAACAGGAAACAGGAAATGGCCAAAAGCAACAATAAAGTTTCTAGAGACTGATAGAAATTAAAAATCATTTATAAATCATGACAATTTGTTTGTCATTCACTTTGAATATCTGTTAAAGCTGTTAGTGTTTTGCTACCTAACCTCCATAGACGTACGTGGCTAATGACTGATTCTCAACATTCTCATGTGTCAGGGCGTCGAAGCATGAAAGTAGTTAGCAGCAGGGGTTAATACAGCACATAGATTTCCTATATCTATGTTTGTATTGCTGTGAAATTAAAACACATGGCCTGGGTTAATGAGAAATCCATTGCTAAGTAGTAAATGGCATGGAAGGATTAATGAGTCTGTTTTTTTTTCTTTTTTTTCTTTATAGTGTCCACAGCTACATCCTGTAACGACCCTGGATTTCCTACTAATGGCACACGCAGTGGGGATAGTAGAGAGCCGGGGGACTATGTGCTGTTCCAGTGTGATCCTGGTTATATCCTACAGGGAGCCAATAAAATTACCTGCACTGAGATCAACAACCGTTTCTTCTGGCAACCTGAACCACCCACCTGCTCAGGTGACCACTTTCTGCCCTACACAGATAAAAAAAAAACTATTTGCCCAGGAAGGCTGTGGTTGTTTTCAGTAAATTAATATTTGGGAAAAATGTTTCAATTTTCTTTTAACACGCTGACAATAATTGCACTTCAAAAAGGTTAATTCGAAACTATCAGATAGTACGTTAGAAGTGAAAAATAAGTATTTGGCAAAGCTTGTTGGTGCCTGTGAATTCTAAGTTTGTTTCGAAAGTGACAGTAATTAACAACAGCAATTAAGAGTGTGTAATTAGCTGCGTTGTTCAATTAAAGCCACACTGAGTTTGCATGCAAACTGAGCCGCACCACCAACAAATCCAGGGGCGTATAAAAACCCAGCACCGGATGTCAACAGACATTAGCAAACTCTGCCTGCTGGCTCAGTATAGAGGTTTTTGCGCTAGCAAAGCAAAAGATTGAACCTCGCATAAATAATTTTAAGGTTGCATTGACCAAGTTTATCTAATAAAATTAAATGAACTGAATAAAATGAACTGAATAAAATGTCCAGGAATATAAAATGAGAAATAATTCAAGATAAACAGGAATGGGAAGAGTAGGAAGGAACAACTGATGGTGAGTTTTTTTTTTTTTTCAAAGATGTGTCAAAAGAACACAATTTGAGTCAATTTGAATGGTGAAATGTAAATGTTTGAGTAAGACTCGATTGCTGTAACTTTTAAACTCTGTAGGAGGCCATTGGCCATTAATCGTTGTTTCAGTGAGTCTTTAGGCACTTGTATTGATTGCAGTTTGTCCTAAAATGAAAACGTGCCTCTATGTCCTGTGTTCCAGCTCCATGTGGGGGGAATCTGACTGGCCCGAGTGGGCTGATTTTATCCCCCGAATACCCAGAGCCCTACCCTCATGGCAGAGAGTGTGACTGGACAGTCACTGTCACCCAAGACTACATCATCTCTCTCACTTTCAACCAGTAAGCAAACACTTTGTCTTTACACTCCTACAGATATATTTAGAGTCGGCGCCTTAAGTCCAAATGTTACTTTAGTATTTATGTGAGAAAAGTTATGAGTATTCAGAGTCGGGTTACGCACATGGTTAAGTTGATTTTCTGGTTTCTTTGAAGTTCACACTTCTGAGGTTGCCAGATTTTTCTTGCGTAGAAGCACCTGAGATTTTTCAACAAGACCTAGACCAACACCTTTAAACACAAGCACTAGATAAAAAATTTAATGCTGTCTAAGGGAGATGAAAGCAAGGCACAATTTAATAGAATAAATAAAAATAAACGACTAAAAAGTAATGATATATGAACGAGAAGATGCCAACATTCAAATAGACATCTAATAGGAGTCTAGTATTTTGCTCAATATTGCAGTACAAATAGTCTAAACTGTAATTATTGCAGGCAAATTTAATTTAATCTAATAATATGACTTCCATCCTTGTTATTCCGCAGCTTATAAAATAGCACTTGATCCAGCACATGCTGTTGTTTTGCGTTTATCATCCAGCGACAGTTAATTGTTGGCAGCACTATGAATAGTGGTTAAGCCTGGAGTTATATCAGAGGTCTGAATACAGCTGTAATCATTTTCAGTAGTAAAATATGACTGTGTGCTTAACTCAACTCTGAATACGGCCCATAATCATTCACAATAAGCATGGACCCCCGAAATACTTGACAAATATCACTCGTAAATATCACTTTAAGGCTAAGAATCATTCATTTTTCTGTCTTTCCCTAGCTTTAGCCTAGAGCCCAGCTATGACTTCCTGCACATATACGATGGACCTGACTCTCTCAGCCCACTGTTGGGAAGCTTCTATGGCACTGATGTCCCTGACCGCATAGAGAGTAGCTCCAATAGACTCTTCCTGGCCTTCCGAAGTGATGCCTCGCTTAGCAGCAATGGCTTTGTCCTGCAGTACACAGGTATGGCACCCCCTCCTAGTGGGAGCAGTCAATTAGTTAGAGGAGCCATGTGAAGTGGCTCTGTGGTATTAAGCTCTTGATTGAATTTGACTGTATATGACAGAGGTGACAAAACAGTGAAAATATAAATATACGGTCAAATAGCTGTTAAATCCTGCTCTGTCTATTTACTATGCATCAAATGTGTTCATCTGCTTGTTTTGCATGAGTAAGTAGTGTGTTGTAAATTGGTCTTCTTAACAAATAGGCTATTCGACTGTGCTTTTGATTCCTCTCTACTCAGCTCTACACTCTCGGTAATTATCAACCGATAGGTATCAGGCGTAGCTGAATATAAAAGAGGTGCTAGAATTGTACAGAAAAGCTGTAGTGCTTGTGCTAATGCTGAGATTTGGTCAATAATGCTTCAGAATAAACAAGAACAAATGCCTGTTAGCCCTGTGTGCTCCCAGTGACCATGATTCAGCTTGTTTGCTCATTAAGGTACAGTAGAACTGGAGAACAGATCTGTCCCTGGATATCCCTTACATAAATTACCTCTGTTGCCTAGAAGTGTAAGAAGTTACAGTGTCAGTGTTTGCTCTCGGTAAGTGTGTCAGAATAAGAAGTTCCAAATAAAACGCTGTGGCTATTGCTATTGGAATGTCCCATTAAATTCTTGAATCTGATTGGTCAGAAGGTGTTGATTAATTTTCTAATTTTATAATAGCAGCTCTGGCAATAGTTTAATCCATATCACAGGATTGTATTGTTGCTCTGGTTTTAATGTGTTATCATTTCTGTGGCATCATTGCATTGACAGAGACTTGTAATGTGTGCTCTCCAAATAATCTAAGACTAATAGTCATCAGTCAGAGGGCTGTGCTTTCAGACTTTTTTTTTTTGTTTTTGTTTTATTAACTTCATAAGCGATATAGCTGCTATAATCACAGATAAGTGATAACATGAACTACCTTGTTTAGCACACCTACCACATAATTAAACGTAACTTAAAATGAGTAAAAAGTAGAATTTGTCATTATCGTTGGAAAAATGTCATAGTGTAAAGGACTTCCAGGTGGTAAAGCCTCGCACCGTCCTGTCACTGATTATACCAGCGTACCCTGAAGTGTTCTGTGCAGTGCATATTACACTGAATTGTTAAATAGATTTCATAAAGATTCATATATATATATAATATCGAGTCAGTACAAAAACATTTTAGATTTCCAAACTAAAAAATGATCTACAAAAATGTATTTGTGTATGTCAGTAAAGAAAGCAGCATATTATAGGAGAGACCACTTTCAAAAAACAAACAAAAAAACACCATAATGAAGGCTGCTGGGTTTGGCTGCAAAATAAGAAGCAGGTGTGACAGTCGAAGTCTCCAGAAGAACCGTGGCTGCTTCTGCAAGATGCTCAGTAAAGCTTACAGCTCATTTCCTTATAAAACTGCACACACTGTACCTGAGACTACTGTTTTGTTTTTAAAGCATAGGGTCGAATGAAGAAACATTTAATTTCGTTATTTTTGAAGGCATCTTCGCTCTACAGAATTTCTTTACATATGCCTAAGACTTTGCACAGCATGGATATTGTATGAAGCTCTGAATGTGTGAGATTTTTTTTTTCTTTAGTTAGCTTATGTTACTAAACGATCTTGTTTGTACTATCCTACTGTCCTGTAACATTATTGAACTCTAAATGAGCAACAGTATTACACTGGGAGCTGACTGAGATAGACATTGATGCAGGCTAACGCACCACATTCAGTGAGAGAATATTTTATAGCTGTGTATAGTGAAAAGGCAAACAGTGTCCTCTCAATCTGGTGGACCAAATGGACTCAGTTGTACCACCTCAAAAGCTACGACTCCAGACCCTTATTGCCTAATAATCACTAATGAATTATAATGACGCAGCAATGTGGAAAACGTGCACACTTTACTTGTTTGTTTATGGGCGGTTTCTTTTGAACAGTTATGTGTGTGTCTGCTTTGGCCCTGGCTCATGTCGGTCACCGCTATTCAGGCCAGTGTTCTTGGATCAGGTTTCAGGCACCATCAACCTCTTAACAGACCAATCAGGTTTTCCCAGGCCCCAAGCTGGGTTTGATTGGCCTCCGAGGTGCAATATGGGGGCTCGGCAGGGTTGACTGATAGTTAAATAAACACACATACACACACACGGTCACGACTACTCTATTACATCTCGGTACTCGCTGCCAGATCAAACACTTAGAATGCACAGGCACAAGCAGGCATACCGCCACAAACAGACACACACTGCGGCCCACACACATGCACATACACACACACCTGTGCTACTCCTCAGGGCCAAGGCTGCAGTCCAGTCTTAATTATTGGTGAGCGCCAGGCTTGTGGTGTGGGAGTGCAGTGAGGCCAGGTGCTTGCTAATGTCAGCTGTCAGGCTGCAGGTTGTGTGTGCTTGGCCACGTGGAGCAGATTGCAGACCTGCGTCAGTGCTCCTCTCAGCCATGATGAGCACAAGCCTGTTTCTCTCACATAGCTAGTGTGTGTGAGTTAACTTGAGCTCCAGTTAGGCATGGACTCTTCTTCTTATGGAATTCTTACAGAAAGCACATCAAAATCAGTTGCACTTTTCCTTCTCATGGGAACATAGAGATGGCAATTGATTTCTAATTTGTTTCTGAATCTCCTCTTACACTCGGGTGCACATAAGTCCAATCTGAGTGACTGTTCTGTGTAGTCAGCAGGCCTTCGTCCAGCCTAGTGTCACTTTCAATCTCTCCTGTGTCTGCTACAAGAACAAACGTGCACCTCATCAGGATAGGGCGAATGGGAGGGGGAATCAGAGCATAAAGAACATCTCTTGGTTTGTGTGTGAGAGTGTGTGTCAACTTGTTTTTTTCTTGTGCACGTATTTATGTGCGCTTATTTATACAGAGTGCATCTTTCTTTGGATAATCAACGTAATTGTCCCAATGGTGACCTTTAACTGTTTATGGACCCTCTACTATTTCACTAATATTACAAGATCACTGATTTGAACAGTGATAAATCATCCACACTTGCCCTTTCTGTCTCCTGCTAATGCTTCTCTCTCTCTTTTTCCCACTTTCTCAATGTCTTTCCCATTTTATTTCTTGCACAGAGAACCCCAGAGAGTCGTGCTTTGAGCCAGGTCTTGTCCGGAACGGGACTCGAATTGGCACGGAGTTGAAGCTTGGTTCCACGGTCACCTACTACTGTGATAGCGGCTATACGCTGGAGGGAGAAGCCATCCTCACCTGCGTCATGGGGACAGACAGCAAACCCACCTGGAACAAACCAAAACCTGTTTGTATAGGTAAAAGGCTTCATCTGTACTATATACACTGTGTAATTCCAAATTTGTAATTTTGAAGGAATTTAATGAATATTCTTCTAAATGAATGTTACTCTCTATCATGAAATACCTGAAATACATAATATATAAAATGAGTAAGGATTCAAAAAAGACAGCACACGTGTTTAAAAGGAAAAAAAAGTCATTGTATTAAAACTGCAGTTATGCTAGCTTGCTTGTAGATTGTACTGTCTTGTGCACTGTTCCCCTGGAGAGAGGGAAAGACACGTCTAATCCATAGAGACTCTTAGAAAACATTGCAATTTCACTTTGGCAAACACTGGGGACATCCACAAGAGCAGTTCTGCAATCAGACAAGGAAAGTAATTTAAGATCAGCGGAATGAGGGAGCGGTGGAGAGGAGATGGGGAAGACAGAAAATTAGTGTTTAATACGCTCTCTCTCTTTGTCTGTCTCTCTCTCTCTCTCTCTCTCTCTCTCTTGGCCTGTCTCACAGCTCTGTGCGGTGGCCAGTACTCTGGGCTGGAGGGAGTCGTGCTCTCCCCTGGCTATCCTGGCAATTACAGCAATGGGAGAACGTGTCTCTACTCAGTGGTCGTGCCCAGCGATTATGGTACGCATAAACATTCAAAGTCAGAAGGATAAGCTTTGCAATGATACACCGGTGGTACTGATTTGCCTGCATGATTTCCTGTTTTAAATTCTCATATCATTATGTACCAAATAGCCAAAAAAACCAAACAAAAAAAAACATGTCGCCTGGACTTGTGTCCACTTCATTACAATCTTATTTGACATTATTTGGAGATGTGAATATAATTTGTTCGTTTTGCTACAAATAACAGCACCTAAGGTTTACTGTCAAATAGAATCAACATTTAACAGCCAATAAAATCCCCCAACAACCAAAAAACACACAACAGCATACTGAAAGTAGACAGTAGACATGCGCAGTCCAGCCAAGGTTTCAAAGTTCATTATTTAGTCAGTCTTTATTCAGGTTTATGTAACTCAGGCCTGAAGTTTCTATGAGTTGTGCATTTGCTTTAACATTGAAAATGACCTGCATGGCTGAAAAGCTTCATAGACACATTGTATCATACAGCATCACGTGCTGTTTCTCCCTCCCTCCATCTGATGAAGAGAGTAAATGAGAACTCAGTAGCTGCTGGAGGGTTTGTGAATGCAGCCATAGCTCATTTCACACCAGCAGGTGTTACTTGACCACAGGACGCTGTTGTCTGTGTCATAAAAGGTGGAGGTCATTTGGGCAATTTGAAGAGCCCTGTGGCATCGCAGCATCGTTGGATTCAAACAGGAACATATTTTCACCTGGCTGAGGCAAACGTTGTGGAAATAGAGATAGTTAAGGCACATTCCTGGCCATGTTCTAATAGCTTTGAACGACAGAAAAAGAAATGCAGTGTGTTGTCATGAACCAGGTCGCTTTAAATGTTTTTTTTTTATGGTTTGTTCGGGTGTAGAGTCATGACTCCAGAGGTTTGTTTACAAGCTCTTCTGTCAAAAATGTCATTTCTTTCTTTTTTTTTTCTCCCTTTCGCTGTCCCTCCATGTCCGGTCGTGACAGTGGTCTTCAGCCAGTTTGCCTTCTTCCAGACGGCTCTGAATGATGTGGTGGAAGTTTACGACGGTCCGACGCAACATTCCCGGGTCTTGAGCTCACTCTCAGGGTCTCATTCAGGTCAGCCCACTACCCCTCCCACTTGACATGGTACAATCCATTGCCAGTAAAACCAGTACCAGTAAAAATCGAATTCAATTATATAAAAATGACAAAGGTTACAAAGGTCCAGATAAGTACCTAACAACATTGACCTTTTATTGCTTAACCATTAATTATTACTTCATAATTATTAGTTTAGTTTCACATTGTTGCTTCATGTTACTGCTTTTGAATAGTTCCATGAACAGATATACATTAGACATGTTTGTTTATTTTTAATCCGATGCAGGGAGAATAATCCTTTGCTGTCCATATCATTAAACATTCTGTGTTGCTTGCTATGACAAGTTCAGGATTTTTTCAAGTATAACATTTCACTGGAATATTTCTCCATGTCCGGGCCACCCCTGGCCTATACACTGCGTCTCTCTCTCTCTCTCTCTCTCTCTCTCTCTCTCTCTCTCTCTCTCTCTCTCTCTCTCTCTCTCGTCACACATATGATTATATTTTTAGAGAGTATAAGTTAGAGAGTAAATTCATAGTTTCAGAAGTAAGAGGCATTTCACAAGCTTGTATATATTTCATAGTTCAATGAAACCCTGCTGTAGTTTTCAGCAGTGGTTCTGTTGCTGTTTGAAATAATTGAGAACAGCCTGTTAAACTTTACTCTGGGTCTTTTTACCAGCAGCAATAACTGTGTGCAAATTCTTAATTATTGGAGTGCACTGTAGCCGAGAGGAGGAAAACACTGAGTTTCTGTATTTAACATAACAGACTTAATGACTCATAAAGGCAGAGTTAAGCAGGCAAAGTAATGCGGAGTTAAATGCAGAAAGCTTTTACTTTGGAGACAAAACAAAACACTTTTCTGACGGTACCTTGTTAACGTCAACACTGACACACGCTTAGTGCATCCGAGCGTTGTTCCTACTGAGATTCCGCTCGTCCCTGGTGACACATCTCTTACTCATGTAGTTCTCCTGCTTGGAAACTATTTGCAATTGCAAAAAATTTGCAATCTATTTTGCTTAGATTAACATAAAGAACAATGCCTGCATATACACACGATACATCTCGGGTAGAGTATACACTCCGCCATGGACACGCATCCAAAATGTGAAGATTTGCTTACTCCATCACGCATGGTAAACAAAGTATTGTGTAGGCTGCCAGTGAAGAAAATTTCTGCCAGCTCTTGTATATTTGTTGAATATCAGGAAAAACATCAATGGCATCATTGACAGCTATTTCTGCAGTCACTTGTCACGCAGCTTAACATATCTATAACAAAATATGGAACACTACACAATGTATTTTATATTACGCTTTCTAAACAAATATGAAGTACATACAGGAAGGCGCCATCATCCAAGATGGCATCACTGCCTAGCTATTAAAGTTCTTCATACGAAGGATTTCAGTGTCAGTCCAGTATTGCAGCAGTGCCGATAATAATAGGACGGCGGAAATAAGCTGCAGGTGTAAATAAATAAGCAGTCAGGGCTTCCCTACACCTTGCTCCGGTCTAGATTATTAGCTGCCAGTCTGACAGCTGCTCATAGCTCCATGTTCTAATAACTACCCAGCATGCCCCAGGCTCAGGTGGTGGTGCTGGTGTAACCCAGCACATGCCATGACTGTACATGGTGCGTCATGTTCTCATCTGTGATCTACCTGCCAATACTAAATCTGGGCTCAGCAAAACTCCCCCTGAGCCCCAAGGAACTGTGAGAACATCTACCATACTCTTTTCACCCATCTCGTGCTCACACACACCCACACACACTTTGAAACACGAAGCTTATGCTGAATAATGATATACACAGGTAGAGCAGAGAGAGCGAGAGAGAGTAAGGATGAAAGGATGTAAGGATGAAAGCTATAATGCATAAATTTGTGTCCAAAAAAGATTTCCTGAGCCACAGAAAATTGATTTCAGTGCCAAATTTAACTGCTGGTAGTTGAAGGGAAGGTCTTCTAGAGATATGAAAATATTATAGAGAGAATGTGATTTGTTTACCCCAGCCTAATAATGGTAATTGTGTTTGATTTCTTTGCTTCACTTTGCAGTCGTTTCCTTCCTCCATCAAATTTTAGCTTCCTGCAAAACTGGAAATAAATGCCATGGAGCAGTGGTTGTAGTTGAGCCTTGATGATATCAGGACACTGCCAGTTTTGTTTCATGATATGTTATAATCAAATAAAAAGCCAACAAATGTGTGTGTTAGTTGGATGTTGTTGTGAATAAATTCTGGCAAACAGCAAAGAAAAGACAAAAAAGTGAATTTTGGCAAAAACAAAATCATAGTTGTGTTTTGGCCAGACTTTAAGAAACCATAAAAATAGTTCACCACAAGAATTTGGGATTATTTATATTCCCCAATATTTAATAATATCCCCAATAATTCTGCACATAGTACTGCATATGAATGCATAAAATATGTCAACAAACTGTTTGTTACAGACAGATTAAATGACTAGCTCAGGTTTACGTACAGTTTTAAACCCACCCTTGTGTGTGTTTAAATTCAGCAGTGATAATTAATGCAGCCAGTGATGAAGTCTGTGACTCTAATCAATAAAATGATCACTTCTTACGCAGGTGAGTCCCTGCCACTGGCCACCTCCAACCAGATCCTCATCCGTTTCACTTCTAAAGGACAGTCCTCATCCAGAGGCTTTCACCTCGTCTACCAAGGTACTGATGGGAAGTTTGGCTGCGAATCCACCACCCAGACTGGAGAGTCCCATCACCATCCATTTTTAGGACTGTAGGCCCCAAAGTGGGGGGAAAAAGCTGAATAATTTAAACATGCTCTCACCCACATACATAGACACACACACACACACACACACACACACACACACACACACACACACACACATTAACAAATGGCACAGTGGATGTTGTGGCTGCTTTGGGGCTTCGCTTCACAGCATGGCACCACAATCTTTCTATCTCTATAACAGATGACCTGGCTTTTACAGTCTGAGGTGGTATTATTGTACTGTTTCTCTTCTTCACACTGCTTTACCTCTGCGTATTCCCTACATGTATTTTCCATCATTACTTAGTCTTTGTGTAGATGTGTGTATAAGTCTCTGATGAAGAGTCCACAAACAAGTGTATATGGAAATATGTAACTTATAAAGAGCGAGTCAAATTCATAGTCTTTAGATTTATATCCAGCTAAATTTATTTCGATAAACTCTTTAGTTTCTATGAATTATGCAGATAAAGAATAAATCTGGTTGATATGATAAAGACGTACTTAAGTGTGCTTTAGAAATTTCAATTCAGCAGCAAAAATTAAGGGATAAAACATGATTTGTCAAAGCTCACAGTTTTTATTTATTCGGTACAAACCATTGTACTTTTTCTATTTATAATTACATGTAATGTTGTGGAACGCCTGTGAACAAGTTAGTTTCAATTATCACTTAAGTTAGAACAGAAATAAACCGTATTTCCCTCATAATCTCACTTTTTCTCTCTCTTGAACATAATAAGACAAAAAAAATGCATGTTACTAAGAGACCATAAAGCACAAAGTGCTCTGTTCTGAAACTTTTCCTTTCAGAAAACTCAAAGTAACAGCTTTATCCCTGACTGTTGTAATGCCATGATACTGGAGACTCTTTCCAAAAATGCTAAATAAGAATCTCTGCACAGAAAACTCCATATCAATAATTACACAGTTTGTGGCGTGTCCACCAAAAAGTGCCCCTGTGTGTGTAAATTAAAACGTACTAGAATGAACACATTAATATAACCTGCTTTGAATTACTTCCAGCACTACTGTGAGAGCTGCTGTTATAGAAAATTAATCACACCTTCTGACCAATCAGAGTGAAGAGTTCAGTAGTGGTATAATATGAAATATGAAATGTACAGGTCAAGGGCCCAAGGGAAAAAATCCAATGCACAGTATTGGTGCAAATTATAGGTTTATTTTCAAAAAAAATGCAACAACAAAAAAATACGGTCAGGGAAATTTCTTTTAAAGTTATCAGTCATGGATTTTTTTTTTCCACAGACATCTCTCAGTATCACTAGCTGCACAATGTTCTTTCGTTTCTCCTAGCCGTCCCAAGAACCAGTGCAACTCAGTGCAGCTCGGTCCCAGAGCCCAGGCACGGGAGACGCACAGGAAACAACTTTGCTGTAGGAGCTGTAGTGCGATTCGAATGTAACGCAGGCTACGTGCTGGAAGGCCCCAGTGCCATCGAGTGCCTGACGGTGCCTAATGCCCTGGCACAATGGAACAACACCATCCCCAGCTGCATCGGTGAGAAAACACCCCTGGGCCTGGCAGTGGTTTCATCCTGACGGCACACTTGTACTGCCCCAGGCATCAGCACTCAGAGTTAGGAGTCTTGCTGAGTGGTACAGAATGTCTTGTCTTGTTCTGTTGAAAATGTTAAATGTACAAGCTTCATATCACTTAGACATTTCTTGATCTTGCAGATTTTGTCAGTATAAGATTCTCAGCAAGTCTAATGTACTATACAGTACTTTCAGGCTGTGTTCATGTTACCGTCACTGCATTACTTTCATATGATATACCACGGATCTTAAATACTTCAAAGTGGGGTCAGTGATTTTAAGTCAAGCACACATGTGTGCACTGTTTGGTTAAGTGCTCTTCATATTATACCAGCTGGCAATAAAGTTAGAGGAAACACACAGGTCATTGTGGAGCCCTAGGCTCTATAAATGTGAGGGGGAAAAAAGCAGATGTTATGGATCAACCAAACAGGACAAGGAGGCATCTCCACTTATCTATCAATCGTGTTGTGAATACATGGCACATAGATGCTGCTAGCATTAGCGACATGTAGCCAGTTACAAAATCTACTTGATTTGGAGACTAAATAGTCTGTATTTGGTTTTGAGTTTTACTTGGTACATCCTTAAAAAGAAAGACCACACTTGTAAGCTTGGGAACACCAAAATTGGCATTTCTGGTTCCATTCTGCTTGTTGTTATTTAGACAAAGTTATTTAATTTAAAGTTATTTATTAGTTATTTAATCCAAACTGGCGTTTGCTGGCACCTTACACTACTTAGAGCAGGCTGTGACTGAGAGTCCAATATGTCTCCAACAGTCCACATTTTCTTCTTTTCAGTCATTTGAGCAAATTGTTTGGGCATAAATAATGCATTAGCTCGTTTAATTTCAATTCTGAACACAATACTCACACTAAATGTGTGCAAAGTGTGCCATTTAGGATGCAGTTTATATCTCCAACATTTTGTTATGAGGTAATAAATAAGGAAGAACTGTTAAATAAAAGATCAAATAACCAACGTGACATTCAAATAGTCTATAGTCTAGGCAACAATCAATCTGAACAATATTTATGCACTTTGGATGGATTAATTATTCAATGAACCGTCTTAAAAAGTCTGTTTTAAAAATATCTTAGAAGTTGTAACCGAATAATTTAACATGTTGCACTGCCATTGCAGCATCATACATTATTTAATGTCCTCATCTTGATAATGAGGTTACCACTGAGCAAATTTTAGAATCATGGAATAGTTGGAAATTTTTGTGTGTAACTCGTACTCGTTTTCCATGGATTAAATACCAAGTTTACATCATGTTCTAAAGTCGAGTGTATACACCAAACTAGTGAATGAGTGTATTCAATATCTTTCATTTTTGGTTCTGTGTGTGTATGAGAGTTTGAAATGGTCCACTGTAGCTGGCACACTTTTTCTCTTTGGCGCTATGGGAGAGGAGCGATGGGAAATAGGCTTGAGGGTTCTCCTCCTGAGAGGAGCCTGTCTCACACACCTTCCCCTGCCTCCCTAACAAGCTTGCCATGGCCTCCAGCACTATGCACACACTCCACACGAGCGCGCGCGCACACACATTCTGCGGTGCAGGTGCCGCTGCAGGTACACTGTGCACGGATCTGCACACACACTCATAACACAGAAACTACAGATGCTTAGCTATGCGCTCCACTGCAGCTGCCAGATGTTTGGCCATGGGAGCTCCATCAGAGAAGCCAGTACCTGTGTGTTATTTCTGCGTTTACTTATAATGACTTTTTTGTCGTATTTCAGTTCCCTGTGGGGGAAATCTGACCCAGCGCACAGGCACCATTCTGTCTCCTGGTTACCCTGAGCCCTATCTGAACAGCCTGAGCTGTGTGTGGAAAATCACTGTGCCTGAAGGATCAGGGATACAGGTACATCCATCTACAAAGAACAACACAGCTCAAACTTCCAATAAAAAATGTAAATAAGAGATCTTGTCAAACTCATATTAGGAATTTCTCAGCTTTGAGTGTGAAAGATGGTGTGTGGTCCATTTTGAGATGGCCATAACCTATCAAGCCTGTCCAGGCGGTGCTTATCTTGGCAATGCTCCCAAGCCCATTTCCAGTCATACAAGACCAGGCTCCTATCTACTTTAATGGGGAGAGACCCATAAATCTGAAACCTATGGTGTAAATAATTAATACGGCCTACTCTTTGACTCCAACAGCCAAAACACATTTTTCAGGATGCTCTGGACTTGCATGCACATTTCTCCATAACAAGCAGGGCAAATACTTGATGGCACTTGATTAACAGCTATTTCTATGTCCTCAAACCAGAGAGCAGGCCGAATCCCAAATGACTTCCTCCTCCCTACATACACCGATCAGTCGTAACATTAAAACCACTGACACTGAAGTGAATAACACTGAAGGGGTGGGTTATATTAGGCAGCAAGTGAACAGTCAGTTTTCAAAGTTGGGCATAAGGATCTGAGCAACTTTGACAAGAGACAAATTGTGATAGTCAGAGCATCTCCAAAACGGCAGGTCTTGGGGGCTGGGAGGCAGTGGTTAGTACCTACCAAACGTGGTCCAAGGAAGGACAACCGGTGAACCGGCAACAGGGTCATGGGTGCTCAAAGCTGATTGATGCTCATGGGGAGCAAAGGCTTAGCCCTTCTGGTCCGATCCCACAGAATAGCTACTATAGCATACTGTAGGATAAGTGGTAGAGAAAATGTATGGTTTGAGGAACATGACAGAATTCAGGGTGTTGACTTGGCCTCCAAATTCCCCAGATCTCAATCCACTCGAGCATCTGTGGGAAGTGCTGAACAAACAAGTCCGATCCATAGAAGACCCACCTTACAACTGACAGATCTTAAAGAATCTGTTGCACAGCACACATTCAGAGGTCTTGTGGAGTTCATGCCTTGATGGGTCAGAGCTGTTATGGTGGCACAAGGGACACTTACACAATATTAGGCAGGTGGTTTTAATGTTATGGCTGATCGGGGTATATGTTCACTATATAGCAACCCATAACGCCTTCTACAACCTGTGTAGTGCACTATGGCCACTACGAAGCCATGTAGGATTTGCAGTAACAGGATTATAACCAGCCCTAACCACTGAGTCGCCACTGCCCATTCACTGTGAACTGTAATTTCCATTACAATTTACAAATATTTACTAGTGCATCTCCAATTCATGCCTGTATTTGTGTTTGTAACACATTACCTATTTAATCAGATTATTGTATTCATATTTGGTTACATAGGAGTAGATAGTGGCACCATTTTTGAAGCCTAAACCAGGGTTTACTGATGCAGAATTACTAACACTTACATAAACTAGACCAGTTAATGGTAGTTTTGTTCAAACACATCTCTATCCCAGTGCTATTTTCTTTTACCAGTTACAGTTCATTTTGTGATTTTGTAAAGTAACTTTTAACACCTTTGCCTGTTATATTCCTTTTATTTACAAGTTATTTACAAATTTAGTACAAAATATAATGCGAAAACAGTAAGTCTAGTTAGTTAGTCTAGCAAGTCACCAGTTTATAAACAGCACAAGGTATCTCGGTAGCATCAGAGTCCAAAATGCCCATCAGTTGTTCCCTTCATAAATGACTCTTTTCTAAGGCCTTTCCAAGTAAATGCTTCGACCCTCTAAATGGCTGCCATGGTCATTTCTTCATTTGAAGTACCACTTTAGAATGGACCGCACCTACATTAAATAATAAATAAGTCTGTCTCTGTTTAGCCATTTCATACTAAGTGCAGTGCCATATTTCAGGTTCTTTTCTTTTTTATATTTACTGTTATTTTTTTTTGTTTCTTTTTACTTGAGTGCAGGTTATGAAAGTGTAAAATCTCACAGACAAGGTACAGATGTCCTTCATTCTAGGATTTGAACCAGTATCTCTAAAGCCCTTAATTCCTGCCGTCATGCTTCGTAACTCTGTCAAATATCGCTTCTGTGGCACCTTCAGTTTGGCTATAAAGTGTTTTCTGATCGTTCTTGGCAGCGGGGCAGACTCATTTATCCCCCTCACAAAACATTTACTCCCTTGCCTGGATTATCTATATTGTGCAACACTGTTCCTCACATACTCCTGTGCGTAGGAGTGATACAGCCTTTGAACAAGAACAATCTTCAGCTACTGTAAGTTCAGTAGATATGTATTTGCTCCAGCACTGTGTTAAAAATACATTTTTCATTTAAACCCTGTAAATGTACAACAGAGGCCCTTAAGGTCCAGTTATGTACCCATTTATTAAAGTGACTTTTTATGTACACCACGTCCTCTAGGTCTTCGAAATAAAGGTGACAAGATGCAGTTTAGTGCGTTTAATCTGCATGCTGTGCTTCATACAGGACGAATGACACAGAATGGAAATGTTTTTGAGCAAATCCTGGTACAGACCTAAGAACATTATGTACCCAGATGCAAAGGCTTATGTTTATATAATATAATTCTATATATTTTTATGTATTTATATACATAGATTACCTCCATGTGGAGTAGTACTGACTCTCATTAGCATTTTTGTCCATAAACCAAACAACCAAATAACTTTACTGTTGCCTCACACAAGTTCATTTCCAGGCGTTTCTGGTTGAAAACCCATTACAGTGTGGCCTTAGAGCAAATGAGTCTGTCAGCAGTTGTCTTTATTAACAAGCTCAAAAGTTTGCATCCCCATTGGCATTTTCAGGTTAATTGAAATGTGCCTCATTAGGGTGTATAATAACACATGCTTACTTTAAGCCTTATTTAATGCATGAAAAGTTCAAACAGGCTCAAACGTCTGAGCAGTTACTATGAAGAGAAAGTGGGATCAGGAAAACAGAAATTATAGGAAAATGTTGATAAAACATTTTATAGTGTTTAGGAATACTATTACCAACAGTGAAAGGCATTATTCAGAAATAAGTAACACATAAGGACACTAGAAGAGCAATAAACGGACAGTGATATGCAAAAAATCAAGTAGTAGACATGAAAAAATCTTTAAAGACATTCTTTTTGTCTTTGTTATTATAGTACATTAGCTTCCACCTTTTCGACATTATTCGTTATGCTTGTTGCTTTTGTTGAGGGTGTGCAAACCTTTCTACTCAACTATGTACCATTTGGGTTTCTACGACCTCAACCACAGTTTATATCTAACAGGAAAGCAAAAAGCATGTAGAATCCATGATCCTCAAAGAGACTGGTGAGGACTGATGGGAAGTGAGGGGTTAAGCAGTGAGAGAGATTGAAAGTGAAATGCGGGCAGGCTGATGGAGTGGAAGATGTCAGTGAGTGACAGGGATAGATGAGAGATGATATGGGAAAGGTAAGGAAGGCCATCTGAGCTCAGCTTGATCTCAGTGTTGCCTGTCTGCAAAAGGCATTGTTCTTTTTCTGTTATAATCAGTCATATGGGTCTAATGCTGATGAAAAGATGGGCCTGTTGAAATGCTACAGCTATTATTATTATTATTATTAGTAGTAGTAGTAGTAGTAGTAGTAGTAGTACTAATTATTAATTGATGATACTACTACTACTACTACTACTACTAATCATCATCATCATCATGAATTTACAAAATCTATATACACTATCATCAGAATATCTTCCTCCTTGCAACAAGCTGCAGCATTTCAAAATGGCCCTTCCTTTAATCAGCTTTAGACCCATATGACTGGTTGTAATAATATTGAATACTTAAGTGCTCAAGTACTAGCTAATAATTAATGTTTAATATGTGACCCCCTACACTTAAATGTTACTGATGTGTGTTTGGAAAAAGAGTGAAGAAAAACAGAAACAGAAGAAGCCTATAGTACAATCTGTGGATTTTTCTGTGCTCTGTTCTCTAGGCAGATTGTGGAAAAGCCCTGCATACAGAACACTCTTACATTTTAAAGCTTTTCAATTGACTAGCACAAATAAACAGAGCATTTTACTACAGACCGATGAAACATGACAGTATCCCAGGGATAGTCACAGCAATACCAGTGTGACTGTCCTTTTTTTTCCAGTAGTTTGAGGATAAGGTGAAAATAGATACCTGCCAAAATATTTACTGGGCTACACATTGACAGTTCAGTGAGGGGAAAAGGTTTCTTTCGAGGTTATGCAATGCAGGAAGGAGAGCGAATCTGTTTTTAGATTTCAGGAGCACCCTGTATGCTGTTTAAAGCTACCTGTCTGTCATTTCGCCCAAGAATTTGCTGCTCCACACTGAGAGCTGTGAGTCACCCTCCAATTAGCTGATGCTCCATGCTAACGGAACCTGAGTATGTTCTCTGTTGTCTCTGGCAGATCCAGGTGATCAGCTTTGTGACTGAGCAGAACTGGGACTCGCTAGAGGTGTTTGACGGAGGCGACAACACTGATGCCATGCTGGGGAGCTTCTCAGGTGGGCCGCTCCTTCAGCACACTGCCTTATTCATTATTGCCGAGCTCGATAACTGTCACTGTTTTTTTTCCCTCTATAGCTAAAGTGAAATAACTGTTCATTTCTAATTTAGGTTGCAATATTGTACAGTATTTAAAATTCAAATTTTCTTTTATTGTCATTAACCTTTTTAAAGCCGCGGATTATTATTCAGTTATTCATCTTATGCTTTAACTTTCAGGAGCTGAATTGAATTACTCAGTAAATACATTGAAACACAAATCACATGCTACAATAATGAGGAATGAATGTATGGACCCATCTAAAGGTCCTGGGAGTTGAAGAGGTCAAGTAATGCATTTGTTAACACAAACAACACAAAAGCTACTGCATTAGGAAAGGACAAAATATACACGTGTGCCGTTTTAGGAAAATACTCAAAGGGTGGTGCAGTGTGGTCCGACATTACATTTAATGTTGTGGAACATAAAAATAAAAGTTAGTTTGACATGAATTCCCCCTCTCAGCATGCAGTATGATTGCCAGCATGACGAACAGTCTTCTTCTTCTTCTTCTTCTTCTTCTTCTTCTTCTTCTTCTTCTTTCGGCTTTTCCCTTCAGGGGTCGCCACAG
>CM074967.1:9503016-9522811 GCA_037577455.1 Pangasius macronema | reverse complement strand
TCTTCCTCAGTGCCACTGTCTCTAAACCATACAGCATGGCCGCTCTCACCACTGTCTCGTTCACCTTCCCCTTGATATTCGCCGATATTTTTCTATCACAAGCATGACGAACAGTGCACTTTGCTAATGTCTTGCCATGCACCACTGTTATGGATATAGTCATGTCTCCACCCCTGTTCTGTCATTGCTTTGTTATCCGAGTGTGTTCACCTGTACCTGGTGAACTGGTTTAGCCCTTAATAGGTTTGTCGATGTGTACCATGCTTTTTCTGTGTGTCCTTGCGAAGTCTTCTCGTGCTTTATGTCCGAGCCTTAGCTTTCTTTGCTTCTGTTTTCTCTCTGCTAGTTACTACTTTCAGGGACCTGGTGCTATAGTTAATTAATCAACATCTTCTGACCAATCAGATTATTATTATTATTATTATATTATTATAATGTAGCAGCATGTGTGTTTATGTTAACAAGTGCATTACTTAATATTATTTATTCAGCACAATGTAAAGTGTTCACCAACTATTCAACTTTTTTAAGTAGAATATTTAAAAAAAAAGTTAAAGCTGTTCTGTTTGTATATGAAATACAGTTACACTTTACAGGCTCTGAATATTTTTGTCATGCATTAAAAGAAATGAGGTTTTGTTTACTCTTTTAACTTGAATACAACCTTGGACAAGTGTTAGTAGTGCTCTAGAGAGATGTGTAAATAATACATCTGCAGTTTAAAAAAGACTGCAGTCTTAAGGGGGGAAAAAGGGATAATCAGATTAACCCCTTCACATAGACTGTGTGTGCAGGCAGTCTTGAAGCACTGCAGGGGGTGAACTTGGTGTTCTTGGGTTGGGATTTTAGCTGACATCATGTGTGTATGAGTGCATGTGTGTTACCCATTATTATCAAACGTGTATATGTCATTGAGTTCTCATAGTTATACATTTTCTCACTGGTCACTTAAGTTTATTGTTTTAATACAATCCTCATTTACATTGGGGGGGAAAAAAAAACTAAGTCTATAAAGAATGTCTGTTTGTAGGCTTGGACCTAATGTGTCCTGTCTGTGAAGAGTTAGAAAAATAGAATCACTCTATGGCTATAATAAATAGAGAAACTCTTTCTGTACACATTTTAATCATTTTCTTAAAATGAATCAGGGCTGTGGGCTTCGAGGAAATTTATTTTACACTTAATGGAGTACCTGTCTACAAAAAGTATGCGAACCCCTGCTTTACACGATATGCAGAGCAAATATTTAAATATTTCTGATATTAATATAAATTTTCAATTCACGATTAGATATTTTTTAGCCATAACTTGTGAGGCAGTGGTGTCTCAGTGTTATTAAGTTCAAATCCCAGGACTGTGTTTAAATCCCAGTATTGTCCCAGATCTACTGCTGGATCGAGGATCTTCATTCAGATGTATGCCTGGATTGTGTTCTTCCTCACTCCTAAACCACTTTGGCCAACTCTTTTGAATGAATAAATGTAAATGTTTGCTGTGTAACTGTTTAGAGTGCTAGAACGCTTTCCTTACCATGCCTTAACTCCAAATCATGCTCTGACAACAAGGACATATTTTACTCTCTTTCTCTTTAGGAACCTCAGTGCCGGCGCTTTTGAACAGCACATCCAACCAGCTGTACCTGCACTTCTTCTCAGACATCAGTGTGTCAGCAGCCGGCTTCAGGCTGGAGTACAAGAGTAAGAGCAGGGAGCATTCTCCACCTTGTCTGCCCATATGTTTTTTGGTTTTTTTTTATACAGTATAGCAGATACACTGTATGGACAAAAGTATGTGGAGACCTGACCATCATATCACATCCGCAAACTGTTGCCACACAGTTGGAAACACACAACTGTGCAGAATTTCTTGGTATGCTGTAGCATTACAATTTCCTTTCACTGGAACCAAGGGGCCCAAACCTGTTCCAGCATGACAATGCCCCGTGTACAAAGCGAGGTCCATGAAGACATTGCCAGCGTCGGAGTGGCTGACTGCACCCCAGGCCTCCTTGCCCGACACCAGTGACTGACCTCACTAATGCCCTTGTGGCTGAATGGGCAAATCCCCACAATCATGTTCCAAAATCTAAAAATAAAAGGCTTCCCAGAATAGTGGAGGTTATTATAACAACAAAGGGTGACTAAATCTGGAATGGGATCAACAAGCACATATGGGCATGATGGTCATTTGTCCACCTTTGGTCATATAGTGTATGATGTTAGCATTTGAATTTATATTGTCAGTTTATGTGCTTATGTGATATCTAAATATCTTAAAAATCTTTTTTAAAATCTGGTCAGTTAAATTTATTTTATATTAAATGTTATGTTTTCCTTACATACATTTTTGACATGGTTATCATGAACAAACCATGAACTTCAGCAGCGACAGGCCATAAGTAGCTTTAGCTAAATAACTAACTCTTGTATTAGTTTATTTATTAACAAGAAATCGAAATAAATTAAAAAAAAATCAGCTGGCATTTCCTGATGTTTGTTCCATCAAAGAGTAAAATCCAATCCCTGATGGCGAATATGAACCAGCATCTTAATGAACATGTTTGTGGTTAACTGGCAAAATTGAAGCTGAAAAACAAGATCCAGTATTTAAATTATCAACTTTTATGAAAATTTATTTATTTAATTCAATTCAATTCAATTCAGTTTATTTGTATAGCGCTTTTTACAATGTCATAATTATTTATTGTTTGTTTGTGGGATTCTTTCTTTATTTTGGTATTTTATGTTGACTTACCTTTTTTATTTATTTATGCTGAATGCTTTCATTTGTTAATTGTTAAGTGATGCAGTAAATGATGTTTGTTAAAGGAGCCATAATGTAAAGCACTATGCATTTTTTTTTGTTTTTTTTACAAACTTACCTCGGTGACTTGATTAGATTTTCATAGATTTTCAGGATACATACTATAAATGCATGTATGTACATTTAAAAATGTGTGTATGCACTTTTGAGGATATTAGATTCGTTGCATTAGCAAACGGATTGTCATGTGCACAAATTCAGGTGAAGTAAGCTCTGTCAGGTTGCACATTTTGTGGTGTTTAATGATCAGTGGAAAAAAATCAATAGGAAAAATCAATATTGTTTGTGTGTTTGTGTGTGTGTGTGTGTGTGTGTGTGGACTGTTGCTGGTAATCTTGTCTTTAAGTCTGGGATGTGATATTATAGACGATGTGATAAAATATACTCTGATTCTCACTCACGTTAATTTATTACACAAAATGAATGAATGCTATAAGGATAATCTCTTAATATCTAATGTCTTCCCTTCATCTTCCAGCGGTGTCCCTCACAAGCTGTCCTGAACCGGTCATACCTATGAATGGATTCAAAGTGGGAGAGCGTTTACAGATGAACAATGTCGTGTCCTTCCAGTGTGATCCCGGGTATACTTTACAGGTGAGCCGGCTAAGTGTTTACCACTCGATACATAACCTCTCAAGAGAAGCATTTCTGAAGCTTTGTGTGATAGTGTGATGCTTTGAGGGCTTGGCTTTGAGGCTCACTTTGAGGCCCACTTCTTTTTTTTGCTATGGCCAAAACATGAGATCAAAGCTCTGTTCAAAGTCCACTCTCAACAAGACATGAATTACAAGGCTGCAGAAGTGAGCTGGTATTAATAAACTAATGGATTAATCAACAAATGATGAAATCGATTCATTGATATGTTATTTCTTGTCAGGGAGTGTCGCATATCACCTGCATGCCAGGAACTGTACGGCGCTGGAACTATCCTCCACCACTCTGCATTGGTATGAACCTTTTTGTTATCTAGAGGGTACTTCAGGTTTGAACCCCCAAACCCAAAATATTTTATAATACTTCTAAATGCTTATTTGATGATGATAAACATGACAAGCATACGACACAGCTGATGACTTACATGTCCAATAACGATGTTCAATGGACTCATCATTATCATTCCATTTTTTCCCACTTTTTCTTCCCATTTTGGTCCCACCCACTAGCCAGTTCTTCCTTATCACATAAGGGTACCAAGGGTAAAGCCTAACACGTGCTTCCTACAACATATGTGAAGCCAGCCAACCACAATCTTTTCCAAATGCTGCTCATGCTGCATCACAGGGCAGTGTAAAACACTCAAAGGAAAGTGCTATCTACTCTCTTACGTGTTCCTGAGCTCAAAGATGCCCACGATTGGCTGGTGTAGCTGTGATCAACAAGAGAGGTAGAATGTGCCATCCCTCCCACCCAGAAAGCACGGCCAATTTTGCTCCCTTGGCTCCTGACCACGGATGACATGATTCCATATTTGAATATTGAAAACAGTCAAATGAACACATATCGTAGTTTGTTTAATCACATTTTATTGACTACCAGCTGCTATGGTGAAAATCAGGTTTAACCTGTCGGAATTATGCCATTTCCTTGTTCCTGTCTGAAAAGCAGCTCACTACACTCTGAGATCAGGGCTACCGAGGTAGCCAATGAAGAGAAAAAGATGGGCAGATCTCACTTTACAAGATAAAAATCTCCAAGGCAAATATTTTCCACTATTATTTGGCCAACTTGTCTCGCAACTTTCAGAAAGGCATGTTGTGGTATCTTTAATAATATGGTGAGATTGGTCAATGTTACCGCTTGCCTTTAATGATTGAATAACAAATTTGTGCCATTGCTGCTCCTACTACTGTCTGCCATCCACCCAGAATGCACTTATCAGTATAAGTGTATAGCTCTCATGTTAAACTGGCTACATCAGTGTCCTCTTAACTTTTCTCCCTTCCACAGAATCACTCACTCAGAAGTTGCTAAAGCCAGGTGTGTTGTGATTCAGCTGTAGGGTATTCATTAAGTTCCCCTGGATTGATAAATGGTGGTTCTTCCAATAAAACACATGCAAACAAGTTTGTACCAGCATACCCATGGCTTCTGACAGTAAAGAGTTTATTGCTTTTGCTGCCATCTGTCTGATTCAAATGGAGCCCATCTAGTAGTTTATAAGTGTTCGGTTCCATGGTGGCAGGCATGTCATTAAACGGCCCTCAAGGCCACTCATCTATCAATCAGCTCTCAGGTGAGACCTTCTTACACCATAATAACAACATCAAGGCCTTGTGCAACAGTAAACACTAATCAAACCATGCCCGTTATAGATACAGTTCCACTACACTGCATGAGTGANGTGTTAAAAAATAAAGCGAGAGAGAAGAGGGAACATGAATGCCATGTCACAATCGCTGTGCATGACTCTTGACAAACGTGAGTAATGGCTGTGACCTACTCTGTACTAATTAGTTCCGTCCCGTGCTCCATTGGCGGAACTACTGGAGAGAGCCATGGCTCACACAGGCATCAGCATTTTCCTGAGAGCTTCTGATTGTCCAGACATGCGGAACAGTTTGAGCCTTTCTGTTCTCCATGAGGGATCATGGGCTGTATTCACAGAGCCTTGCCAAGGCTGTAATCAAAGTGATGTTGGAGACAATCAATGGGACACAGAGAACCAAGAAAAGAGTATGAGAAGGTGTAGGACTCTCCCAGAAGAAACAGGAAAACGGGTTTTGAAATCAAAAGCTACAAAGCAGCTTGAGGCCTTTGATGCCTTTGAAAGGTCAGCTGGCACAAATAAAGAAAAAGCATAACTCCCGTAAAAAGTGGTTAGAGCGGACGAAGGCAGGCACAGCACTGGGGCACGTCACCTCAGACTGGGCTTCTATGTGTAAATGTTTTTAAAGTATAGCTTTTTGCATAATCATAACATTTTTTTTCTGCATTGTCTTCCATTCCTGCAGCACAGTGTGGAGGGATCAGAGAAGAGATGGAAGGAACTATCCTGAGTCCTGGTTTCCCTGGAAACTACCCTAGCAACAGCGACTGCACCTGGAGGATCTACCTACCAGTCGGCTATGGTAAGGACAAGGATACTGAATGCATTGCTAATGGAGTAACAATGGCGTTAAATAGGAGAAAAGAAACCTGCATTCTCAACCATAAGGGATAATGGTCAGGTTTCACGGTTAGCTGGTAAAAACAAAAGCGCAAGAGCTTCTTTTCACTCGCCACTTTCCAGCGGCATTCAGTGCAATTATGATAATGACTTAGAATTAGTGAATAGAGCAAAAATGGATTCAGAGTTCCAGGATGCAATGCAGATATAGTTATGGCACAGACTATCAGTAGGTAGTCGAATGGCATTGTGGGTAATGTAGGAAACCACGTCTTAAAGGCTAGAACTTCAAGGACAGAACAAAGGATCATTTAAGGATAGAACAAGATGAAATTATCAAACTGAAACTGCTCTTAGATTAGCATTCTGGGAAATCTTGTACAAGATGAAGAACTCTGAAGCTAGTCATATGAAAGGGTTAATCATTACTATTTGGTACATCTTGTGTTTCATTTAAACAGGAGCCCACATACAGTTTCTTAATTTCTCAACCGAGGCCAACCATGACTTTCTGGAGATCAGGAACGGCCCATTTGACACAAGCACTGTGATTGGCCGATTCAGTGGACAGGATGTCCCGGCATCTCTCCTAACGACGTCTCATGAAACCACAGTGTATTTCCACAGTGATCATTCCCAGAACAAACCAGGATTCAGATTTGATTATCAGGGTAAGAATGTGTGAATGTCTAGACCTCCAAGTTTGTCTGAGTGTAAATCATCGTACTTTAAAAAGCATAAATCTGTATGTCTGACTCTAAAAATGCCAAGGGTGAAATATTTATTGCAGTACTTCATCAAAGCAAGCAGGATTACAAATGTTACAGTTCAACACTGTAGTCCAACAGCATGCAGAAACACTCCCGACAAAAGAAATGAATCGCATGCCTTTGTTATTTACATTCTTAGTCAGTCACTCACTTACAGTAACAGACGTAATTATGTAAAGCTGTAAAAATTTAGTGGGCCTGAACTGCTTCTGTCAATTATATATTCCGTGAGCCTCATGACTTGTAAGTATAACTCTGAAATTAAACTTCAGAGATAAATTAAAACTTTATTCTGAGATAAATTAAACTTTATCCCGGAAAGGGCAACCGTAATTGGTGCCGGAATAAACATTTGCAGAATTGAAAAGCGCTATAAATATTTACATAATTATGTGAACATCATCATATAAATCAGACTTCATATTGAGCGCATGGCTTATTGCGCACTAAAGATGCTTTGATCCATTGAAATCAATTTCCTTAGTCAGATTTTTATCCCTGGGTTGTCTCTCACCCCTGCATACATTCTCGAGCATTTGGCATTTTGAAATGAAATTGGTTGAGGTGGGTGTGCAGGTTTTTTTTTTTTTTTTTTTTTTTAAACCTGAAGTAGGAATCATATCAGCCTCTGCTATGCTTTTTATAAAATCTCTTTAAGGAGTGCTATTAAGATAACGGTTGCACGCCGATATGAAGAATCACTGAGTGACCTTAAATTTTGTTAAGTAAAATGTGCAATCTGTGTGCAGTCCATAAGAATTCCAGCTGTTGTTTTATGTGATCTTTCTATGACCTTTCTAAGCCCGGAGTCAGTGCAAAAATGGTTCATTACCGGTGTGTAATGTTATTTAAAAGCCTCGGTCACCCTCTCCATCTCAGCCTTGTGAAAACTTTGGGCTGGATTGTTCTTCTGAAAAGGCATTAAACTTCCTGTACAGTCAGTCCCTTCAGTTTATCAAAAATAGACATCTGCTGTGTATAGAGCCTGAGCTTATATCGATCTTGACTGCAATCACAAAAACATTATTATAGGCGCACCGGTCCAATCTTGGACTCTGACAAGCTGTGTTTTTGATCGACTTCTGAGATTGGTTTTATGTCTGCTTGTCTTTGTTCCTTAGCCTATGAGCTCCAAGAATGTTCTGACCCCGAGCCTTTTCACCATGGAGTGGTGGTGGGCGCTGGGTACAATGTAGGCCAGTCCATCTCCTTCGAGTGTTACCCAGGGTATCAACTAATGGGTCAGTCCATTCTCACCTGCCAACATGGTACAACCCGTACCTGGGACCATCCCTTTCCTCGGTGTGAAGGTAGAGTCCATTCAGCTTTTAACAGTAATGTTGAGAAAAAAATGTAAATACTCTATGTGCTTTATTTGTCAGATTGGAGTCGGTTGTAGTTGCATTGTTTGAATAACATTATTTAATGGGAAAGAGAATTTATTTTTATAGCTCATTTACACAAATCCGAGCCTTCGAAATTCTACAAGTTGGAATCCAGGTAACACGTTACTGTAAGGCCTATTTATATACATCTATTCATATTTAAAACTACAGAAGGTAAGATACTGGAATTTTGTCCTTTTTGGTATAAAAATGCAATTGCAAGCTACTTGTAGAAAAGATTTCATAATGCAGGTTGTGCTACACTCTTCCTTCAGTGCTTTGTCCCCTGTTGTTCTACTTAGCATTGAGAGAATCACACAAACAATACATATGCATACAATAACTGCAAGGCGTTAGGCAGGGATTTATGTGTATTGTCAATAAGAGTAATGTTTGTGCACTACCATACAAAATCAGTGTTTATAAAAACCGTGTCATAACCTTTTGTCAGCAAAAATCACCGTTTTCTTAACTCAATACCAAAATAATCGAAAGAATCCTTATGCCAATTGTTATGCGAGTCTTTATACATTTTTATGCGTATTTCTCTCGGTTGTCTTGAAGTGCCTGTGCAGGTTTCATGCAGCAGTATGAACACTGTTCTTAACGAATGTGCTGTCACGGTTCTTATGAGTCTTTTAGTGCATCTAATTGCATAGTTGTAAAGTAATGCTACCCAGGACTCCAGGGAATCCATAAATAATTAAATAAAGCCCACTATATTTTGCTACAGTCACATCAGCAGATTTGAGATTTGGACGAAACAGGAAGCTGCTGCATGCACTGAGATACTGGTGCAGGACCTCAAGGCATGCTGGAATGACTGAGTGCTTACATAGCAAAAGCAAGTTTTCAAAGACCAGACGGATGCTT
Organism: Pangasius macronema; assembly: GCA_037577455.1. Classification (NCBI taxonomy): domain Eukaryota; kingdom Metazoa; phylum Chordata; class Actinopteri; order Siluriformes; family Pangasiidae; genus Pangasius; species Pangasius macronema. Next base: position 9,513,851 of record CM074967.1, on the reverse strand, counting down.
TTCCATGTCAACACTCAGTCAAGTGTACAGTCTGGCCATTTTCTGCCCTAGCGGGTAGGTTTTTTTTTTTTCTTTTCCCAGTAGTATTATGCCAGTTATTATTGTTTGTTATTTATTTAATTTATTCACCAGGCTTACAAATATATCTCTACACCCTTTTTTCGTTTTAATAGATCTCAGTTTTTTAACCATCTCTATAGAATATATTCAGCTGCAATATCAAACAGGATCCAAAGTGTTTGTTAACACAGAGAAAAAAAAATGTTTGACCAACAACAATGTTAATCAGATTTTTTTGACTGTACATTAAGTGAGAAGCAGATGTATACTTATTATTACGTTTCTGGTCATGCACATATCTAACATGGCCTTTAACTGTATGTTTTTGGCCCAGTTTTACTGTCACAGACAATAATCACACATCACAAGAGTATTCTTTACTCGTGAGTTACAAGTTAATGGACAGAAGGAAAAAAATAACCTGGATTGTGCTGATTGGTGACGTGAGCAGAACACGGTAATTATCATTAATCGCAGATCTATCATTAGACCAGTAATCTGAGATGGAGAACACATTATTACAGTATTTTATAGAATTCAGCCAAGATTTTATTCAGATCATCTCATTCAGAGTGACAAGTAATAATCTTAAAAGACAGCATATAACTCGCATTTAACTTTTGACATTCTGTACTGTATTCAAGAGAATATTTTGTGCATGACGAACTTGCAGCAAACATTGGACTGAGGTTCTGAAAGGAAGTTGGTGCTTGCTTTAGAACTTCTGCAGTTTGTTTACTTGCTTCATTATCAGTCCAAGACGCTTTTGTGTTCAAAATGAAACTGGAAAGAAGTAGCATAACACTCAACACATCTAAACTTTTTTTTTTCCACTATCCAGAAAAGGTTGCACTATTTATCATTGGACAAATCAATAGCAATTGGTAGTCAGTTCGAGCATTATTGCACTTCACCCTTGGTCTTTGCATATTGATCAGAGGCATACTAAAAAAGCTTAGAGAGCACTTAAGAAGTAAGTGACATTTTTGATAGCTGCTTGTAGGCAACATAAGCCATCACTTGTCCTTTCTCAGTCTCTCTCTCTCTCTCTCTCTCTCTCTCTCTTTCTCTGCCAGACGTAGATTGACGGACAGGCCCTCACATCGCCTTACACACTCTCCATAAAAGATTAGATTCAGGACTTTGCTCTGTGTGTGCAATCATGCACTACACTTCCTCTACTCTGCACGAGTGGTGTGGTCAATGTTCACAATGCTCACACCTACATGCCTACATCCTCCTGTATGCCCTTCCTCTTCCTCTGTCCTCTCCTCTTCCAATGACTCAGTCACCAAAGTTAGGAAGTTGGCTTCCTGTAACTCTGGCCTCTTCCCTCTCCTCTACACAGCCCTGCACTCATCAATAGAATCACTGCACGTTTCTGCTCTGTAGCGTGATGTACTTTTGATCAATGTCCTGATCAATAGTTCATTTAGCAGGCGAGGCAAAGGGAGCGAGCGTGCTGCATTAGGAATTAACAAAGAAATTAAAAGGAAGTCACAAAAGACATTGTGGTATTGAGGTAGAGGACACGGAGAAATTCAGACTGGTTGTTTCCCTACATCTCCAGCATGACCGAGGTGTAGGATCAGGATTTAATTTCAGACAGGCCAGGAATATTCAAAAGCTGGAAATGGTTCTAAGTGTAGTGTGGCTTTAGGCAGAGTGAATTTTTTAAAGTGCATTTGGAAATGGGGCATGGACAGAGAGAAAGAACAAGCCCTGTCTTGGCCATGTTCTGTTGCCCCAAGGGTTTGTGTGTAAGTTGGTATCTATGTCACTCCACCTCTCTTTTGGTTCTCCTGTCCCCTGGATATGGTTATTCTCTTATCTTGCTGGAACATTCCGACCCAGACCCCGCATGCTAACAGGCTTTCTTACTTAATCCTAGGCCACAGTGAGTCACATTAGGGGGAGAGTGGGGGAAAAAAAGAGAAGACTCCCATTTTTCTCTGATTCCCCTTGGAATTTGCTTTTGTGGAATTTCTTATTCATGGTGTCTTATTTATTTTATTTTTGCTTTTGCTTTATAGTGCCTTGTGGAGGGAATATTGCATCAGACAATGGAACCATCTTTTCTCCTGGCTATCCGGAGGAGTACCCGAGCTCTGCAGACTGCACATGGCTAATCACGGTGGCCCCTGGCTTGGGCGTGCGCCTTAATTTCACCCTGCTGCAGGTTCATGGGCCCCATGACTTCATCACTGTCTGGTGAGCTAGCTGCTGGCTGATAGTGACTATAAAGCTAACAAACGGCAACTCTCTGACAGGTTCTGTGCTTGCTTTAAAAGCCCTTTTTAATATGCTGGACAGTGTCATAACACAGCTCTGATCTGTCGTGTCATGTCCATAAATGTCCTATCTGTCCTGCCTATTATTGCTGTAAACAATGACTGCATCATGTGGCATGCTCATCATCCACACCAATCAGTTAACATTGCAAACTACAAATTCTTCCATAAGAATAAATTGGATTTGGAAGGCTGGTAATGGATTTTTGTGTATCACATTTGTTTCCATAGCTGCTTCCAGTGCTACAATTTCCATGCCCTTTTTTCTTTCCTTTGTGCTTTAATGGCTTGCTGGACAAGTGAGCAGCCAATGCTTTAGTTCAGGGGATAATTCATCACCCTCCTAGCTTCTGTTTGTGTTGTGGAAAGTACAGGATAACCAAGGACATCTGTCTCTGTGTCACTATCACATGTCTAACCTCTCAGCTTCTCTGGGACAGGTTATAAGTGCAGGTCTTACATATATCTATATGTCTAGTGTTAAATTAATTCAAAGTTATTCAAGATCTCTCACATGAGTTCCATCAACGCAGCATTTAATCAGATTTAGTTAGTCCAGGAAAGTTGAACAAAACCCTGCAGTCTTAAGGCACACCAGTATACCATCCAAAATCATCTACCCTCCATTGTACTGAAGTGTTGCTGAAATCTCAGACCTGTTGGTCAGGTGGTGTTGATTTTTCTGTGAAATCTGCTCTGACATTAGTTCTGTAGTTCACATTAGAGCTTGTTCTAACGTTTGTACAGTAACAGCTCATTCACAAGGAGTTGCATGGCGGACAGTCCACAAAGTCTAAACCTAATAATAAACAGACTAAAATGTCATTTTTCATGTCATTATTTAACAAAGGTAAGTCATGCATTTAAACAATATCGCACAAGTTAGAGTGCGGTTATACTAAATATTAGTGTTTTAGGCTGCTTCCGCTTTTGGCTGCTCCTGTTAGGGGTCACCACAGCGGATCATTGGTCCACATATTTGATTTGGCACAGTTTTTACACTGGATGCCCTTCCTGACACAACCCTCCCCAACTTTATCCGGGCTTGGGATCGGCACTGGGAGTGCACTGTCATGTTCAGCCCAAGTGGCTGGGAATCAAACCCGGGCCGCAGTGGTGACAGCACAGTGGCCTAACTGCTAGTCTTAGAGAGAGCTTTATACAACAGTTCTATAAACAAGAAATTAATATTGAGTAAGTGATATTTTGGACACAATGTGGCCAAATGTTCTGTTCTGTTGGGGCAGTTGTGGCCTAATGGTTAAAGTGTCGTACTTGTAATCCGAAGGTGAACCTGAAGGTTTTGGGTTCGAGTCTCAGGTCCGGCATTAATTATAGGGAAGGGGAGTGAATGACCAGCGCTCTCTTCGTGGTGTGTGTGTGCACTTGGATGGGTTAAATGCAGAGCACAAATTCTGAGTATGGGTCACCATACTTGCCCACAAGTCACTTCACTTCCCTGCTCCGCTAGTTGTGCTAGGTGTTTCCAATGAAATTGACTTCGATGTTGTCATTGATCATTTTCCTATAACAGCAACGGACAATATCTGTTTGTATGTATATGAGCAGAGGAAGCATTGTCCCTCATTTGATTAAACTTGCTTTTCCAAAGTACATTATCAATGTACTGCCTTTGTAGTACCTCAGTGCAGTACAGTGTTTAATCATGTTTACACAAAACTAAGGTGTGATGTAATTAAATGTCCCTTTCTCAGTGTTGAAAGTGTTTGTGAAGACAGCCAGGGAAAAGCTCCATCCTGGCAGCATGAGTACTACTGCCACCCAGCACTCCTCCAGCCAGACAGGCTCTTCTGAATGCACAGTAGAGAGTGTAATCTCTAGCGCACACTCCGAGAGACACCAACAGACGGTTTTTAAACCGACTGACTGTAGTCGAAATTGGGATCGGGAAATGGCCAAATTGCCCCAGCTGCATGGAGAGATGGAAAGGATAGGTGTAAGTTTCTAAAGTAATTCAGTGCTCCGTTCTAGCCAGCAGGAGCCAGGATTGAGAATTTGGAGGGTATAGAGCATACTCCCTCAACGTGGAGGCTGTAATATGCAGAGGAATCCGTGAGGCTGGATTCCAACTCCGTTTATAAAAATGCTATATGTCGGATCAGATAGAATTGAGCAGTGTGAGTAGGAATTTAGGAGAATTTAGGAAAATCAATTTGTTTGGGGAAACTGAATTGTGTCTCTTCTTTCTCTGCAGGGACGGACCACAGGAGAATGCACGAAAGCTTGGTGTGTTTACGGACGGTGAGCCTAATGACCCACCCAGCAGCACATCCAATCAGATCCTCATACGGTTCCGCAGCAACTCAGAAAAAGGTGGACTTTTCAAGATCAACTACCAAGGTATTTCTGCCTTCCTTCCTACCCTCATTCATGTTAAAGCAGATGGTTTCTTCAATTTATTTACACTGCAGCTTTCTCTCACTCTCTCTTATTCCAGCCTATAGACTCGAGTTTTGCTTACCCCCTCCCATCATCCCCAATGCAGAAATCCTGATGGCTAGCAAAGAGTTCAAAATAGGTATGTGCCCCATCACTGTCTCATCCAGACCATAATATTAAAGTTGCCAGGCTTGAGCATGTGTGCTGTATAAGTGTGTGGCCTTTGCCAATGTATGCAGAACATTTTGAACATAGAAGCAGGCTGCCAGTTCATTTTCAGGCTTGAGCGCCTCTCATTAATAATGTTCCCAGAATAGCAGAGACACACACACACACACACACACACACACACACACACACACACACACACACCCCTCAGCACTAACACACTCCCTCCTCCAGAACTCACTTTGAGGAGGGAAAGCTGCTTCACCGCCAACACAACAAATCCCAGAGGGCTGTGCTGATATGCTGATTCATTGCCAGAGCTGGCAAATTGGTTCATACAGAATTCAAGACAGGAGATCTCATTGTGTTGCTTAAAGCAGCATGATTATCCTATATTTCTTCATTTCTTTTTTTTCTATACTGTGATTATGATAATCAGGCTGATTTTGATGATCCCAGTTGCACAAAATACACTTATTTTGCAAAATGGAGCATTATATATAGATGGTCCATTAGATGACATTATTATTTACGCTGAATACGCAGTTACGAGAATAACTGTTTCCTGGGAGTCTGTTGATTACAGGCATTGTGTTTATTGCTTATTTTCTCAAAATTGACTTTCACAATGGTTCACAGGTGTTTCTGCTAGACTTAGAGTTTCTTACGTGAACGCGTATCCATTACACTATGCAAACGATTCCATGAAATAACATATTGATAAACTGTGTTGTGTGTATTATGATAAATAAATAAAATGAATTAACCAATAAAAACAAAAATAAATCTCAACTTTCACTATCCTCTTTATCCTGGTTAGGATCACGGTGAATCTGAAGGGCATGGCACATACACACCGGGCATGACACATAAACACACCCTGAATGGGAGCTTATCCATCACAGGGCACCATGCACACACACAATCACATGCTCATGCACACCTAGGGGAAATGTAATGTAGCCAATCCACCTTCTGGCATGGTTTTGGGAGGAAACAACAGAGACACAGGGAGAAAATGTGAATCTTAGCATAGGCATTAACCCGAGCTCAGGACTGAACCAGGCAACAGTGCTACCCACGTGCCCACCAATATGCAAAGTCACATACGTGTAATGACAAATTTTAAGTTTTTTTATGCAAAAATATTAATGTCAACAATCTAATTTTCTGAGTAAATAAAAATTAAGCCTGTAAGAGTGGTACCAGGCCTTGACTTTATCCCTGCTCTGAAACAAACAGCTCCTATAAGTGATTCGCTTTGGGCCGATGCAAATTTATCACGTTGCAAATTCATCATGTAATCAGGGCTCCGTAGAGGTTTAAACAGCATTCTATCTCTGGCATTAACTCACACTGATTCTCTGCTGTTTTGATCATTGATTATGCACTACATTAGCTTAATTCACTGCTTTAGCAAAGGCTGTTGTCTTAGTAGTAAACACACACACACACACACACACACACACACACACACACACACACACAATTATCCTCTGTTAGCTAGTTCAGTTCCTGAATTAACTGCTAAATGCTGCTAAATCCATACAGTTTGTTTATGCATCACGTTGACTGTCCTTGTGTATGGTTTTCTCTTTCTGCTCTGTCACTGTTACTGAATTCATCCTCTTTCTGCAGTCTCAGGTAGAGGTTAGAATGCAAAGTGTGCTGTGCTGTTTCCCTAATTACACTGCAGCACAGGCATGTCAAGTCTCTCTTTGTCTCTTTATCCCTCCCAGTATCCTTACTGTCATTATATCAGACAATGAAAGGAAATGCATTTCATCAAGCCTTGGGCGAGACAGAAATTACCGGCCATTGCTGCTGTTGATCTGTGGAGCCTGATCTATTTGTGGAGCTGATTAAGTGTGCCAGGCCTGCATTGAGATGGATAGGAACATCAGAATTCCAATGCCATTTTCCCTGTTTTTGACTGTCTACAGGTGATATAGTGCGCTACAGATGTTTACCAGGGTACCACCTCAACGGGAACAGCATCTTGACCTGCCGTCTGGGCACACACCTGGAGTTTGAAGGACCTCCACCTTCCTGTGATGGTAAGCTTTGGTGTTATATTAAGAAAATTTAAGTGTTTGTCTAGTCTTTCTGAGTAGTGTTTAGTTTTCATTGGCTACAAAAACAGCCCAATGGTTTTCAGGAAGTATTTAGAGAGTATGGACACATTGCTATGTTTAATAGCCTGACCTGCCCAAGTCATGTGACCATAGCCCAGTTGAGCTGCATGGCAGGGCATTTATGAGAAATCTTCAGAAAATCTGTCTGAATTGAACGTGTGCAGCAGTTATACTTGCTAATGAGGTCCTTCAAATCATCATTTTATAGCATATTATTAATATTAATATTAAAATTATGTTCTGCATTTGAACCACGGATGTGAGCAAGTCTTTAATGATTTTAAAAAGGACTTATTTGCCTATTATTGCACGTAGTCTGAGCTTGGCTTGTATTTCATAATTTATATTTAAAGAAGAGAAGAAATAATAGTATTTTCAGCATTAACTAGCCAAATCTGAACACTCCACTATGCCTGAGGTCTCTTCATTCTTACCAATTTCATTTGGCCTCAAATTACCTAGTCATTATGCTCTTTTCATTATACCCTTTTCTCCTCTCTCAGTGGAGGAGCATCAGCCTCAGCACTGGTTGAACATGTGACTCGGTAGTTGATGAGAGGATAAATGATGTGCTCACTGTGGAGCTATCATTCAGATGCCAATTTAGACCGCTTCTGCACAGCAGTTCAGCATCTCAGTAGAATAAGTCCTGCTTAATTGAACTAAAATGACTTTTTCATGTATAAGAGTACTTGCATTCAGTCCCATGATCATACACACTCAGTGAAATGAGTAGTTCAGCATTTAAAACTCCACACTCATTTCCTACTTGGTCTTCTGTCAGCTGACTTTGGTTGTTCACAGCACACCAAATAAACTTGAATTATTTATAAGCAATGCTCATGAATAATTCAAACTAATTAATGATGAATTGCTGTGAAGTCCCTTTTTTTTTTTTTTTTTTTTTTTTTTTTTTTTTTTTTTTTTTTTTTAAGTATGGATCACCGTATGTGATTCGGCATCAGCTGATTCCTTTAAGATGAACTACTAATCTGCTTTTTATTGATTTATAAATCCTTCTTAGCATTCTAGGTACACTTTTTTGCCAGATAAATTATGAAGCAGTTGTACCTTTCTGACAAGAACTCTATAAAAAAAATTAAAATAAATACTCTACACACACACACACACACACACACACACACACACACACACTGGATTTACTATATTTGTGAGATATTTCTAATGATTTCTGTATTATTGTAGTGTACACAACTAGGAATTGTTATTACTATGTGAGTTCAGATTAACTCTAGTCCTCACTTATTCCAATCATTATGTGGACAGTTCGTCTTGGGGTGGGGGGGAACTGCCAGCACAAACATGCTCTCACACACACACACACACACACACACACACACACACACACACAAATGAAAATGCAGCTAATTAATGCTATGTTCTCCCTAAATCTAACCCTGACCCTAACCTGCATAATTCAAAGGAAAAAATGTCTCTTTTTTTTTTTTATTAAAAAAAAAAAAAATCCCGAAAATATAAACTGTCAAATATTGCCCGAACACACACACACACACACACTGGATTTACTATCTTTGTGAGATATTTCTAATCATTTCTGTATTATTGTAGTGTACACAACTAGGAATTGTTATTACTATGTGAGTTCAGATTAACTCTCTAGTCCTCACTTATTCCAATCATTATGTGGACAGTTCGTCTTGGGGTCGGGGGGAACTGCCAACACAAACATACCCACACACACACACACACACACGCCCACACACCCACACTCACACACACACACACACACACACAATTTCTCTTCCTGTGTTTGTCCTCACTCAGCATGTGTGTAAATGGCTATTGGTCTTTTCTGTTTATTGGCAATATATCGTAGGAAAGATTGCAGCTGTTTTTTCAGACTTCGATGAAAGCCTACAGAAGAGACACGGGCTAATAAATGCGACTAATTATAGACAGGAATCATTAGCGCCTCTAGCATAGGCAAGTATGACAGAGAGCAAAGAGTGGAAGGGAGCAGGAGAACGAGAGCAGGAGAAAGAGCTTTTCTTTAGCGTAGCATGACCTCCTCACCCTTCACTCCAGAGTGCTGGGTTTTAACTGGAGTAATTCTTCTTATCATTGTTTAGAGGTTGACGGCAGCTAATCACACCACCTACATGAAAAGGGCTTTATATTGAGGGGCAGCATGGTGATGTGACACACGTTCTGTTCAGTTGTGAGTTATATTATAAAGGCCACAGTTCATCAAGCAGAGAGAGAGAGAGAGAGAGATGGAGAAGGGGGGGTGTATAGTGGGTATAGATGTTATGATGTTCTCAGGTGGTCTTCATCTCTATAGTTTCATGGTTTGGTTGCTGGAAGAAAGGAAACAAACGGAAAGGGAGTGGGAGAGTAGGAACGGGAAGGCGGTGAGAGGAGAAAGAGGCACAGCTCATTGAAATGCAAGAGATATCCAGGCTGCAGCTGCCCCCATATCACGCTCCACAGTGTCTCACTGTACACTCTCATCATTCTCCTGCTTGCTCATCTCCCTCCAGGTCATCAGTGCTTTCCGTTTGCTATCTCTGCTTAACAGAAAGGACCTCCATTTTTACTGACACATACAGTACACACACAAAAAACCCCAAATACCTGTATCTTCCAAAGAAACCTTGGAAATGCATTGTCCAGGGTAAAGCACTGTGGGAATTCCAGGGAATGGGACTGCAAATTAACATTAGTTGAATGTTTCTGAGTGTTTCTGTGTTGCATTTCATGCAGTAGTGTCTCCTGTGAGCATTGCAGTCACAGTGACAGAGATTTTCCCATGCAAAAGCCCCCCAATGTCTCTTGACTCATGGATTGGTGTTCAACTAAGCAGCAAAGCAGGGCTAGCCATCACACTGCCATGGCAACTGAGGACAAAAGTGGAATGCTTTAGATTTGCCAGGTTCATATGTCTAATGTTAAAGCCAAATCTGCTGAAGACAAATGAGAACCACTGATGGTTACATAGAGGAAAAAAAATCCTTCACATTAATGCTCACATTATATAATTAGTTAGGCGTTAATTAACATTAACAAGCCATGAGCTTAGGCATTGTAGCACCCCTAACTAATGTTAAGTAAGTTAAGTCATTTAAGAGATTTAGCACGTGTATTCATTTATGTTGTTTAAAAAAAAATGCTGTTATTAAATGTTACTTTAGTTAATCTAGATACATCTGCATTAACTGTTTGTTCAACCCATGGCTAAAAATAAGCCCACATAACAAAAATTAAATTGCTGAATGCTGATAATTTACTGAATTCTGGTCTCTAAGTAAAAATATTGGAAATTGTTTTTCAGCCTTAGTTCTGAATTTTGCCAATTAACAACCACAAACATATGTTAATTAAGTTGTTGGCTTATACTGTTATTTATAGACTTAATTTTGCTCATTGAATAATGAGGATTTCTTATGTAATTGCTTTTTTTTTCCCCCAGCAAGTCTATGTGTAAGAGTGTTTCCCCCTTCACACTACCATTACAGTCACATACACTACAGAGAGCTTAACATCAAGCTTATATATAGTGTACCACTGAGCTAAAAGCCTCCCCTGGAGTGAAATCAATAGAAAGCAACAAATGCCACCGCTGCAGAAACCTTCAAAAATAAGTGTGTTCAGTGTGCAAAGTTTGTTTACTGCATGGTATTTTCAACAGTTTTATTGAGTACATGTGTGTGAATGAAAGGGAAGGAAGTGGAACAGTAAGGTTACAGGGTGAAGAGGTGAAAAAGGTACAGGAGTTTAAGTACTTGGGGTCAACAGTCCA
>CM074967.1:9483780-9500528 GCA_037577455.1 Pangasius macronema | reverse complement strand
CTCGACCAACATCAGTGCCTGACCTCACAAATGCGCTTCTAGAAGAATGGTCAAAAATTCCCATAAACACACTCCTATACCTTGTGGAAAGCCTTCCCAGAAGAGTTAAAGCTGCAAAGGGTGGGCCAACTCCATATTAAACCCTATTAAACCTACGGATTAAGAATGGGATGTCATTGGGATGTTCATGTAAAGGCAGATGTCCCAAAACTTTTGGCAATTGTGTGTGTGTGTGTGTGTGTGTGTGTGTGTGTGTGTGTGTGTGTGTGTGTGTGTGTGTAGACCTTGTATACATGGCAAACTTTGCTAATTCTAGTGTTTTATGGAACTGGCTTCACATATTTTCACTAAGCAGGGTGGAGTTTATCCAAATTGTCCTTAGGCAACTGTATATTTTATGCAGTAATTATGGCATATATAAACATTCCTCCTCATGCTGTCATGTGGACAGAAAGCAAGAACATGTATGCACTATTCACTATTCATTGAAACAGACTTTCTTTCTGTCAACAGTTACATCTTTCAGTATAGAATAAGTTCAGGTATCTATCCTGAAACTTGACGTCTATGTAACTGACATGCAACGGATGAAGATTATTTGAAAGGAAGATGCACAGATCAGTGATTTGAGCATTTACTGGAGCATTTACTCTCTTCTCTCTTCTAAACTTATTAGATCACTATTTGCATTCCACGATTGGCCACAAAAAAATGAGAGGAATTCTACCTTAAACCTTTTCCAAACATGTGGAAATCATAGTGGTAACCCAATCACACTCACACCATCCAAACTCCAAGCTCCAGCAGATTCATTTAGAAAGTAAAGAAATGGAAAATCCATATTTCATTTCCAAAATCCAGGTGTCATGAATATTTAATGGTAACTTTTTTTTTCTGTCCAGCTTCTAGTCTGCTTCAGAGAATATAGTTTATAACCTCTGTGACTAGAGAAATGAGATGGAATATTAGAAACATGTCAGAGGTGAGGCTTTATTCTTCCATGTTGTCATTTATTCAGACAGCCAGAGCATAAATAAGAGGGATGCTAATACCAATGTGAAGTGATGAGAACAGGCTCTGCATAAAGCATGATGATTCAAAAAATAAATATGGGAAGGTGTCATGGCCTCACAAGTACACTGAACAAGTGTCATGGCTGTACATTACAGTTTGGGGTGCTGCATGATATGTAAGTAATAAAGCATGACAGTGCAGAGAGGAGAATAATCAGTGTTATGATGGTAATTTATAGCAGCACTTCCTGAACTGTTTTATTTCTCCTCAAACACAGCAATTGGTCAAGAAATACTTTTTTCTTTATTTATTAAAGAATGACACATTGAAACAGGAAAAGTAAGTTGCTGCTATCAGTCATGTTATACCAACTACAAACAGTCCTTCCTTCAGCAGGGTCTCTCTATTTTCTTGAAGTTTATAAGACTTGTAGCTTGTCATGTTACCGAGAAACTGCTAAGCTGTCTGTCCTGAACATTTACCTATGCCAGAAAACATAAAGTTACAACATTTTCTGTGACTGTTACAAAGCACTGACACTGGAGACTCCTTCCAAAAAATTGCAACATATCAACAATTACACGTTTTTTTGTTTTGTTTTTGTTTTTATCGGTTTATATGGGGCATCTACTATATACTACAATAATATTAGAATGAGTGCATTAATATAATCCTTGCATGTTCTGTCAGATCTGTGCTGTTACAGAAAATCAATCAACAATTTCTGAACCATCAGAATTGAGAATTCAGCAGTGCTGTGGAAAAGCATGCTTCTCATCTCATCACGGGCCAAAGAAACGCATAAGAAAGTCACAGTAATGACCTCTACATATGACATGTCATATACACTCCTTGGTAAATTACAATCCTGTTCTGTAAAAATGTCTGGGAAACGATACAGCTTTGTAACAGGCTAATGGATAAATGAAGCATCAATTCTCCAGGCAGCAAGGATACTTATTATACAGACTGAGCAGTATTTTTTTTACAGCTCCTCCACCACATACACATCCATGTGCCCGACTTCCAAAATGACTTGAATTCAGCATGTGCAAAAGCTTATTCCATTTTTACATTAAATGAACTTAGACATCTAACTCTCTCTCACACACACACCTTGATGTAGACAGAGCCTGACATGAATTTGTCAAATATTATATGCTTCTTTTTTCACGTCAGGGGTCCTGCTTTTAGAGCTGGAGAGATAGTGGTGGTGGAATTTGAACTGTTCTGACCCTAAGTTGTGCAGAGGCTTGGCTGCTGGCTTTCTCATAGAACATTTAGAAAGAACAAATGTTGCATTGATCTCTACAGTAGGTCATCATTCAGCATTGATCTTTTTATGAATCTGTTCCCCATGCTTTCAAACCCACTAAATAAAAGCTTTTTTATTGCTGCTTAAAAACTAGACCATCCTATGTAACCTCAGTGGTCTGGACATCACTGCTGATCTGCCTCTGTGACTCTGTTTCCTTTGCAGGACTAAAGATTTGCATGCGTGTATAAGTAACCTGACTCTCTCTCTCTCTCTCTCTCTCTCTCTCTCTCTCTCTCTCTCTCTCTCTCTTGTTCTCTCTGATCCTCCCAGTGACGTGTCCAATGAACGAGGTGCTGACAGCCTCTACAGGAGTGATTCTGAGTCAGTCCCCAGGCAGCGGCTTCCCCCACTTTGAGTCGTGCTCCTGGGTAGTGAAGGTGGAGCCAGGCTACAACATCACCTTCACTATTGAACACTTCCAGACCAGCAGACAGTTTGATGAGCTTGAAATCTTTGATGGTGAGTGTTTTAAGTGGGTTTCAATCCCAACAGATATGATATCGTCACTAATGGTATCTTCTTCTTCCTTAGCCAAAAGTCATGATTTTAAATTTAGGGGGGAACAAAAGTCATGTGAAGAACAATACATGATGGGTCATGCTGATAGGAAAATAATCTATCCCGGGGTGGTGTGATATGAAGAGGATAAAAGCAGTATGCTCCTATAGCAGCCGGCAAAATGTGTTATTCCTGTTATACCACTGCGATTTGCCAAAGATTACAAGTTTACTTATTAACAAACAGCACATTGTACTTTTTAACGATTTATAGTTACATGTAATCTCCTGGAACATCTGCAAGACTGTTCCTTCACCAGTGTCTGTTTTTCTCTCTTGAAGTTAATGAGAAAACACAATAAAATGCAGCTTCTCAGTTATACAAGAAACCAGAAAAGTCCTCTGTCCTGAAAACGTTCCAGTTACAAAGGGACTCTGTCCATAAATATTAAATAATCAGCTCCTAACAAAAATCATCAATCATATCAATAATTACAGGATTTTTTTTAAATAACACATTTTGTAATGTTTATGTTTAGACTTGGATTAAGTGCAGCATCAGTTGTACAAGTCCGTATGTGTGAACTGTTACTACAGAAATAATAATTTGTTAGATACAAGCACATTAATCTAAGCCTATCTTTTGTGTTACATCTGGTATTAATGTCAGAGTCGTGCTGTAATCAAAAATTAATCAGCAGTTCAGATTCAAGAATTCAACACCACGGTTGTATAAAATACAATTAACATCCAGGATTCTTCATATGAAGCAAGCATCAAATCTAAAGATAGATATTGGTACTCTAAATACATAACATATACTAATTTCATGTTCCCAAAACACTGCTGAATGACACGTGCCAAGTTACTGATATTTTATCTGGCTAATTTAAATTTCTACCTGTATGTTAGACTGAATAAATTAACACACCTTATTAAGTGAATATGCCAAGTTCCTGTATATTTCTGGGGCAGTAGTGTGTCTGTGATGCAAAGGAGACAGGTAGGACAGACGAATACTTTTCCACAGTGTCACACAATGAGATTCAAACTTGAAAAGGCAGTGGAAATTGCTTTAGCCTGCAAGAATGGCACAAGGGCAGCTAGTGGGTCATGGCCCACACTGTGGGTCAAAATGCTCCCATTTAGGGTGAGATTAGAAAGTGGATTAGAGAGCCAACAGGTCAGTGCACATACACAGAGGGTCAGCACATTGTGGACACCATTAACGCAAGAAAAGATCACAGTTTAGTGGTGACAGAGGAAAAGATTCACAGTCAACTTTTTTCTTTCTTTGTTCCTGTCTTCTTTGATTGTATCAGATGTTTAAATGAATTGCACACGTTTCTAATGGTTTAGTGCTGCATGAGCTCTCTCATGGCCGTATCGCATTGTGCCTATAGCTTTTGCCTTGCCTATGAAGCAACCTAAATTGAATTTGATTCAACGCTTTTCTCTTTTTCTGTTCTGTTCTATTGTTATTCGTTTCCACATTTTAGATGGATAGTGAGACATCAAAGCTATAAAATAACAAATGGAGAATTGCGTAATGATCAAAAAAGCATTACCGGAATGAAAATGTGGATGGAAGTGTGTACGCATGGAGGCTTTTATGCATGAATTTGTCATTATCTGCTTTATCCTAGTCAGGATCACAGTGGATCTGGTGCCAATCTCCAACCACACACACACACACACACACACACACACACACACACACTCATACAGTCACTCCTAGAGGAAATTTAGACTGGCTGGTCTACTTACATGTTTTTAGGAAATGGGAGGAAATCAGAGAACCCAGAGGAAATGTGACAGACAGTAACCTGAGTTCAGGATTAAACCCTGGAGCTGTAAAGTGGCAACTCTACCATCCCTGCCAACACTGAAGCTTGTTTTTGATGTTTGTACATTTGTGCCCATCAAAGTGTGCAAATCATAACTGACTATCTGTAGACAGACCATCTAATAATGCTGGGACTAATTTGTTAAATGTCAGGTGTCATTATGTGCCACAGAACACAAACGTTTCGGTTTCAACTTTTAAAAACAATTTGTCATAGGTTTGTTGATGTACTGTATATTTGGGATAATAAGTGTCAGTAAATGTATACTCCGAAATAGAGTGTGTGAGATTTTGAGGCTGTAGATAATGCATACTCAGGCGTGTGTACAAACACATTTGTCAGACTATCCTTGCGAGGACCAAGTATACATAATGTCCATTTATATAATCATAAATACAGCGACCTAATGCTACGCCTACAGCTACACCTAACCTTAACTCATTACATAACGAAATATTTTGGCTCTTTATATATGTATATATATGTGGGGACCAGCCAAACGTCAAAACACACGCTACAAATTGAATGTCCATCAGATCGAATGATCTACTAATGAAATTTGGATCAAATAGCTGTTAAGTGAAGGATTTTACACTGATGTCTGTTTTACATTCATTTCACAGATGTATTTGTATTCAAGTCTGTGTGTGTGTGTGTGTGTGTGTGTGTGTGTGTGTGTGTGTGTGTGTGTGTGTGTTTAAAACCTGACCGAGCAAGAATGATCTATGGGCTGCATTTCATACAGAAGTGAAAGTGAAGAAAGGGTGAAGGTAGAGTTAAGTGAGGCTCAGTGAATGGTTGTGTCTGAACAGGAACACACTCTATTTTAATGGCTGACAAAGCCTCTCAGCTGCTGTGTGTTTGCTTGGCATTTGGGCACAGTGTGGGCTGCACCTTAGGGGAGCTGGCATGCTTACCAGTGATTACAGCGTCGTATATTATGCTGAGCTGAAGAGTTAGCGACTTCCGTTATACTGTATAGTGCCAAATGTAACCTTCCAGAGAGGTCGAGTTCCAGCCATTCTAAAATTTACACACACAAGGCTAGTGGAAAATCCTGTGATGTAGAGATAACTGTGGATTGTGGACTTCTTCTTCTGGTGATCTGAAAGTGCCCCTGCAGACAGTGTGTTAAGGGTTACATGATGCTAGCTATATAGGAGTATATATATTGAATGGCTGGAGCTGTGGTTAATGGAAATGCTTGTAGTTTGATACAGCACATGTCCAATGTACATTTTTACCATATCCACAAAAAAAGCCCACTTCTTTTCCGATTAGCTGACAGGTGTGTATTAATACATCAGGGCACTGCTGACGTAGATCCAGTTTTAATCACAGTTCTAAATCACCGCTCTTGATAATATTTTTGCAGTCAAATGGAGCTTATGAATTAGTGCTTTCGACTTAGAAATGTGAACACGCACTCTCTTGCAATTCAAGTGGTTCTAGTCATGAAAACACTGTTGCTATGCAACAGGAAGTTATGAACACTGACTATAAAATACCTTATGATTGAGGCTAATGATTTAGCTAACTGACACATAAAAGGTAAGTCATTTATATGTGGAAAGCGTAAAGGCAGAGTAACAGTAGAAGCACAATTCCTCTCAAACATGTTGGTACCTTACTAGGAAAAGGTTTTATCTGACTAAAATTACTCTGTAATTACATTTGGGTTTCATTCACTTACATGGCTTCACCATTTGGAGAAACATCAATAAGTTGTTCTCAGAAAATTTTGACTTTTAAAGTGGTGAAAACCACGAGAGCAGGCTGTTCATTTGGAATATTCGCATAAACACAAGGAACAGAACAACACTTGAACTCAATATGAACTTAGTATATCAACATGTTGAAATATAAACATGATCACAAATATTAATAACAGTTTTCTAGGCTGTGTTTATGGTTTGCTGCCACCTTCACTATTTTTAACATCATTCCGAATTGATTAAATTGCTGTTAAGTGGTTATGGTTTAAGCAATTTTATACCACAGTGCTGTCCAATTCTCTAATCTGAATGTTATTTAACAATGAAAAACATGCAACCATTGATATGGATAAGCTTTCTGTACAGAGACATTTCTATAATATTTATGGAAGGAGTCTCCAATGTCAGCACTGTAACAGGCAGTAGGTTTTCAGAACAGAAGACTTTGTGCTTTCTGGTTTCTCGGCACAAGACACTGTGCTTTTTCTGTTTTTTCTTCAGGAGAGAGAAACCCTTTGCTGTAACATAACATAAATATGCGTATATATAAATGGATAAAAAGTATTACATGTTCCTGCTGTTGTACATTTGGTCAATAAAATGTAATTGTTGGCAAATTGCTGTGCTATAAAACAAGGATAAATAGGAATAAAACACTTTGGAAATTGCTGTTATAGGAAAATAATCAACTTCAGACTTCACCCCATCATTGATTAATTTCCTATAATAGCACACCCCATCATGTTTTATTCTTTACTAAACGTGTGCTTATGTGTACTAATATCTAAAATATAACGGATTTGTCTACTTTATGTTGTGGGCATCTCATTGGGACAATCTCATATAAAGTCTAGAATAGATTTGCTATTCTCAGATTTATGTTGTGCAAAGTGCTGAAAACCAGGAGGAAGAANTTAACCCTCAACTGCTCAGTTGTATAAATAAGATAAAAATGTAAGTCGCTCTGGATAAGGACGTCTGCCAAATGCCATAAATGTAAATGTAAATATAACGGATTTGTCTACTTTATGTTGTAGGCATCTCATTGGGATGATCTCATATAAAGTCTAGAATAGATTTGCTATTCTCAGATTTATGTTGTGCAAAGTGCTGAAAACCAGGAGGAAGAAATCTAAAGTGCAGCTCTCTTGTGTCATAATCAAATCCACTTTCTTCTTTGAAGGTCCGTCGAGACAGAGTCCTCTTCTCATCACTCTAAGTGGGAACTACTCATCCCCACTGGGCATCACCAGCTCTTCCAATAAAGTCTACCTGCACTGGTCATTTGATCACACCTCCAGCCACAAAGGCTTTCGAATTCGCTACTCAGGTGAGCTAGTGATGGCGGTGATACTCACAGCTTATGTACATATCCATTTCTAATGCCTCAGACTAGAGGTTTAGAGATTGGTATTGGTGACACCTGCTGAATCCTGTATGATGTATTGTTGTGTAAATATTTAAAACGTTTCCGTATGCTCCTTATCATCAGAAGGCTGATGATTATCAGTTTCAGAAGGATGACTAATCATCTGCTGCTCTCGCACAGTGGGACCAGTTCTCTCCTGCTGACAGCGTCTTTAGTTTTCTGCTCTCTTTTCATGCTTGATGGAGTTTTGATAGCTAGATCAGTGGCAGGCTGAGTTAGTGGCACCAGCATACAGGTTTGCATCCCCAATATGGACCACCCTGCTGAAGTACCTTGGGAAGAAAACAGATGGCAAGCCAGATTCTAAACATTCTACTGTTTGCTTTAATAATCCATCTTTTATCTCCACGGGCTGGCTCTCCATCACCAGTTGTAGCAAGTTCCTAAACTCATTGTAGCTCAATACACTTCTTTTTCTTTTTTCTTTTCTTTCTCATACCTTTACTTCAAATCATTCTTGTGCATTAATACATACTGTGTGGTGAGTGACTGACTGTGATTAGTGTGCAAGCTTTTTTCCTAAGGTGTTGAGAGGAAAGTTGGTAATCGTGGGATTGATAGCTTGATAGATTTTTCTACCAACCGGGAAAGAACGGCATTATGGTGACATTGAGATTTGTTTTCATTTTGATTTTATTGAACACATTTCCGATTTTAATGCCTCAGGCATTAGCTCTTTGCTTGGGTGAGGGAATAAACCATTTCTGGATATACAGCAAATGGAGAGGTTGAAGGCTGTTTTAAGCCTCTGCTTCTACCAAACTGTCTGAGGCTGAGAGCCAGAGCTCCTCTCAGCTGCCTCTCCGAGTCCAGCAGCATAAAGAGTCCTACAATTTTACCACTCCATGGGGATTTTTACTTAATTTTGTACACTACAGTTGTAATTTCCCAAATTGGCCCCATTTCCAAGATCCTACTCATTTCTACTAATGGATGAGCGGTTCACTTGAGACCTTCCCATTTTCTTTCTTAACCGGGCAGTTTTTTGGAGAGCCATACCACTCGTAAAACCTGAAGCAAAGCCTACTGCTCCATTTCTGTAACTTTTTTTTTGTCTTTTTCTTTCAGTGAACAAATCTTATCTCATTGTGTGTGGGATATGAAAGTTCTTGAATCCCAGAAGGAAACTACCTACCAGGGGGTTCTGGATATTAAAAGGGTTACCTGTATACATTTCCAACAAATACCACCCTGATGTATTTTACTTTGGCATGTGTATCTGTGTACATGTTACAGCGGCCTACTGCAGTACCCCAAACCTTCCAGTGAATGGCTCAGTGCACAGCCAGACAGGCACGAAGCTGGGCAGTACATTGCGCTTCAGCTGTGACCAGGGCTTCCGCTTGATTGGCCAGAGCAGTGCCACCTGCATCCGCACCCCACAAGGCATCTACCAATGGAATGCTCCTGTACCCCTCTGCCAAGGTGGGTGAAATCTATTCATGCAGAATTGTGTAGTCTTGATACCCAGGCTATTTATTTATATTTATTTAGACTGTCTGTCTGACCTGTCTGTCTTAATTCCTTTGATCTTCATTCAGTGTTTAAATCTATGCAAAGTATAGTTCTGTTTCCCACATCTGTGTCTTGCTCACCTGCCTATGCATGAAGAAGCAATCAAAAGATATTTCACCTTAGATTGCCACTGTAGTGATTTAGAATAATACATTTAGAGCACACACCTGTCTTTCTGAGAGAGAGAGAGAGAGAGAGAGAGAGAGATAGAGAGAGAGAGATGGAGAGAGAGAGATAATGAAGGCAAAATGAGGCAGTGATAATACTTCTTTGTCCCGCTTTAAAACAGCAACTGGGAACAGCAGGTGCTTCAAATCTATATACAGGTGTAATCTCACTTTTGGATTAAACTCATCACTATCCAACTGGCTCAAACTCCTGCTTGTACTGACAAGATGCTTTCTAACCTGTTTGTGTGTGTCTGCATTATGAAACACAAAACCCATATACAATTCAGCACACAACTATATTTATCCTGTATTTAAATTATGGCATTTTATTTTAAAATCAAACACTCAACATAACCACAAGACAACAAATACGCCAACCAATACCTGGAAATGCACTCGGTCTATTCCCAAACGTTTTAAGAAGTAAGAAATAATTTAGCTTGATGTTCCTTATGTGTAAGGCTTGATGTATAAACCTTAGAGCTAAGTCCCTCAGAGAGACAACCAGTTAACCCTTTAATGTGCAAAATTGAATGCAATTTTTTTCTGCTCAAGGTGAACTGAGTATGTTTACAGAGTAACAGAATTATTATTTTTTTAATACTCATTTCAGTCCTGTGTCCAGATCACTGTCTCTGTGGTGTTTAGTGCATGTTCTCCCCATCTAAATTATCCTAGGTCTGAATGAATGTGAATGAGTATGTATGTGCTGCCTTGTAATAGACTCCTGTCCCATCCAAGATGTATTCCTGCTTAGCGCCTAGTGTTCCCAGGACCACGATTAAGTGCTTACTGAAGATGAATGAATATTAATTAATTAATTAGTGGTCTAAATTGTATCTACAGGAGATCTAAATCTAAAAATTTATCTCTGAGTAATACATCTATAGGTTGCACTTAAGTTTGCTAAACCATAATTTAAAGAGATTTTTTAAAACTGAATACATTGTGAGCAAAGCCTGGTCCCTGGAGGACTAGTGGTTAGGCCACAGCGCTCTTACCGAACTTACTTATCAATTGGCCAGGGAACCAACCCCAGCTCCTGAGGTTGTGCGCCCTCAGTGCCGGTCCCAACCCCGGGTAAAATTGGGGAGGGTTGCATCAGGAAGGGCATCTGGTATTTAAAAAAAAAAAACTGTCAAATCAAATACGCAGACCAATGATCTGAAAACTTTTTGCTAGAACAATGCAGAGTACTTTACTTTTTCCCAAATAACATCACACAGCCTATAATAAACTCAGCTGTCTACATTCTGATGCTCTTAGAGTTGGCTGCTCAATTTGTCATCTTTGATCACCTGCAGGAGAACCATGATTACTAGTGGGGACTGTATTAATATCTATCTGACTGTCTTTCTGTCTCTCTTTCTCTCTCACAGTGGTCTCTTGTGGAATGCCCATGGCTCCAGTGAATGGCAGTGTGGTTGGTCAAGATTTCACTCTCGGTTTAAGGGTCACATTCAAATGTAACCCAGGTTTCCGGCTGGCCAACACCTTACCTGTATCAACTGTTTGTCAAGAGTCAGGGAGGTGGAGCCTTATGGAAACACCACCCCGCTGCATACGTAAGCCTAAAATTGACTGACGTAATGTCCGCAAACCTTTTATTATGAATATCAAGGTCTCATTTAATGTTAAAAAAAAAACATTAAACCCGGAATTGCAAAGCAGCCCTTTATTTTACTAGCTAGTGCTTCCAGTGACTGATGTTTAAAAGAAAAGTTTGATGTGTGCCCTCCAGCTGTCACCTGCCCTGACATCGGCCACTCGGCAGTGGAACACGGGAGATGGAGGCTTATCTATGGCATGCAGAATCAGTATGAGGCCATGATGATGCTCACCTGTGATCCTGGGTACTTCTACAAGGGTCAAAGGGTCATTCGTTGCCAGGCCAACAGCACCTGGGATTACCCTGAACCCAGACCTGCATGTGAAAGTGAGTGCTTTTATTCTTCTGGGTTTGTAGTTGAGTAAAGTGTGTGTCAAAGATTCTGTGATGGCAGTGATAAAAGATCAAACTTAACCTGTCTAAAAAATCTCAGACATACTTTGTTTGGAGATAACATTGTACAGAATACATGGATATTTTCAATTTTGCCAGATTGTAGGCCTATTACAATCAAATAACTTAGAAAAAGGTAGGATTACTTTGAGCATGCGTCGTTGAATGTGGTAATGATGTATTGCTTGCACACACTAACAAAACATTTGTTCTTCTTCATCTAGTTATCTCTTGTGGAGACCTTGGAAGTCCACCCAATGGAAATAAGATTGGTACTCTGACTGTATTCGGAGCAACAGCCATTTTCTCCTGTAACACAGGCTACACTCTGGTGGGCTCCAGGGTGAGAGAATGCATGGCCAATGGCTTGTGGAGTGGATCTGAGGTCCAGTGTCTTGGTAAGGCAACGATGCATTATCAAGCAACCATTTTCATACTTAGAAACTAGGTTGTGTTGCCAAATTATGTGACTGTCAAAGTCATCTCTTGTTTTTATGCACTTGTTTCTCTCCTCAGCTGGGCACTGTGGCTCTCCTGACCCAATCGTAAATGGGCAGATAATTGGTGAGAACTATAATTACAGGGGCAGTGTGGTTTACCAGTGTAACCCTGGGTTCAGACTCATTGGCGTTTCAGTGCGCATATGTGAGCAAGATCACCGCTGGTCTGGAAAACCACCTGTTTGTGTCCGTAAGTACTGCTTTAATAATACACATGTAGTATGCAGTATGTATCACAGGTTTAATAATATTTTTGATCAGCATTGTCTATTGTCCATACCATTATTATTATTATTATTATTATTATTATTATTAACCCACAGTCTTATTCTGGTATTTTGTAGCTATCACATGTGGACATCCAGGAAATCCTGCCAATGGTATGACCCAGGGAACACACTTCAACCTCAATGACGTAGTTCGTTTTGCCTGCAGTACCGGCTATGTCTTACAGGGGGCCATTAAATCTCATTGCCAATCCAATGGGCAGTGGAGCAACTCCCTGCCCAGATGTAGAAGTGAGTACTATCAAGTTATTTAACCTCTTAAAGTCTTAGCTCATTATTTTCTCATTCATCTTAAAGCATGTTATTTAGTTACTACTCTGAAACATTCATAAACTATATAAACTAATAGACTAATTCATAGTTAGAAGAGGGAGGAAAGTCTGGATCGGCTGGTGGCAAATGAGGTGTGTGTGTGTGTGTGTGTGTGTGGTGTACATGCTTGCTATCACTGTTAGTGATTTGACAACTGTTACTCAGTTTGTTACATTTACATGTACGTCTGCATCTCAGTTGTTACATACGTGATGCGGTGGTCTGAGCTGGGTTTGCTGGAGCTGGATGTGTAACTATTAAGGATTTGCATATGACTCTGTCTGCGTTTACTTACTAAAACGATATCATCTATGAGACAATAGCTTCGTCTCAAAGGGCATACTTTGCATGCTTTTAGTGGGAATAGCATGTTCATTATGGTTACTGTCTGGATAATGTTGACTCTTGCATTCACTGGCTGCATTGTGGAAGGGTCAAGAAACAAAAGCAGAAAAAAAGATAATTTCAAATGGAAAAAATGACCTTATGAGCTGTCTTTGTTTAGAGTATTCACTATTTAGTCACATTTTAGTCTTGTTGATAAGGAATTGCTTGTGCACTGCAGAGCTTTCTTCTTTATGCTGCTGGACAGTTCACTAACTTTATTATCTTGAGTTTTATCTGGGTTTTATAGGGATTGGACCCTACTGGCTGGACCCCCACTAGGGTGACAGCTAAATCACCAGGATTTTTCTGAGATATCACTTCCATACAACAACATATCATAGATCTTCAAGTACATAAATAGTGTATAATTCATAGTAACGAATTTAAGATGCAGCTAATGTTGTTTGAGATTATGTGGACTTAAGAGGAAGAACCTCCTCTGTTTTTGGCTCACCTTCTATGAGATCAATAACCTGTCTGTCTGTCTGTCTGTCCATTTTTCTGGTTGTCTCTCTTTCTGTCTGTCTGCCTATAATCAGTTAAAGCAGCAGGCTGAACCTCAGTGGCAGCTCAGAGACGGGCTGTGTCCTAATGCTGACAAGTGAGAGACACAGAGCCACAGTCACTGATGGCTCCTGACATATTAAATGACTTGACCTATCAAAGATGAGGAGCAATGCTATCAGTGAAGCGACTTTAGAAATCTGAAGATTTAATAAAAAATAAAAAAAAAAGAGAGAGATGGCATCATTCAGGCTTTTTCCATTGGGCGTTTGAGAAATTTAGGATTTAGAGATTTTGATGTTTTTATGCATGTTTGCCTGGATGCTACATAACTAAGTTTAAAACTATTACACTTGTTATAATACCTACACTGTCATAACACCACTGTTTGAGCCTGTGTGATGGGTTGGGAAGGTGTTGACAGATGGTAATAAAAAATACAGAAGCATAAGAGGATTAGCACCTTCGTTGTTTGTTTCATCAGGTTTATCCTGTTAATTATAAGCTTTAAAGTTGTTTTTCCTCTCTCCTCATGATCCCATTATGTGTGAATGTTCATGTGTGTTTACTCTGGCTGAGGGAACTTAGTTTGGTGTTCTGCACCCATCTCTCTTCTGTTGTGTCCTGTCATTAGCACTGAGAGCAGTAGAATCACAGCTAATGGGTGAAGAGGAGCTTGCGTGGAAAGGCACAAGCTGTGAGCTGCATCAATAATTCAGAGAGCCCCTCATAGCCCTGCTAATCAGCACCAATTTGTGTCAGCCCAGGCCACTGCCATCTTCAAAATGGCCTCTTAAAACCACACTGATAAGTCTACAGCCACGCCAGAAAAATGATCCATCTCTCTCACCAAATGGCCAGTGGCCAGAGGCTGAAACGATTCTAATATCCAATTGTGCTCAGGAACAGATAAATTGGATGTCTTTTAACACTTAATTGTAATTCTCTCTTTCCCTCTCTGTCTAATTCTATGTCTGTTGCCATCACAGAACTTGATCAGCATAAGCTAATGGAAAATGTGAACAGATTCCCACTTGTGCATTATGCTCACATTTTAAATTGCAAGTGATCATGCTCTAGGTCAAGAACATACTTTTTAAATTGCTGATGATTTCCAGAATTCCTGAATTCTTCTTCAGTAATTGACTCATGAAAACAGGATTAGATGTGTGTCAAATAGAGAAAAGGGAAATGGGAAGGTAACTTTGAGATCTCTTTATTTACAGTATTCACTACAGTCTTGTTGAGAAGGAATTGCTTGTGCACTGCCAGCTTTACTGTTTGTGGAAAGCTTTTTTTCTTTATGTTGTTGGAGATTACACTTTTCCCTCTGACATGATCCTTAGTGGGTGGGTTTTAGAGGGTTGGGGCCCTACTAGCTACTGAGGTTTGGAGGGACAGCTCAATTATAGCAGTCTGTTCCTGCTACACTATTTTCTAGACCTATATGAGGCTATATGCACGTTAGCATTGTGTCCAGCCAAAGCATGAGAACAAACGAATAAGAGTAGGTAGGGTGACCAGGTAGGGTTCCATATTTTTGAGGCCTAAAGTACCAATCCTGTGAGGAGTTTATGAATTGTGTAGGATTATCCAGGATTTTCCCCATCCCTGTGAGATTTCTATCTAGGAGGTGCTGCTCTGATCAGAAAGACTATCTGGTGCTCATCCCAGTATTCATATTCACAGTAAGCTCATACAGAAAACCCTTCACCTGGAAGGGATTTCCTCCTTGCCACCGTCGCCTCTGGCTCATTAGGGATCTTAATCTACATCTGGATTTCACTATACACATAAAAGGGATTTTAGTTAAATTGAATGAGTGCAGATGTGTACATTCCCTTTCATTCCTGGTTTTAAAAATGAAAAATGTGTCTGTTTTACAGTTTATCTATAAAACAGAATTCTCAGTTTGTTGAATTGTGGTTTACATGGCCTATGGATGGCCTATGTATTATAGCATTTGCCCTTTTTGACAATTTGTCTTGTGATAATAAAGGAACATCTGTCAAGCATAACTCCCATTAATTCTTATTACTTTTAATCGTCTGGTTTTAGTTATTACATCATGTAGGTTCCAGAGTCCAAAGCCAAAATAATGGACATAAGCTGCTATGTTTATGAAAACTTAAAAAAAAAAAGAAAGAAAGAAGAAAGGGGGGGGGGAGAAAGTTCATTAGGTGTTGACCAGTTGGCCCTGACTAAGCAATATGGTGGAAATGCGTTATCACAGTGGGATGCATATTAGCCAGAAATATTCCAGTCAGCTGAATGAGCCTACAAATATATGAGTCAGGTTTATTGAAGTATGTGCAAATTCACTTAGACATCCTACATTTATTTCATTGCGTATGTTCATGGCACAACCTGTCATTTGCCTTGTGAATTACACACTGAGTGACTTAATGGAAATAAATATCCCTACCCCTGCTATGCATTTCAGGATTTGTGGGTGGCCACATTAGCTGAACTTGTGAAAGTAGCTAAAAGTAGTGAACAAATCACCAGGCTGTGGTAGGGGGTAGAGTGGCGCAGGTGCTACCCTGACAAACCCCAGTATGCCGGTTACCTGCTCTGCAGAATAGCATATTCCTATAAAAGGGCCCCATCTGTCTCTACTTTCTCACGTCTCCATCATGTCAATGCGGTAGAAATGACGCGAGTGCCCCCTCACCCATGTGCAAGTGCAGGACGAATGGCTTGTTGATGATATCTGTCATGCATTTTAATGGCAGCTGCACTGCCGGGGCTTGTTTTTCTCCCTGCTCTTCCTCATCCTCCGCAGTGTCAGCCTCTTACGCCAGATTGATTATGACATGGGATCCAATACCGTCTGATGTGGCACAGTTGGCATCAGAAAGCGGGGGCTTTTGGGGTTGGTGGGGGCACAGGGCATGGATTGATTAGGGAGAAGCACACGGCTAATTCCTGTCTCTAGTTCTCTATTTCACTCAAGTGCACACCTCTCGCTCAGTACCTCTCCGGGTCTGGCTCAGAGCTGACAGATGCTTATCTCTCATGGTTTGCCTCCTCTCCGTTTCACTAGGCCTCCATCTATCACTCTCTCCATCCTGCATATGGACTTTAAATTTTCACTCTTTCAAAAGTAGTGACAAATCTTTGGGGAAACTTTGTTGAAGCCGTCATGTGTGCACATGTGGGTGTATGTGTGCATTTCTGTCTGCTAATCTGTCTTTGCTGTTGTTTTATTTATTGAATCAGCTTTAGATGAATGAATTCAAAGCCATATG
>CM074967.1:9470456-9483680 GCA_037577455.1 Pangasius macronema | reverse complement strand
CAGCAAACAGGAAATGGACATCAAGGAAAATTACAGCAATAGGCAATGCCCTTATTTAACTTTTAAATTCTGTTTGTGTGTGTTTTTCCCCCAGTTTTCTCCTAATTTAATCATTTTGCCAATTCCCACCACTAGCTAGCTCTCCCCTATTGTATGACAGTTACCGACTAGGGAGGGTGAAGGCTAGCATGTGCTTACTCTGAGGCACATGAAGCAAGCCATGGCATCTTTTCCACATGCTCTGTCACAGCGTAGCTGAGTGTGTTTGGAGAAAGGCAGTAACTACTCTCTTCCATATGCATGAGCTCACAGAAGCCCACAATTGGTTAGTGTTGCTCTGATTGACAGGAAAGAGAGTGATGCCATCCCTTACACCCAGAGAACACGGCCAAATTTCTCTCTTGGACTCCTGGCCACAGATGGCTGTCACATCGCCAGGATTTGCGAGCTCCTGATGACAGAGCAAATGCTTTTTCTGTTGTGCCACTCGTGAACCCATAATTTGTGTATTTTTGTGCTTGCATAGGTGCATACATGCTTTAGGGTTTTATTTCATCACGTAATCTTACACTAATTCTTATTACTGTCTATATCCTCTCAGCATGTGCTGTTATTTAAAATAAGCTTCTTTTTTTCTCATATTCCTTTTTTTCTTCTCAGTTGTGAACTGCACAGAGCCTGGGCATGTGGAGAACAGTGTGAGACAGGTCCTGCCCAGCGGGCCTCATCGCTACAGCTTCCAGACTACAGTCTCTTACACATGCAATCCTGGATACTACCTGCTGGGCACCAGCACTCTGACATGCCAGGGCGATGGCACGTGGGATCGATCACTGCCCAAGTGTCTCTGTGAGCTTCTTGCTTGTCTTTTGCAACATTTGATTTTTGACTGTATCAATCTATAATTAGTATTAGCAAAATAATGAAATAGTAATATTTATTTATAAATTTCTGTTTTGTCGACTAAAAATCTTTTACTTATCTTAAAATCTTAAAACAAACTATTTGTACTAAGTCATATTAAAGAAGCAATCTGCAGTCATTAAAGAATTGACTGTAAACCTGTGACATTTACTATAATTCACGAAAAGTGCACTATACTGCTTCAGGAGATGAAGAAGATATTCTGTACCTAAACCATTCACAGCTTTAAGCAGTCATGAGCAGGACTTTGTAGTCAATGTAGAGCGTAAAAGAAATCCGTTGTAGAGATAGAATAAGTTAATGTGACTAACTTTCTTTTCTTAGTAAGGAGGCATGCTGCTGCATTCTGAACCAGCTGAAACAACCTTAGAGGCAGCATGAGATATGGCCATATATTATCATTAGGTTTTGTAACTATAAATCCGTAAGGTCTGCACGGTTCTTCATGACATGGTAACCATGCATCACAGTTTAGGATGTATTCCTGTTTTAAAAAAAATCTTCTAGATATTGCCAGAACCGTTCTTGACATCATTATGTGTAATGTTAACGGTGACAGCACGTGGACGTTTGCATGACTGAACAGATATTAGATATAGGGGCAAGGATTGTGCCAGATTGTCCTCCCTTGCTTGCATCCATCAGACTTTCTCATGATATCAGGTCGGTGGTACAACTACAGCAGAATTTTTTGTAATGCTGTGATGTGATGTGATACCAGTATGTACCAGCTTTGACAATTGTTTAAAAGAAAATTCATCCTTTTGGCACTCTTTCTGTTTCTCTCCCTCATGCCTATGCTGCAGTGGTGCTGTGTGATCATCCCAGCATGCCTCCTTACACACAGATCTCAGGGGAGAGGAGAACGGTGGGCTCAGTGATCCGCTACAGCTGCATGGGCCAGCGCGCCATTGTAGGCAACACCACCCGCGTGTGCCAGCTGAATGGCCAGTGGAGTGGCTCACCGCCACACTGTACTGGTAACTCATTATGCCTTTCAACCTATATTAGTCTATGAGACCGTTTCCTAAAGATTTCAACTACTAATTTCCTAAGATGATTTAATGTTCATGAGTATTGGAAGTCTAGAAAATTGTCTGAGAGAGCTCGAGCATGAATCAGTGGCCATGGTGCTCCAGTGGCCGAACACGCCATCCCTCTATAACCTATTTTAATCTCCTCCTATCAGCCTCTGCTATATGAACCCCCACACGCCTGTCAGCTTATGAGCTGTCCTTGACTGTATAGCCATGGCCCCCACATAGCTTTCCGATATGCCACCACATAGTCTCATCCTGTGCAGTAAAACCAGCCTGACAGGTTAATGTCACAATTCATGACATTCATATTTCTCAAAAATTGCGGCTTTGCTACTTTTCGCTCCCAGGGATCACAGTGGCCGTTTTACTACAGAATTTCAAATTGCACTGGGATAAATGTCCGATATAAAGAGTGAGTTTGGCATTAAGGAAATGGAAAATACAGATGTCCATAAAATATTTACTCAGTTTTCTCAACAGCGTTTGTAGCTGTTTGTGAAGCAGAACCAGATGGACAGATGAGGGACTCGTGATCATTTGTAAATGCCTCAGCAGAGAGCAGTTCATATGATGAATGGAAGGAAATTTCTTTTTCCCGTCAGGTTCTTGTCCAAAATCTGTTATCATGCCACACGAATCCTAGATTCCTCTTTATTCTCTTCACATCAGCATGCCTCAGAATATTGAATGCCTCACTGCAGAACCAGAAGTTCAGGGAGTGGAGTCAGACCTGATCCAGCTCCTCCTACCAGGTTGAGTCAAACAAAAATTCCATGGGGTGGAGACACCTCAGTGCATCTTAGGCTGAGTAAATGTGTTTTTAAGTGTGTTGTTCTGTGTTGGTGAGTGTTATGTGGGTTACAGTTAGGGGTTAGGGTTTGGAGTTAGGGGTAGAGGAAGTGTTGTATCAGGTCCAGCTCTACCCCCTGGACTGTTGGTTCTGCATGGAGGACTATCTCAAATTGAAAGCAAAGGAGGTGTGTGTGTGTGTGTGTGTGTGTGTGTGTGTGTGTGTGTGTGTGTGTGTGTGTGTGTGTGGCTGTTTTTAATCCCACTCTCAGAGACATTCTAACCAATCCTCTCCCAAGGTTATTCTTGTTTCTATCCTCCCGGTATGTTTTCTAATGAATGCAGTTGGATCTATTTCTCAAAATGTAAATGAAGAAGTTTTAAACCCACTAGGGTTAAGCAACAGAAGAGGAAAGAAATCGTAGTCTATATGTCCAGTTTCATTATTGAGAGTTTTTTTGCACATCTGTTGGCTTCAAGCTGGATTTGCTGCTGTAACTGTGAAACGACCTCATAAAAATAAACCATTATGAAAGGCTTTGAAATGTCTACCAAAACAAATGCCTAATTATTTTGTTCATCTTAAGAAGGAATTTTTAATTGCCGTTGTCTGATTGGAAGTTTGCTATCTCTCTTTGTCCTGCAACGTTCACATGATACTACTCTTTCTCCCACTCCTGCACTTTGTGTCTCGCTGCAGGTGATTCAGGGGGTAGATGTGGTGACCCTGGCGTGCCAGTGCATGGTATTCGTCTGGGAGAGCAGTTCTCTGTGGGCAGTGTGGTGCGCTTCAGCTGTGAGCCAGGTTATGTGCTTCGTGGTTCTTTAGAGAGGACCTGCCTGGCCAACGGCTCCTGGCTGGGCACGCAGCCTGAGTGCCAGGGTAAGTGTGTATTCCACTGGGTCTTAACAGCATTGGAAAATTTATCTGACATTAAACAGGCTATGCGGATACAGGGATATATTCCATTACACCCTAAAAAAGGAAGGAGAGATGGAACTCAAGAGGATCTTTTCTCCCCCCCCATTATTCACTAAACCTCGGAAGGCTTAATATAGTCATACTGGTGAAGCATCACTTGGGGTGTACATGTTTTACACTCCTACTATTTGCTTTATGTTTTTATGCCCTTTTCCCTCATCAAACTACGCATGCTGCAGTGTGAATCCCAGTGTGTGTCATAGAAGCCCTTGTTCCCTGTATATCCCACTCCTTCTCTCTCTCTCTCTCTCTCTCTCTCTCTCTCTCTCTCTCTCCCTCTCCTCCATCTGTGGTTATTTCTCTTTCCCCAATTCATTCTCGTGCTGCATTGCCATTCTGCTCATGTCCCTTTGGGTAAAGTGCTTGCTCAGAAAGGGGTGTCAGAAGAGCAGAAATATCCAAGTTAATTACCCGTGGGGACACACCTACCATTTCTCTCACCTCTGTCTGCTTTAACTCTGTCCTTTATTCAAAAGGATGGCGAAGAAAAAGAAAAATATTTTACAAACTGTATGCTTCACTGCTTCTTTACTTTTGGGTATTATTATATTACATTATAGTATTACATTATAGGCCTGTTTGTACACATGAATGTACTCAAGCATAGATATTGAGATACACGTGTGTTCCTTTGTATTGATTTGATTCTCAGGCCATTTAATCCTCAGCAAAGTGTGAAAGTCTTACAGTAATGGCATTTCAGGAGTGGATTTGCATCATGATCTCCTTTAAAAAGGACCAGTTGCTAACAGCCTAAGCTTCCATTTACGTAGTAAATTTGACTTAAATTAATGTTGCTCTCTAAAGACCACACTTGGTTCAAGGAGTTGCAGTGATGTTGTGAAATGTCATATTGTGCACATGTGAAAGATGACTAATTATTATGGAACTAGATAGTGGATGTGAAAAATGGTTTAAGCTTAAATGGGTCTGAAAGTGCACTTGTTATACAGCCAACTCCAAAATTATTGGCACCCCTTTAAAGAATGACCATGTCATCTGCTCAGTGGATTGGAGGATCATACATTTCTCTAAGAAAATCATTAGAGCTTCATTTTAAATGAATAATGTTGTCTGTGAAAATTATGTGGCCAAAAAATAATGTCTAAATATTTTTTGTAATCAGAATTTTTTTTTCAGAAGCAAGGTGCACTTGTTATTTTCATTTCGCTATAATATTGAGTTTATATAAAACTATACAGTCCCCAGTTCAGGAATCACTCATAGCATGATACTCATTTTATATAACCTATTCTTGTGAACTTGTTTTCATAAAGGGTGCCAGTAATTCTGGAGCTGATTGTATAATTGAAATCGTAAGCTCTCTTTCTGTGTGCTCATGTTATCAGCGCAGTAATTTTGCATTATCATGACTGTGTGGCCACTGTAACGAGTAATCCTCAGACAGGAGTGGGTCCTATTTGTTCAGTGCTTTTCCTTAGTATGATTTAATATCCAAATGAATGAAGAGCTATTAAGGCAGGGCAGAGGTTGCAGCACGGGTTCAGCAGGTTAAGACCCTACAGCAACGCTGCCAGTTTTAATTACAGTTAGGGCACCAGGGGTATTGACTCATTACCGGAGTCTGTGCCCTTTCTTTCCCCATGCCACTGTGCCCTTGAGCAAGGCTTTTAAACCCAACATGGCCACTTTATTTGCCCTCGTTATACTTCTATTGCAGCAGCCTTGAGAAGATCCCTCTCTCTCTCTCTCTCTCTCTCTCTTTCTCTCCCTCTTTCTCTCTCTGTCTCAGTTGTGTCTTGTGGCAATCCCGGCACTCCTCGGAATGCTTTGATCCAGTTCCATGATGGGCTGGTCTTCTCCCGCTCCATTACATATGCATGCAGAGAGGGTTACTATTCCACCGGCCTGCTCACACGCCACTGCACTGTCAACGGAACGTGGACTGGAGACATGCCTGAGTGCACAGGTACTGTGTCTGTATGTTACAAATGTCTGTAACTCTACCACCACGCTAACAACCTTTCGATCACCATCACAGCCACCTATAAGTCTTATGTTTCCCTGGAGTCCAAATAACTCATTTTTATTTTTATATTAAAACTGGAGCAATCCTAAATGATTTTATTAAGCATGTGTGCTTGGCTTGGTTTGACTAACAAACATGAAAAAGTACCATCGAATTTCAGGATCCTGAAAGGTTCTATCTGATTTTTTTCTAAGAAACAAAAGAATTAATGGGTGGCATGGTTGTGTCGTGGGTAGGGGTGCTGCTTCACAGCTCCAGGGCTCCCAAAAATCTGCCTGTGCAGACTTTCTGTTCATGTTTCCTGGGTGGGGTTCCTCAGTGTTCTCCAGTTCTAGCATTCCTGACCAAGATTAAGTAGTTACTGAAGATGAATAAAAAAGGAATTAGTTAATGTTATAGGTATGTTACACCAAATTATTGATTAAAGTTAGAAAGTTACATCCTATTTTATGCTATTGATGGTTAAATCTGAATACTCAGTATCTTTAAATCACAGAATTGTCAGACAGAACCTTATCATTCTTAGGTCTCATTTGTTACTTAGGCATTTTTGAGTCTGAGATATTGTTCTGTATTGTGCTAGCCCTGGACATGAGCCAATCAGCTACATCTACACTGACTGTATTGAAGAGACCGAGATTAGCCCTGTCCACCCTTTTAGTGTTAGCCTACATGCATAGGCCTGCTTATGAAACACAATGGAGACAGCTTGGGCTCAGAGCTAATGGAGGTCAAAGGCAGCCATTATGTCTGCTGGCACTGTGCTTTCACTTTTGAGATGGCTGCTGACTAAAGATAGCAAATACTGTCTAAATCGCTGACACTTCACAAAACATGAAGCTTTTGCTTGAGATAAAATAAAATGAAACTATTTCTAAAAGAAAGTCATTAATTGTGAGGTTATGCAGAGGTGTGATTTATATTGATATAATTGATTTAAAAAATCAGATCTGTCTTACTTGTTCATACAATAGGTAGCAGTCTACTCAGTGGAAACAATTCATTTTTTTTATCCTAAACACAAAAATGGAGAAATATGTGAATGTAATTGTGTAATTCTCTAATTGTACTCATTGTTGTCACATCATTTTCTGCCTCTTCATATTCAGTTATTAACTGCGGAGATCCAGGAGTGCCTGCAAACGGTCTGCGCCTGGGCAGTGACTTCACATATGGAAGCATTGTTAGCTTCCAGTGTTCCCCGGGCTTCACCATGGATGCTGATCGTGCCTCCACACTCATCTGCACAAAGGACCGCACTTGGAATGGCACCAAACCTGTGTGTAGAGGTACGGTTCGGCTTGGACGCTGGAGCTTTCTGTACTGTACTGAACCCCTATCATGGCTACTTTTGTCTTAGTTGAAATTGGGTGGGAGGGATGGCATACACTCTCTCCCCTGTCAATCACAGTGACACAAGCCAATTGTGAGCATCTGTGACCACTTGTATGCAGAAGAGAGTAGATTGGTCTTTGCTCCGAGTGTTTTTTGCTGCCCTGTGATGCAGCATGAGCAACAGTTTGAAAAGATGCAGTTGTCTTGGAAGAAGTATATTAACCTTCCTAACCAACCCCCCTACCCCCTTTGTGGGAGAGCTGCCTGGTGGGTGGGAATTAGCAGGTGACCAAATTTGGGGGTTGGGGGGGGGGTGTATTACAACAAAATGTTTTCTTATTTTTAAACAATCTAGTTCTAGTTATCATTTCTAATAATAAGTATCGACTAGGTAGTTTTGTGGAATTGTGGAATCATTTATTTTTGCAAAAAAAAAAAATTGTCTGTGTTCTTTTGCAGCAATTGTGTGTGGAGCTCCACCCAGTATTCCTAATGGCCAGGTGGTAGGAACTGACTTCCAGTGGGGCTCCAGCATCAGCTACACCTGCAACCAGGGCTATCAACTCTCTCTCCCCACTGTCCTCACCTGCCAGGGCTCTGGCAACTGGAGTGGCGAAAGGCCACAATGTTTCCGTAAGTCTCACTTAAAACGGTGTTCCTGTATCACCTGGGAGTCAGAAACAATGGGTGAAAATTATCTAGTTATTTTACTTAAGCTTTTCCAGAGATTATTATCAAAATCCTCATCGGTGCTTGGAGTACAAAAGACCAAGCTCTTCATATGGAGATTTAAAACAGACAGAGAAAAGACCAGGACTAGGAACTAAAATTAAGAACATGACTTGGGATAGCAAGAGTACATGCACAATAAGAACAAAAGTTAAAGTTGCAGTATTAAAACATGAAAGACTTCACAAAGACATTTTATGTTTTATAAAATGATGTAATACTGCTTTATGAACTTTGCAGCTGTGTTCTGTGGGGATCCCGGGATCCCAGCTCAGGGCCGGCGTGAGGACCGAGGATTCACTTACCTGTCCTCTGTGTTCTTCTCCTGCTTTCCACCTCTGGTACTGGTTGGATCCACACGGAGGTACTGCCAGTATGATGGAACCTGGAGTGGGACCCAGCCATCTTGTATAGGTAGGGGGTTAGGCAAGAATTGAGGCATAAACTGACATAGTTTAAGTATGCGTTATAATTCTACATCTGAAACTACCAGCAAAACTTAGTGGGCTGAATTTCTGGCCAGTCTAGACTCTGATTAAATTTTAATGGGGACTCTCAATTAAAAAATACCTTAGTCAAGGACTGTCATAATCCTGGTCAGACTACACTGAAATTTGGTTTGTGAAAGTTCTTATGTACTGAATGAATTTAAGTATGAGGGTTTATGTATGAGTAAGTTGGTCATTGGTCATCGAATTAATGATACTGAAATTTGTTGGTGATATATTTCCAGATCCAAGTCACACCAGCTGTGTGGATCCCGGAACACCTCTGTTTGGATCTCAGAACAACACTCAAGGCTACCAGGTACCATAACACTATATATATGTTGTATGTTAAAATATATGTTTCTCTTAATCTAATATGCCTACTCTTTGTAATACACTGTTATTCATTAAATTGTTGGGGTTTGTACCACTACAGATTGGCAGTACAGTGTTCTATAGCTGCAGAAAGGGTTACCTGCTCCTTGGCTCCATCTCTCGTACCTGCCTGCCCAACCTCACTTGGAGTGGCATGCCACCAGAGTGTATTGGTAAATAACATTTTCTCAGCTATAAAATTTCCTTCATATAATATACAATACCTCTGTCCACTATCCATTCTGTTTTTATGCACTGAGTAAGGAAATTAAACATAACGGTGTGTGCTGTTATAGGAAACTAATCAATGATAGGGTAGTGTGATGAGACCCGATGTGAAACGGAGTTACCACTATTACCACCCCAACGTTGATTATTTTCCAATAACAGCAAGTCCCTAAATGTTTTATTCCTCTTGTACAACAATTTTGCAATGATTACAATATTTCATTTATTAATGGACAACACATAGATTTTATAGTTTCATTTAATTTAGTTAGTTCTGGTTATCCCTTACATTATAACAGCTATAAACAGTTCTTCTCTCACGGGCCTCTCATTTTTTTTTACTCTTTGGAAGTTAAAAATACAAGAATGCAGCTTGTCTTGTTACCAAGAAACTGCAAAATTGGCTTTTGATGGACTTTTGGTGAACTGTTACTATAGAAATGATAATATATTGGAACATTTTATTTTAAACCTGTGATTTGAATTTCAGACACTATTTTCAGAGCCATGCTATTACAGAAAATTAACCAACACTTTATTTGCTACTAACGTGGTTAATTGACATTAATGCAGAAGAGGCGCTAGAACTTTGCACTGTCATTTTGTTTAAACCGTACACAAAGCTTAAGTTTACTTTTACTTATTCTTTCCCTCAGCTCATCATTGTAGTCAGCCTGAACTTCCAGCACAGGCAGATGCTCGAGCCATAGAGCTGCCATCTCTGGGTTACACACTTATCTACACCTGTCAGCCTGGCTTTTATTTAGCCGGAGGCTCTGAACACCGCACGTGCAGACCTGATGGCAGCTGGACTGGCAAGCCACCACTATGTGCAGGTATCATGCGAAATAAAAGTTTTTGGTCAGTCTTTTCCCTGTTTAGAAACCCTGTTTTTTTTTTGTCTTCTTCCAGTGCATGTGCATGTCACATGTACATCTGCCTTACTATTAAATAGCTAATTGCGCAGATTTACTGCACTTTGTACTTCTCTCATTCGTGCTAATGTTGATGAATTGCTGTCTGCACCTGTTTCATCTCAAAAGGCCGGCACTATCAGGGAGCTCAATTCATCATACTATCATTGGAATTTCATACTTTAGGAGCTCTGATTAGCCCACTGCAAGGTGCTGATTTGGTGGTTTTGGAGCACACAGATTACACTACACCTCCTCCGCCACACAAATGGATCCCATTCAGCCTGCAAGGTGGTTAATTAGAACAAAAGAAGCCATACTTTTAGACAGTTGTCTTTTCAGTGTGCCTAGAAGTGGGAGTAGTTCTTGCAAATAATAGCTTTGATGGATTCTTGCGCCATAAGTGGGTGAAATATTGCACTGATAGTTTTTAAAGCCAAGCCATAAAGACAGAGGAGAGAACTGTGCTGCTGGCTTTTCACAGTGGAGGAATATTAACAGTACCTGTGGGAAAGCTGACAGAGTGTGTGTTCAGGCTTCTGACAGCTAATAAAGCTCTGTCTTCACTGAATGAGTGGAGAGGTTTTATTACTTACTGTTTGTTTTAGTACTATTCTCAGAAAAGTATTTTGCATTAGCAAAACCAACAATCGGTTCTACAAGCTAGACTGCCACAATACATGTTAATGCAGCTGTTAACAATGTTACATCAAGATGGAAAACTTTGTGTAACCATCACTTCGAAACTTAGACACAGGAAATAGGAACTTAATCATTATATCTGTAATACATAGAAAATCAGGTACTTATCATTTCACAAGTTTCAGTCCTGTGACCACACGTTTTCACCTGTATCAGATAATAAAATGCTTGACCGCAATGTATTCTTTCTACCCAATGACCATTCATTCATTCATTCATTCATCTTTAGTAACCGTCATTGTCAGGATCGTGGTGGATCCAGAGTGTATTCTGGGCCATTCCATTGCATCTCACAATCCACACCCACAGTCATACACATCTCACAATCCACTTACCAGCATGTTTTAGGACTTATGACTTATTCTTATTCACCTTATTCACCTTCTTTGTGTTCATCCACCTAATGACTCTTTCCATGTAAAAAACCTTACTATTATTTTGTGTACTTTAAAAGGATGAATAGACTGATCATTAAAATATGTCATTAGCATTACATTTATCATAGCAAAGTTCTCTCTTTCTCTCTCTCTCTCTCTCTCTCTTTCTTCCTCTCATAGCCGATAACAGACCAAGTGGGAAAACAGTTGGAACCGTGCAAGAGCCACCCAACACAAAACTTCAGGGTAGGTGTTCATTTAGCAACAAATACAATTGGAAATTAATAAAGTGGTGCCTTAACCTTTTTCTCTCTCTCTTTCTTCCAGTTCCTAGTGGAGTGTTTGCGCGGAACTCACTGTGGAGGGGCTCATATGAGTACCTTGGGAAGAAGCAGCCAGCCATGCTGAGCATAACTGCTTTCGAACCATTCAGTAACCGGGTCAATGGCACCCTAATGGACCACAGTGGAGTGCAGCTCAATCTGGCTGGTGTGTATCTCCTCCTCCTAAACATCACTCTCCCAAAGTGTGTACTATTACCTGTTGCTTGAATATCATAGCTCAGTAGGAAGTTATTGCATATAAGCGTCACACACTGAGGGCCAGGTGTACGCAGGTCAGGAGGGGTAGAGCAAAACACAGCCTGATGCAACCACAACATGCACTCACAGTGCATCTGCAATTAACATTCAGTTTACTAAAGCTGTAGCTCATAGCGCCAAGGAACCACCTACTAAATGTTGGGTGAAGTTCAAATTGTGGTTTAAAAGATAATGTTAAATGGCAGAAATGGACAACCACAGAGCTATCAATAGGCTCAGGAATTCAGGAATAAAAAATTAAATAAGTTGACACGTGAAGATAACGTGTTAATAAATAAAGTTCTTCTTTAATAAAAGCATGCAGAGCAGTAAATATTAAGCTAATATGCCTTTCGAATAAAATGAATAAGCTAATATTCATAGAATAAGCTAAAAAAAAAAGTTTTGTTTATCATCACACCTAAATATTCATTTCAGCAAATAAAATGATACAGAACAGCAAGTGGAAACAGAAACCAATATATGAAACGTGCCATACAGTATATAATGCCATTTAAAGGTGATGAGATGAATTGAAAGACTGTTAAGTATGAATGCGGAATAATATAGTGTACACATGAGTCTGTGTTCTGTTCATGTGAATACATTATTTTATCGACTCTCTTTGAATATAATAAAAATGTGAATATATGGTGAATATGAAATGTGAAACTAAATTGACTGTGGGATTATTACAAAATTTTGTGCATAATACTTGAGTAATTTCTATTTAATAATGATTTACCTTTGTTTACAAATAGTAGAAATTTAATAGCTGCCCTATAAGCTTAGTAAAGCTTCCAAGCTTCAAGCTTTATAAACTACAATAAGGATGCAAAGTGAATCTCTTCCCACTCTGTATTTTCCACTTTTAGTTAGAAATACGCAGAATAGACAAGACGTGCTATTGCATAGATGCTGATTTTTTTGTTTGTTTGTTTGTTTTGTTTTGTTTTCATTTACACATACAAATCTTTTAGATCTTAGATCTGAAGCAGCGCTAATCAACTGCTATTTTATCCCATGCAGGAATCTATAAGAGAGAAGAGGCTCATTTGTTGCTCCAGGTCTATCAGATCCGAGGGCCAGTGGAGATCTTTGTCAACAAATTCAAAATCGACAACTGGGCACTGGATGGACATGTACGTAACTATTTTTTTCTTTCTTTCTTTTTTTTTCGGAATTTTTTCCCGGAATTTTCTGGCATTGAGGAAGGATTAGTCATAGTGTTAACAGTTAGTGTTGTTCCTGAAGCTGACAGTAATGTCAGTTTAAAAATATCGCTGCCAAGTTAATTAAAAATTATGTCTAAATATATTGCCAGGTTATTTTAAGAAATTATGTCCTTCACCAGACAGACTGGTATAAGGATGCTTAGGAGTGTCACTTACAGAACAGCCTCAGGACTTGGCTCCTTTATTCAGTAGCTTATTCAGTAGATCAGGATATATCAAGATCCAGACCTGTGAACTTTCACAGTTCCCCTGACTGCTGTCTTTCACGCATGCCTGTTAAACAATCACTATTTCTATTTCTTTACCTGCTGCATTACTTGGTTAGTGCTAAGGAGAAAAAAAGGCTAATCACAGTATTCATTCAATTCAGTTTTATTTGTATAGCGCTTTTAACAATGGACATTGTCACAAAGCAGCTTTACGGGAATAAATGGGTTCACGAAAATATATTGTAAATATGTGAATTTATCCCTAATGAGCAAGCCGGTGGCGACGGTGGCAAGGAAAAACTCCCTGAGATGATATGAGGAAGAAA
>CM074967.1:9453484-9470356 GCA_037577455.1 Pangasius macronema | reverse complement strand
GCGGATCATAAAAGACCAAAAGTTCGCTCAGGTACTGTGGCGCGAAACCATTTAGTGCTTTATAGGTCAATAGTAGTTTTTTATAATCAATACGAAATTTGATTGGGAGCCAATGCAGTGTGGCTAAGATAGGATTGACGTGGTCATATCTTCTGGTTCTAGTAAGGACTCTTGCTGCTGCATTCTGGACTAACTGGAGCTTGTTTATTCATCAATTAGCATATTCTGGTTCAGATCCATGATACAGTATACACACCATTAGGAACACTGTAGAAATGGTTATTTTTTCCCCCTTGGTTGTTAGCATCTTCTAGATGTTGCCTCTTTTCTATACATGCAGTGAAGATGATCAAATATAAAAAAGTGGTATTTAGAAAAATCAGACAAAATGACAAATTTCAAAACAAGAGTGAAC
This sequence comes from Pangasius macronema, assembly GCA_037577455.1. NCBI lineage: Eukaryota > Metazoa > Chordata > Actinopteri > Siluriformes > Pangasiidae > Pangasius > Pangasius macronema. The sequence goes on along the minus strand of CM074967.1, from coordinate 9,469,941 downwards.
TAAGAAATGTTTTACTTCTCACTGTAGCAAATACAAATCAAGTGTGTCCGATATGTTCCGAGTCATAGTGAAAAGCAGCAGTGTCAATGGCCATTAGAAAACTGAGCACATAACAACAAGGAACATAACAACAAAGGTCAGATCCAAATAAAAAAAAATATATGAAATTACATTGAAGGACAATCCACCCAACAGGGCCCTTCATTCATTTTCAGAGAAACAATCTACAAAAGAAAATTCAGTGAATCATTGGAGAAAAAAACCCAAAAGCCTTCAGCTGATGCTGGTATGAAGAGAATGAAAGCAGTTGCTGAGACATGAATAAGTGGTATGTAAAGATGAACTATAGATAAAAAATAAAACAGATCCCACTGCTGGCTGACACTGTACTGTGCAGAAGTGAAATATGTGGATTTATATCAATAATTATATCAAAGAAAATTGTAATCTTTGGCCAATTGCTGTGGTATAAAGGGAATAAAACACTTCAGGAAGTGCTGCTCTTGGAAAATAATCAACTTCACCACACCATCATTGAGTATTTTCCTGTTGCTGCATTATGCTTTATTCCTTACTTATGAAATACGTTTGAGAGAAAGAACGTGTCTAAAGCTTCAGCTTCCTCATAGTTAACTTCCTATAAATTCCCATCTCTCTTTCTCCGTTAGTGATGAAGTTTTCAGACCCACCACCTCTCCGTTTCCTCCCTAGTACTCAACAACTCCAAGATTCTTAAGTACAAAGCAGAAGGTACCCAGAACTCCGGTGAAAGTTCTCAGAGTTCTCCCTAAGTTTATTTCAGTTCTAAAACGATTCTTAAACTATTTCGGTTGAGGGCATGGTCTGCACTTGCAGATACACAATATACAAAGTATCTCATTTGGGGAAATTCAGTAGCTTTATATCAGCTATAGGTATATGGAAGATTTATGATGGAGTCCAGAAAACTGAATATTAACAGGGGGATCTGTCTTATACCTGACCAGAAAAGATATTTCAGTGCTCTCACTCATTATATCAAGAGAGATTATTTGTGTTATAGATAAAAGAGGTCTTTTGGCAGAAGAGTTTACTAAACTCACAAACACATTAAGGAAACATCATTGTTCTCATGGCATATTCAGATCATCAGCATTGCTCTCTGAGTAGATGCAACTGTTTTATTGCTACACAATAGTGTAAGGTTTCTGTACATATGTGTCATCTGAGACAAAATAAAGGCTTTTCTATCTACGCTTAGTTAAATCTAAAACCCAGCTATGGGTAATCTGGGGAAACATTTAAGAATGCTTTAGAACACTAAAGTGTTTCGCTTTAAGAGGTTTCCAAGACTTTCAGCAAGCTACAAACCCCAACTATTCAAAAACTCTTAAGCAGTTTTGTGTTGTTTTTTTTTTTTCTGGAGATTTTAACCGCACTTTGAACTCGGTGCTCAGTCACGTCAGTGCAGTTAAAAAAAAAAATGCCTCAGTAACAGCTATCTACTTTTTTCATAACAGCTGTCTGCTTTAAACAGATGAAACCATAAGTTTTCAAGGTTGGCGTTCAGAGAGACTGTGAAGAGTTCCCAAGAGACTGTGATCAGTTAATATTGATTTTGTACTGAAACGTCAAGGATGATTTTGACCATTTCATCATCGGTGTGCACCTGCTCCACTTTACTCATAGGCATCCATATGAAAAAAAGAAACTTGGCAGACCTTCAAATGGGTGCATGCACATCTCTACAGGTTGATTCATTTATTAAGTAGCATAGCATTGGCGACTATTACTTTCCTGGTCTTTTCCTCCACTGGGAAAGACCAAACTGTGGTGATACACATCTTTACCATTCTTGTCACTATTTTATGTCTTTGGGTATGAGATGAGTGCTACTTAAATAATAATAATAATAATAATAATAATAATAATAGTAGTAGTAGTAGTAGTAGTAGTAGTAGTAGTAGTAATAATAATAATAATAATAATAATAATAATAATAATAATACATGTTGTGGACATAATAAGACAGTTATGTCAACCACAGAGAATGATATAAACATGTAAAGTACATTAATTCCATTGAAAGTGTTGAAATATACCTTTTTTGGTTTTGTTAAAAAGTGCTTCATGCGAGAATCATACAACAGCCATATAGGTAAACTGATAACTGTTCCTAAATTGCCTAATGCCCCTTTCTAACCGCCAAGGTTGCTTTCCAAGTACTGTATGTAACACGAAGCAACATCATTACAAAAAAGGCTTTAAGGAGTAGAAAGAGAAGAGTAATATTGTGTGAAAAGAAACGTCTTCAGCTGAGATTTGAAGGGCAGTAAACAAACAAATACATAGAGTGAATTTATAATCTCTTGGTGCTAATAATGTACCCTGAGCTTTGCAGGTCATGATCACACATGATTTATTCTACCATCTGTTTTGATTTAGGGGGAAAACAAAAATATGTTGTCGGAGTTTGTCCTGTTTTGTAAATGATGCTTGTACATTAATGTGAACTAATTTAAAATGCTACTTAATAATCTTTCATCAGGGTTAACTACAATCTAAAAACACTTACCATGCTTCAGAATACAGACAAAGGGCCAATAACATTAGGAACATTTCAGACCACTGACAAGAATGACTGAGAAATGCAAAGGCGAACCAAGTTATGCGTTCAGCAAGTCAAAGGTCAGAGAAGAGTTTTAAAGATGGAGAGTGTGTAGCACAGTCTGACAGTGCAGTCTTTATAAGGAAGGAGTTCTGAAGTCAAAGTGCTTCCACAGAAAAGGCTTGATCACCTGGACTCAAAAGCAGGTCATAAAAGAAAGATCTAAGGGTGTAAAGAGGTTGGCAGGGATAGAGAAGGTCTGAAAGATAGAAGGAAGCAAGGTTGCTGAAGGCTTTCTAAGATAAGTGAAAAGGCAAATTTTGAAGTGCAAATGTTCTTTGATGGCGAATCAGTGAAGATTTTGCAGTATTGGTGTAATATTGGGTCAGGATCAGGTGTTGGTAAAAAGTCAGAGAAATTTAGGACAATGTAAAGCTGGTAAATGGATCTGTAGTTGGATATCTGAGAATGGAATTACAAAAGACCTGGGCAGCCACAGTCTAGGGTATGGATGAAGGATTTGGGAGCAAACTAGAACTGACAAGATAGAAGTTTAGCAATGTTACAGAGGTGAGCATAGGAAGATTTGGCCATGGCGCTAATGTTAAGACCTGGCAACCCTGAAGAGGAACGATACATAGTCCCATGAATGTGTAACAACTCAATAGACATTTGATGTAGTGCACCTTTTTTTTTTTTTTTTTTTTCTCTTCCCCTCTGAAGGTTGCTTGTCCAGGGAACCCAGGCTAATGATTTCTCCACCCTGATTTTGGTATTTGTGAAAATAATTTTAGTGAGAAATGGAATCATTTCAGACTTACAACTGTTGAGTATAAGAACATTATTGCTTTCATATATCCTGGAAAGTTGGAAGTCTTTATCTGTACTTTCGCTACTGGACCCTCTTTCCACCAGCACACACATACAGCAGCTCATATCTGAGGCCATACTGAGGGCTATACATACATGCTATGACTCCTGGGGATAGGAAAGCTGCGAAAGTTTTTTCTTTTAATTAAAATGTCAGTTAAATCATTGCAGAGTAATCAGGGCCAGACGTCTGAGCTCTCCTTACCCTCCTCCCCACAAATGCACCGGAGACAAGCAGCTGGGAAAATGTAATTAAAAGCATGGGTCATGAGGTGTGTGTGTGTTTGTGTGTTTGTGTGTGCCTGACTGTATGAGCATTTTCTTCTCTAGATTGAAGAAAGGTTTAAAACTAAATGTCAAGTGTAAAAGGTACACTGTGTGGCTGAGACTTTTTACCTTTCGACAAGTCATTCTTGACATTTTGAAAATGTATTGACTTTATAATGTGAGGTCTTTAATTGTTTGTTCTCTTCTTGTCACAGGTGTCATATATGCCTTCATCTAACTCCTTTGTGTATCAAGGATTTGTCCGAGGAAAAGGATTTGGCCAGTTTGGGCTTCAGAGGCTTGGTATGTGTTTGAGAGTGAACTGTTCCTTTATATGATTTTATTTTGTAATTCTCTTCTATTCATTTTGATCTTATTCTGTTAGAGAACAAGTCTTTTTTTGTTATTTATATAAATATAATGCACCATATCTTCTATAGGCCTATTCCAATTGGACTAGGTTTACTTGGGGAGGTGGGATAATGTAATTATTACACCATCCACATGCCTTATTTTTATGGACAGTGTGGGCACACTTCTGGAAAGATTGTCATATTTTACCTTCTCTAAAATTGACCAGTACAAACAACCCCAAGGAATATAAATCCCATCCATATATACCTGACCAACTGACATGCTGGTAAAGATTCCATTATATCATGTAAATTATAGGTAAATTATATGCTATGAAAGAGGTTTGGCACCTTCTACAAAGACTGAAGAGTTTAAACATCTGGGGTTTAATTGCGTTCCTAATACAGGTAAATCCTACGGTCATGTGACCTACTAATGCTCAAGTACAATTTGTGCAGCGTCGCACACTACAACAAGCGGCTATAATAAAGGTCAAATGGGGTGTATGTAGTACGTAGTACGCATGGAATATTTAGTGTGCCAACAGTGCATAGGTCTGTGATTCATACAGAGATCACTTATCCCATGTGAAGAGATCATAATCATTACATGATGATGATCTCCGGAAACATTAATTAACAGACATACAGTATGTGCAGACATTTCATCCTGTCCAGATAGCTGCCAAGTTCTTATGTGTGCCTAGATGAANTTTGTTTTTAATTTATTTTTAAATTTATTTGTTTTTTTTGTTTTTGTTTTTTGTTTTAAAATTTTTTAAAATTAAAAGGAACTGCTCAGCCTACCCCCAAACCCCCCCCCCCCCCCCCCCCATGCTAACCCCCCTGGTGGCAGTAGTTAATTAGATACTGCTAATGCTGCGTCTTCACAGGACCTTGTTATAAATATCTGAAGTGATTCACTATGGGCAGAGGCAAAAGCAGACACAGATAATTACACTAATATGCGTGTGCTTACAGTGTGACCTACTCATCAGTGCAGGGCTTGACATGTTGAGGGCAAAGCATACAGCATTATTTAAAGTGCTACCATAATTAAACCATGTTTCATTTCTAATCAACAACTTTATGGCCTTCCATAAAAAACAAAACAAAACAAAACAAAAAAACATACTGAGCAAACAAAACATTTCTTAATAAAAGTGAGGGGGTGTGTCTATGTGGGGGCGTGGCGTGCGGTATTGATTTGATAAGCCAGCCTTAAAAGTAATTGAATAAGATAATCTTCTACTCGTATCTGCTTTTACTTTATTGGCAGGGTTTTTTGGCATTAGCTGATGAACAGGTGCATTGTTGCTCTCTTGTTGTTTAGGGATGCACAGTAGTCTTAATTGAAAAATGAACGGCAAATGACTTCATCTTCGTAGCATCTTCATAGCGGTAATTAAAAAGCCTTGTTTCGGATGATGAAATATGACGTCTCCCAAAAGCGCACCTGTCTCTTGAGTTAGATCAAATTCCTACAAAACACTTCCCTGTTAGATTTGTTTGGTTTTGTTCGTAATCTAATTACATTTTGATTAAATGTACACTTTGTCATGGAGTTTTCCACTTGTGTGATAAACCTGTGAAGTGTGAAATAATATCAGCCATAAATAATGGATTCTCCACTGAGCTGCAAGGTGGAATTGGACATAGCCCAGTTTATCCGAAGTCTTGCCAGGAAAAGTAAATGTGTTTTGTTATTTTAGAGCCGAGTCTTTTAAAGCAATATTAGTGTGCTTACCATGTTTACAAATTGCTATTTATTTGTCCATTCTGCAGAGGGACTGGACCCAAATGGGGAGAATCACAGCTACAATTTTGCCTCTAACAGCAGTTCAGTGGCAGCAGCCATCTTAGTGCCTTTTATAGCCATGATTATAGCAGGATTTGCTCTGTACCTCTACAAACACAGGTAAATCCACACACTGTTCCAGGGGACATCATGTGCCATTTCCAATTAAACAGTACAGAATACATTATGTGCTATTTTCTTTCAATTTGTTGTTAGCATTATTGGGATCCATGTATTTGCCTTTTCAATAACATCAATGTTTCAGTCAAAACTGTTTCGGTGTTCAGATTATGTCTTGTCTCATCGCCAGAAAAAGACCTAAAGTACCCTTCAATGGCTACGCCGGCCATGAAAACACCAATGGAAGAGCGACATTTGAAAACCCCATGTATGACCGTAATATCCAGCCCACAGACATTATGACCAACGAGTCTGAATTCACAGTCAGCACAGTCTGCACAGCCGTATAGCCACTGCTTTCTCCACAGGTAAGAGGTCAAGCACTAACAAAATGCATCCTATGTTCCTGCTTTAAATTTTTACTAAAAGCAGAAGAATACTCAAATATTTTTTCCCAGCATTAAACTCTGTGTGCTCTAATGAAGATGGGAGTCTCTGAGTAACCTCTGAGTCTCATTATTAGGGGTCTTCCAAAGAATATGTCACTGTTCATACGAAAACGCATGTTTGGAAAGAGAAAATCACCAGGGGATACTGAAAGCCCAGTTAACATGGAACTTGGAAACCTCAGCATAGGAGCTAGAGAAAACAAGAAATAATACTACTATGAGCTATATGATACCATGATTCAGAAATTCAGTTTCAAAAATGCAAGATTTTCCAAGTGACATGTATATCATTACTGTCGGAAGCAAATAATAACTGTGGTCGGCCATTTTGTAAAAATGAGCACAAACCTATTCATTAACCAGTGAGGTGAGTGTGCAGAGAAAGTGTCATATGAGACAGCACTTCCCTTCTGCGAGCACTGAGCACTGAGACATGCATGCTCACCAGCATCTACGCTTCTGCATTAGTCAAGGGGCAGTTCACAGCACCTTACACTTATTGTAATGACCAGTGTCACCGATATTGCTTTGTGTGTTCAGTTCAGCCGCCCTTGTGCTTTCTATTACAGACATTTTTTAGAAGCCACACCAGGAGGAGTTCATTACTAGCAGCACACAGCAGCAGCAAACATAAGTACAGCTAAATAATGTTCAATGCTGCCCCAGTTGCTTAATACTAATAATAATAATAATAGTAAGTAGGTTACCTATTTTGATATCAGTATCTCTATCAATGAGTACCAAAAAAATGAAAAAAAAGGTATCAATGCTAATACTAAAATTAATAGGTTTTAAACTAAGCATAGTTGCTGATATACTGTATCAAGTGTAAAAAAAAACAAACAGTGTTTAAAAGTGTTAGAGACAAACACAGTAAGAGATGTAATGTACAGTTTTGTCTTCCATCAACATCTGAGAACACACCTGCAATCTCTTTTTCATATCCAGTGGACTTCGTTCGGGAAGGCCACTGAGTTTCATGGCATCAAAAACAAAACACTTTAGTATGCTGTCAGATGAAGGAGCCCTGAGGGAGAAGCACTGGATTAATTTCTTTTGCTCACTTGGCATAATTCAGTCGTGTTGTTTTCTGAAGATTCCTACCATCATTACCTAAACTGCCTCTTCACTGTGGACTTTATTACACTGTGTAGCATTGGGGTAAAGTGTTGAAGCCAGTGAATTTCAGAAGCATTGGCTAACTTGGTAACTATAGCTTTCCCCTTGGACAAAATGAAATGAAAATGCACTTTTAAACTACGAGTTTTAAAATACAAAAGAACCTGAAGTGGTTTATAATGATATTTCTGGATTTTGTACATCTCTAGCCATTCTGTGACTTTCAGTCCACGACCATGTTTTGTTTAAATATTAAAACCTTAATGCATTTCTTAGAATTAAAGTGTCTTTGAAAAGGGTGTTCTCCTAAGGGTGAGCCCCTAAGAGTACATGGTGATGGAAAAAATATGTACAAATATTTATATTTCAATATTGGGGGAATGCAAAAGTTTTGCAAGAGGACCACAAAGGCATTGAAATATAAATGTTCCTCCCATCTCATATTTCTTTCCATCACCATGTCCACTTAGGGGCTCTGTAACTCGTTCACAGGGATTTGGATGGAAGGGATTTAGATGGATAATCTAAAGCTAGTGTGTTTTTATTTAGCAAAGAAAAATGTATAATAGTTGGAATGGTAACGCTTTCTGTCTCGAGTGTCAGTGCTTTGTAATGGTCAGGTAACATCAATAGAAAGAAAGAGAGAGAGGCTGTAGTGGGACTGACTCTCTGTAGTATAACATAAGCGATAACAGGAACTAACTTGCTGTGTGCAAAATTAAAAGTAATGATAAACAATTAAAAAACATGATGTATCACTGTCTAATAAATTAAATAGTGTAATTGGTGGCAAATCGCTGTGGTTTAAGAGGAGTGAAACTCCAGGGTGTGCTGTTATAGGAAAATAATCAACTTCTGGGTAGTAACAGTGACCTTGTTTCATTGGGCGTATCTTACCACTCCATTGTGGATTCTTTTCCTGTAACATGGTGCCCTGGCACATTTTATTCCTTGCAGAACACCATGCCCCCATCGCGTTTTATTCCTTACTTAATCACATTCTGCTTTTTTGACTTTATCTGTCAGAAATTTAGTTCTTCTCCTCCTTTTTTTAATTTCACCTCTGCCCTTCTCTTTTCTTTACATATGCTTTTTTTTTTTTTTTTCCTGACAGGTTGACATCGAATTTTCTCCCCAGCCCTCTCAAGTGCCCCCACAAGCAGGAACAGGCTGTGTGGGTGGGCTGACAGACAAGAATGGAAGCCTGTTTTCATTTACGGAAAAGATTCTAACAATTATAGTCAAAAGAGATCACACCCTGATGAAGACGCGGGGAAAATTCTGAACAAGAAAACACACGTGTTCCTTAGAGACAAACACAGCAGTGTCTGTTATCCCAAACTCTCTCTGTTCTTATATGTCTGCTGTTTCTCTTTTGTTTTTCTGGGGAGAGCTTTCATGAAACTTTGGCATGGCAGAGAGGACGCTTGTGATTCTGTCACTCACAGAGAAACAAGAGAAAGAGACGTGGAGTGTGATGGGGTTTCAGTAGCCAGAGGCTGACATGCACTGTTTCTTCTGGGTGAACAGGGATTTGGGAAGAGTCTTGCTATGGGCAGAACTAGTGAGAAGAACACCCTGGACAGTCAGAGCTTCATTTCGCTTTTCTACATTTTCTCCATGGAATGCATTTTGGTAGGTGTTTTTTCTTCCTTGCACACTGAAGCTGCAAGATTGCGGATAAGTGCAGACTTTGTTCGCATTACTGGATCTCTCTGGCTGACACTTTCACTATTGATTCCTGTGAAATTTTCACCTGAAGCTATAGAGCCTTGAATTGAAGTGGAATGAGATTTTGAGGCTTATTAGAAGACAAGGATTCTATCATTAGCACCTTTCTCTGCTTGTTCCAACCCAGAGGATGGGGTGTTCTCTCTGCAGCATTTCGCCAGCCTGGCTGAGATTGGACAGGGTGCACACGCCCCTGAGGAGAATGTTGGGGAAGCACGTTGGCAGAAAAAATATGAAATGAAAGCTGGCTTTAGGCAATTCATCTTTTTTTGTTGCCCTGGCGTCTACAGATGGAAATGTAATGCACATACAAGACCTGGATGGCATCTACATAACTCAGTGTGGAGCACCAGTCTTTTTACCCCATCATCTGTCATTAGAGTGCAGTTCCATTCACTAATATTTTGAAAATGAAGGCATGCTCTGGATGCTCAGGTCTGGGGAACTGTGGAGCTGGTGTGCAATTGCATGGTTCTTTAAGTTTGTATGTCAGTGGGATGAAGTCTTTAGAGGGCTGTGACATCTGTTATTTAAATATCTTTACGTTCTTTCTGGAAAGGTTACCTAAAGAGCAGAGTCTGTCCATTCCTGTATGTCTCCATGCCTTACACTGTAGCAAGTATGCATTGTCAAGGCAAACTTTGATCGCAGCCATGGAGGTTCTGCTCTTCTTTTGGTTTTGGTCAAAGGAACAAGCAAGTGTTGTTCACAGTGAAGTATTCCCTTCTCATCATAACATACTGTGTGTGATTTGTCTGTCATAACACTTATTGTTTTTACCTCCAAATACATGTCAGGAAAATGATAGGGACATATTCAAATAATACAGACAGATTCCCAAAAGCTAATTACTGGATGATAGAAAGATATATTTCTCAGTCCATTTCTATTGAAATCATTTTCAGAACCATGGTTCGATCCTGAGCTCGGGTCACTGTCTGTGTGGAGTCGTGCGTGTTCTTCTGTCCTTGTGGGTATCCTCCGGATTCCTCCAGATTGACTATGCTAAATTGCTCCAAAATGTGAATGTGTGTGCATGGTACCCTGCAATGTACTGACGTCTGTTCCAGAGTATATTCCCGCCTCGTGTCCAGTGTTCCCAGGATAGGCTCCGGATCCACTGCGACCTGACCAGGATGAAGCGCTTATTGAAGATAAATAATAAATGAAAGAATTTTGGCAGGTGACAGAAACATGACACTTTTTTAATTGCATTGTCTAGAAGAGCCAGTGAGAGAAGTTATACTATAAAAAAAAAAAATCAAGCGAGGTCAGTGATTTTTCCTAAATAAGTGATACTCGGTGTGCTTGGTGAGTCATCAGGGTTGTACTTGAGACCTGAACAGAGATCTGATCAGTTTGAGTCCATTTTATTGTCATTTTTCATCCAAGCCCTGAATTATCTGTTGCTTACTTTATTAGGCCCAGGAAACAGCTTCAGGAAGGAATCTCTGTATTGTCTCTTCACGCTATTCCATCTCTCTTGCGGTAATTGCTTTTGCAATTGTATTACTTTTTAGCATCTGTAGCTTATCTCAGCTACATAAATATGCCACCTAGTGCCTGTTCCAACTGTGAGTTGATGGAAAAAAACAAAGATTGTATTTCTCTTGGGATTTCACAGGCAAAAGTTGCCAGGCATGTTATACTAAACCAATTGGCATCCACTTCTTATTGCGGGATATTTTTTTGTTGTTGTTGTTTTTGTTTCTCTTTCTCCTTACATGATTTAATTCTAAATTGATTTATCAGAGCAGATGGCCCCTCACTTATACTCTGTTTCCTGCACATCCTATATCAGTTATTACTCTGCGTCTCCAATAATTAATTTACAATCCTAATGTGCATGCACTTACTGATAGTCATGCAATGGCAGTTTTATAAAAGGATAGCAAATGACAAAAAGGCTTTTACTGAGTTATTGCTTTAGCATTAGAATTTGAACAAAATTACTCCTATGAAATCCCATGAAAACACTTTTGCCCCATCACTGATTATTTTCACAAGAGGACCCCAGGCAGAAAGATTTCTCTTTATTTTATACTTCTGAAACTATATAAAAAAAAATGAGAACAATTCAGATATCCTCTGATGTTTCTTGCGGTCTTTCTTATATAGTTGCAGCACCATGTGCCTCGTGCTATCCCCCTATGATGTATTCGGCTCGCTGGGCATTTAGTCTTTCCTTAGTTCCCTATATGCCAGGTTGATACTGTACATGGGTGTGATGATAAAAACAACAGCTGGGAAGAATTTCAAAGCCAATGGTTCCGCTTTCAGATGTTTGTCTGAGAGTTCAGCCTTTGTGTTATTCTTAGCCCAAGAGAAAATATGAAACATGTTAAAGAAGAGACAGGAGACAAATTCCCTGGTTGAATGAATTCTCAGTAGTTGGTGATCATAAGACTTGAGGGCGTCTCACCAAAAAAAAAAAAAAAACACAAAAAAAAACTTTGGTCATCATGTATAATTGCTGTATTTGTAAAGTCTTTCCCACTGTTCTAGTATTTTTTCTTAGAAATAGTCAAAAAAATAAAACAAACAAACAAACAAAAAAACTAATGGTGCTCATTTGCCAAGGTATTATACTACTTTGACTTATTAAAAGCACCTAACAAATAAAAATCCATCAAATATTCCAGTAGAAATGAATTGAAGCCTTGTGCCATTTTATCAAATAGCTTCCCTGCTGATCGTTTAGGCTCTATGAAATGATTATAGCTGTTCTTTGCTCTGGAGAAATAAAAGGGAGGCAAGCAAGGTTTTGAAGTCATGGTCATGCCACATATTTCTCATCAGCGATGAAGCTGACTCATGTTTATCACTTACAAGCAGGTTTGCTTGGCTGTGGTGGTGAACTGAGAAGGGATGTGCTTAATTTCCATGAAACCCTCATTCGGGTTTGAGTCAAGCCCTCATTATTGTTGTTAAAGCTGTTTTGGTTGGTGAAATATCTCTCTTTGTTAATCTGGCAGTTTTAATTTGGCATTAGTATTGAGTAAAGCACATATTAATGACTTCATTTCTTTGATCTCATGTATATTTCAACTCTGGCTGTGACTCCACTTCACATCTCACTTGTGTATCAGATGATCGAACGCCTCATGTGGATGAAGACAAAAAGTAGACTTTAATATGGAAAGATCCATGTTAAATTGGATGTAACTTGATTTTGTATTGCCTGTAATGTATCTAAATACCTTTCTTTTCATATTTCCCATAATACCTAAAGAAAAAACTTTTTTCCCCAGATCATGAAAAAAAAAAAAATCAAATAATAGCTTTGATGGAAATCTTTGAAATTGTACATAAGTTATATTGGAGTAGTGTTTATCCCCAGGATACATATTCAGGCAATTTCATTTCGAAAGTCACTGGACTAAATAATTGAGATACATGTTGAAATGTTCACACCTTTATCATACTTTCTTCTTGTTTTAAGTGTTCATTAAAAAAAAAAAAAAAAACCCAAACTAGCAATGCATTCCTCTCCGCTCTGCAAGAGAGAAGTGCCCAACTTTGACTGACTTACAGACTTGCTTTGTCTAGCCAAAGCCTCAAGGAACAACAGTCAGACTGCAGTTCTATGCTCTTTGACCAAAAGGGTTGTGTTGCAAATCAAATGTGAAGAAAAAAAAATAAACTGTGGACTTGAATGGACTTGAATGGACTTGAATGGACTAGCCTGCTGTGAATTACGCAAAGGAAAAGGAGAACGAATAAATGAAAAAAAAAATATTTTGTACAGAGATATATTTTTATGGAAACACATTTGTAATATAAAAAGAGAAAAATTGATTGACAGATATGTAAATGTTTTTCATTATTGTAGTACAAATGCTAGTGGGGAATATAAAAATATCTATACACAAAGAGAAAATAGAAACAGAGCTTTTTTTTTGTAAATGTATAAAAGAAATGTATATACATGTTTACATATTGTACATATGTAATCCCCGACATGGCTCGTCTGCAGTATATAAAATGTATTTTATCCGTCTGTATATGATGCTTTGCATTGTGTTTAAGCTTAAACTTTCTTGAACTTGAAACATATTTTGAAGGTTTTTGAATAAAAAAAATAAAAACACTTGTTTTGCAGTTATTTCTATATTTTCATAGTGATCAAATTTTATTTCTCAAATCTGTAAATCTGAATACAGTTTATAGTTTTTTGAATGCCTGTTTGACTAAAGCTGGATGGTATTCAATTAAACCACAACTGGAAATTTGTTACCATTATTTTGATGTAAAATTTGTGGCTATCATGAATTAGAATTGTAATGTTGACCTTTTGTATAAATGAAAAGATCTGTAGCTAATAGTACAGATTTACAAGAGTCGGACTTGTAACCTGAAGGTGAACCTGAAGGTCNTGAGCAAGGGACCGATCCCCCAACTGCTCCCCGGGCGCCGCAGCTAAAATGGCTGCCCACTGCTCCGGGTGTGTGTGTGTTCACTACAGTGTGTGTGCACTTGGATGGGTTAAATACAGAGCACAAATTCCGAGTATGGGTCACCACACTTGGCCTAAAAAGTGAAGTGACTTCACTAAAGTCTTTTACTTGGTTTTCAGTATCGTTAGCCCTCATTAGCCATCAGTAAAGCGACTAATTCTGCATAGCGCAAGTTCTAATTCTGTGCAATAAGAACAACACGAGAAAAATAGGCATTTACCACACATGCATACACACAGCTGCACACAATGGACGTTTGATAAATCTTACACATATTTAATGGTTTGGTTAATGCACCACATGCACACACACATACTCACACACACATTTATATAAAGAAATGCCCCCAAGCCACCATATATGGTAAACAACCCTCTAAAGGGCGATTGTATGGCTACATACAGTATGTGCAATCTGTTGCCCAATTCCATTTAAAAGTCTGCAGTGGCATGAAAATCATTCAGTATTGTTGTCTTTTCCACTGCTATATTTGGAAATATAATGTATTGTGGCATGAGAAATATGAACGTACGTGAGACCTGTCATTATTTGGCTCACAGTTGGTTGGGAAATGCCAGACCTCTTTCTAATTTCTCATTGAAATGTACTCATGGCTGAACGTCCAGTGACTATCCAGTATCCAATATGTTGGTGATATACAATTTCCCACCCATTCACACATCAAATAACACGTTCATTTTCAGTTTGATTTGCATCCTCCAATACCGTCACATTTCCCAGCACTTTTTTTTTTTTTTTAACTGGACATTGATACTCACGGTGTGGTGCACTGTTATATATTTCTTATACTTTTAACCAGAAATAACAGTTTTACTGCCTATACTTTGCAGGACATGGGAGCAGTATAGCCAGAGCACAATAACCTCTTTATTTTGCAGTGTTTGTAATGTTACTTAGACATCTTTTTTAAATATCATCAAATGCTCCACCATTCTGCTTGGGTTTAACAGCACTCATTAATGACAAGTAAAATCCAATATTTATCAGTAGCCTTAACATTTGTATGTCTGTTGCTTTTATTTATCAATATCAAGCTTAACAGATTCCCAAGCATTTTTTGACCATCTGACAATTCTATTGCCCAATCTAATGTGGAATGGAAAGTCACCCAATAGCAGCGATTATTAGGGTGAGGCAAGGCTGCTCTGCCATAGATTTGATAAAGGTCATGAATATTTCACTAACGGTGACATGAACCTTCTGCTTTAAAAGCAGAGTCTTTTGGCTCTTTTGGACTCACAGCTCATGCACAGCTTGGCTTCTCTAGGTGTAATTCAGTAAGGTGAAGACCTTGCCTCCTCAGACCATTAGCAAAGCATCTCTTTCAGATCTTGTGGATTCTACCCCTGTGGGGATAGTGTGAAGATAATGGAGGTGCTAGAGGTCAAGATGCCTATGGCTCTCTGGCTCAAGCACGAAGCACAGACAGCAAAGCAATGTGGCTGCTATTCTTCCTTCTTCAAATTAGCCATTTTTCAGGATTTCTCTCAATACCTTTACAGATTTCTTCCATAATCCTAGGATGAAGCTAACCTGGAGTGATACAAATGGGAACAACAGATGACTCGGTAAATTTCAAGGTCACACAAAAATTGGTTCAAACAAGGGAGAGTAGAATACATNCATGGCATTGTGTGAAAAATAAAAAAGGACAAAATACCAGTGCACTTTTTATGGCTGCATTAATGATGTTTTGCACCATGTTTGTTTCTTAGCACTAATTATGTATCTGGGATATTTTGGTATGGATATGTTTTGCAAATCTTTAAATACAATATATGATCTCTGTTTTTCAGGCTGAAATAAAAGTATTCTGCCCTCCAAATATGCCCAACTCTGCAGTAGTGACAGGCGCAATATAAATGATTAAAAATATCCCTCACGCTTTTGGCAAAAAGCTTTCATCTTCCTGTGTTTTCTAAAGAAAGTGCAACTCTGAAAATACCTTTGTTTCACCCACGTATGAAAAGTTACCATGGATCCTTCTGATGTACAGTTCATCTGTTCTTCATTCCATTATACTTTTTTTTGCTTGCAGTCAAATCATTAAAACCACAGTCAGAGATTTCTTGACCATGAAATCTGGCTTGAAAGCATGATGGTGAAGACACCTCTACCTCCACTCTGAATGTAAAAACCATATGAACCCAGGTATTGTGAGCTCTATAATGAGTTTCTTTTTTGGAATAGAACATGGCGAGATTGACTGGTTTTCTTACTAGGCTTTATATCTGAAACTGTGCGAGGGATGGCAGGGATGGCTCTATTGCAGGAGCACTAATCCAGGAGTCTCATTCATCAACCGTGTGTATGCACAGTTTTGTGCATAATCTGTGTATATGCACATTTCAATGCAGAGAATGTGATTTATCAAGTTATTCTTGGGCATGAGGATGTGTGTATATTTAGAACTACCCCTGACCATGTGTATGCAGAAACTCCTAATGGTGAAGAAAGTGTAATCACATGTTATATGATTATGAGCAGCTCTGGTCGCACTTGTTGCCAATCATCAGTATAAATGATAGAGGAACTGCTGACTGTGGTGCTCATAAGAAGGTGCACAGTGACAGATGACACAAATGAAATATATAAACTTATATGAAATTAATGCATTATTTGATGTGTTAATGTGTGGAAAATTGCATTATACTTTACGTTATTACCAAAATGCTGAAATCCTGG
>CM074967.1:9441849-9453384 GCA_037577455.1 Pangasius macronema | reverse complement strand
AGCTACAGAGAGGAATCTTTGTCTGATCTTCATTTGATCAAAACTTGTTTTGTCCCAAGTTGTCATTTACTTTTAAATATATATTATTTGGAGTTTGTGATTTCATTATTACAAACATAAATTTTTTGGTATATCGTTAGCCTCATAGCATAATTGCCCAAGTCATATTTGGTCAAACATGACTTAGGTAATTATGGTATGAGGCTAACGATATGCTATATAATAAATTGTATAGGTATGTATGTAACTATGTGGTTCTACAACTGACTGTAGGGCTGCCAGTGTAGTTTCCTCCAGAAGTAGTGTGTTCTAGTGTAATTTTCTAGTAACTCAACTAGCGTTGGGTTATATGCAGTGCTGATTTATGCACAAACCTTCATTAACCTGTTCTACTAATGAGGTGACCGGTCTCTCTACCAGAGTCATTGCTCTTAAGTCTAGCATTTCTGCGTATGTCATCCCTGCGAGTATACCTGCCCTTTTATAAAGTCTCAGCTTCAATGCAATCTTAAACAAGCATCAGTGATATCAGTACATTATAAAGTAGCTCAGAAACTCACATAAACTGGTTGAGGCACGTCTACAGCTGGATTAGGTGAGAATTCAACTTTAATTTTGCTGAAGTAACACAAGCCTGCAGTGCATTCAGTGTTGTTCACATTACAATTTGGCTAAGAAAGCTGACAAAATTTTGACAGATTAGTTAGTCTGAGTCTACAATGCTCACACTGCTCCCCACCAACTCAAACGATAGTTTACATGTATTGTTCAGCATAGCAGCCAATCACAGCTTAATTAATAGGAAGTCATAAGTATAGTTTAACAATAACAATATTAGCCATAATCAATGGAATCCACTTTCTCAACTGAGAATCAGGATGAGCTTGACATAGCAGTGACTTTTCATAGGCTATCCAGTGGCTATTGGTACTTGGCAAGGAAACAAGCAAACATAAAAGCTCTGCTAGTCCCAAAGGAAACCGCCCTGCAGTCCGGAACAAAAGGAAATAAAACCCTGTAATTTCCCTCTCTTTGTTTCAGGAACTTGCAGTTTTTTGTTTAACTTACTTGGATATTTGAAAGCAATACATCTACTGCCTGCACTTTAATATATCATTCTGTATGTTGTCTATTTAACTCAAACATTTGAGTTGTCTGAACTCAAATGTAGTCAACTTTATCCTTGAATTTGAGCTAAAAACATTTGATTACAGTTATCAACCTATATGAGCTGCCCATATAGGGTCTGTAGAGTTTTTATAGGCAATTCATACAATATATATTAATATACTTTGAACTATGCAACTTTAAATTTTAAGGCTAGGGCTTACAAACTATTTTCTAGCAAGTTTTTGTATTTTTGTCAGCAAGTTTTCATGAGACTTAGGCAGAATGAACAATGCATGAACAATTACTAAAAAACACAAAATGAAAAACACTCACTTAATGAGAAGTGTGGGCCTGTCTGCTCTGTACACTCTGTTCCCTCCGTGGTTCACATGAAAACAGGGCTACAGGCATTTCAGAAGCACTTACTAACACTTACTATTGTTCTGAAGGGCAGCAGCAATAAAACACTTGTTCTGCTTGGATGCATTAGGTTTAATGATGCTATTGATTCTTAGGGTTTAAAGTGGCAGGGGTCAAATCATCAAACTTCCCTGGCTAAAGATAGTACGTGTGCAACTGTTGTAGTCTATCCAGTTGTGCCTTGATGATGCAAGTCACGCCAGCAACCCCTTTCTTTGATAGACATGTTGCTTTGATGCGTTTATTCATGGATGGGAACAGATAGTAAGAGAAGATTTCTTGAATAAGTCATGAATCACAGTTGTCACAGATTTAACAACTGATGGAGGCCTTGAATTTGTTCACGATGTCTGAAAAGCCCATCCTGACCTTGAAGTTTCAGGTTCAGTTCATTTAGAATGGAAAAAGCATCAGCAGTGACAATTAACAGCAATTTCTTCACAGGAAACACATTTGCATGTGGTGACTGCTTCTCCAGGAGAAAAGAGTGTTTTTTTTTCTCAACGTGTACACGTGGCTGACCACCTTACCTTCTGACAGCCTTCTGACAGCAGAATGAAGAAGAAGATGCGTGTGATGCGCACGCAGGGTCTCAAAAAGATGGTTGTTGAGAGCACTGCCTTTGATGAAGTTGACAGTTTTGACAATGCCTTTCATTACCAATTCTATCTCAGGTGGCATTCCTTTTGATGCCAGTACTTTACAACGAATAAAGAAATTATCCCAAATAATGTCTTGGGTTGTTGCATTCTTAGTGCATATGCTTTTAATACTACTGTTTTTCCATATTGTATAAGCCATGATATCGCTCTTTATGGCTATGCGGTTAATCTAGTCCAGCCTATGAGTTGGTGGCTTTCACACATGCAGCATTTAGTCCATGTGAATCAATGCTTGGCACATTTTCTCTTTAGTGCAATTCAATTAGACAGGCGAGAACACAGTAATCACACTCAGGTCTAGACATAAATAATCGTTTTGTGATTCAGTCTGGTTCAAACTCCAGTGCAGTTCATTTGCAAAGAGGAAGCAATTCAAACCAGAACAGATCCAAGTGCATGAAGTGAACCAGACATGCCATGTATTTTGGATTGATGGTACCATTTTTCTGTAGAAATGAGATATGTTCTGGAGATTTGGACTGATGAACAAAACGAGAATCTGGATCTATGCACAAAATGTTTCCGTTATTTATATAATTATATGATTGTTTTCCTTTTTTCTGCCGCCATGTTGGTGACCAATGAATGAACGAGTTTTATGAGTATGTTTTCAGCCCTACATGCTACTTTTCTGCTTTTTGGTTTGTTCGATTACAGACTGTGAGAAAACAAACCAAATCAAATGGCAAATGGACCCAAGGTATCAATTTCACTCACTAAATGGACTAATAGGTGTTAACACACTGTTCAAATATCTGCTTGCCTGTTGTCTTGGAGGTTCATGTCAAGCTGCAAAGAAGATCCTTATCAATTCTCTTTGCTAAATATACCACACATGAACAACATTCTAGTGAATGCAGCAGTATCAGTGCTCTCATCCAGCTGAATAGTAAAAATCTTGGCTTGACTGCCTGAAATTTGGATATTAACCGATTCCAGTTGATTAGCTGGAATCCGTTTTAGCTTTTGAGTAGCAGGAATGTAATCATAATTTTGAGTGCTGCAGATAATTTTTTTTTCTGTAACTGTATAAATCACTTTTTCTTTTGCAGTATGATATGCAACTTTCCTTGATGCTAAATGTAATTTTTAGTGTGTGATAGGATAGAACACTATTATTATTATTATTATTATTATTATTATTTATTTTTTTTTCTTGTCTCTGTCTTAACTCTGTCTTAAAAAAAATTAGGGGGGTAGTTTGTAAATTGTTGCCATATGGCAACAAAGTGCAGTAAAGGGTTAACATTGCTGCCTTCTCTTGCATGTCCTCCTGCTTCTTCACAAGGATGGCCAACATTTTCAGTTATCTGTGCAGACAGTAACTTCTGCGGTTGCAGCAATGCCATATGTATTAGTTAACTCAAAGCCTGCATAGTACGAGGTCATGTGCAGATTCATTTTGTGTTTACATCTGCAGTATTATATCTGCAGAAACATATTTGTGATGTTAAAAATTGGTCGATCTTTGTTCTCTGCTACCCAGTTAAAAAGATGTTCATCACTTTTTTCTGATATCATAACCCAATCTCACAAACATCTCATCTTAAACAACTTTTCATACGAGTTGGATCTTAAACTACAAATATAAATTTGCAATAATTAGACTGTCAGAAACTGATATAATGTACATTCTCATTTACACCAAAGTTAATTTTTCTCCCATATACACACATTTGATTTACTTTGTTTTCAAGAGTCAAGCAAATGCCATGAATCATATACAGTGTCTTACAGATAGGAGTTATGTATGCCATGATGTCAAATACTATGGCTCCTCTATAGCTTTTTGTTTTCATCTTTATTTTGCCAGCTTTGTCAAACCAACTTATTTTGCTGTGTTGATGTTTTACCATTTCTAATTTTACTGCGTCAAATGAATACATATCAGTGATTGTGTTTTCATTCACCCATGAAATGAAGGCATACATTATTTTCTGGATGAGGTTGCCTATCCTCCCACAAGAGCTCTTACCATTCTGAGGTTGATTTTTGCATCATGTGAAATTCTGACTGGTCTCTCAGACTCAGGGACACTGAAAATGGACAGAATGCTGAAAGTCTATTTTCTCTCCCTTTCTTTGAGGTCAGCAAGGCTTGTACTTACTCTGCCAAAGAGTCTTTGTCCAGCTGGTGGAAACAACCCAATTTTGTACTGTCTGTCATTATAGGTAGATGTCACAGGATGACCTCTGTCATCTTGCACTCCGAGATTAAGCTGCAGAGTACAGACATGGAAAAAAAAAAATCCTACCAAATGTACAATCATCACATATGACTCACGTCTTTCTTTTCCAAGAAAGTAAGAAAGTTGGCCATGTCACAATCAGATGCATTTGCTGTTTATTCATTACTCAAACAAGGGATCAACTAGAATACTACTAGATTTATATGCAATTATATGGAAGACTAAATCTCATACAGAAAATATCTAAATATTTGAACATAGTGAAAAATTCAGTATCGCAAAGCTAAAGACCTCCTAGCGTGAAGTCAGAGAGAACAATACATAGTTAGTGTCCAGGTTTTCTGTTTCACGTTGAATCAGGCGCAGCAGTGCTGTTAGCGTTGTTGCGCAGCAGTGCTGTTCATCATGTTGCAGACAGTTTCAGATCATAGCACTTCTGTTGGTTGGAGATTTTTGGCTTGCAGACTCAACCCAGCAGTAATGTCTCTGATAAGTTCTGATAAGTTGCTGCATTCGGCAACTGTGCCACTAACACCTATATGACGCTCTTCCCCAAACTGTTGCCACAAAGTTAGAAACACACAATTGTCTAGAATGTCTTTGTATGCTGTAGTTTCCTTCACTAGAACCAAGATTTGTTCCAGCACGACATTTCCTCTGTCCTTAATGGAAAAAATTAGGTAAGGAAGAACTCAAATGACTTGCACTGAACACTGAAAGTGAAGTAACATGTAGCCAAGTATGGTGACCCATACTCAGAATTTGTGCTCTGCATTTAACCCATCCAAGTGCACACACACGTGGAGCAGTGGGCAGCCTTTTTTGCTGCCAAGCCTGGAGAGCAGTTGGGGGTTTAGTGCTCAAGGTATTGGTGCTCAAGGTATTGAGGGTGGAAGAGAGTGCTGGTCGTTCACTCCCCCCACCCACTATCCCTGCCGGACCTGAGACTCGAACCCACGACCTTCAGTTTCACCTTCAGGTGCCCAAGCTCTTGTGACTGAATGAGCAAAAATCCCCACAGTCACATTCCAAACTCTAATGAAAAGCCTTCCCAGAGGAGTGGAAGTTATTCTAACAGTAAAGGGGGAACAACTCATTATTAATGCAGATGGTTTTGGAATGGGATGCTCAATACTCAGGTATCCACATACTTTTGGCCATATAGTGTAGATTAACCTGATAAAATAGCCAATTGAGTTAGATACAATGATGTACCTACTAAACCGAGTGTATGATACATACTACTTTATGTAGTTTATTTATTTTTTTTATCAGGACTCTCCATTTGAGCTATATATTTGTGGTGGTCTCACAATCTCTCCTTCTCAACGCACATTATATGTTGACAACACCATCTGCTTTTGTTTTAGTTCTCAGTTCCATCTCTGTCCTCGTCCTTCTGTTGACTAATTTTCTGATTGTGTTCACCAGAGTCTAGTTTCCCTTAATTGGTTTGTCTATTTATATGCTTCTGTGTGTAATTCTGTGCAAAGTCTACTAAGCGCCAAGTCTTACATACAACAGTTCTTTCCAGGCCACTAATTTAATTGGTCAAGTGGCTTTTCAAGAGTGCCTATATTTACTGTAACCAGACTAGGACATTTCACTGTGTTTGTCACTGCACTCGTCTGTGTTCGCTACATAAAAATCCACTCTCTAGTTTGAGACCATTACTACAGTAGTGTTAGCTACATCATCAGCAAACATGGCAAACAGTATATTTTAGGAATATAACTTAAAATTATATTCTTATAACTGACTTAAAATATGAAAACTCGAAAGATGAATCAGCTATAACGGAAATGTACAAATCAATGTGAGCTAGCTTGTAAGCTAGGCATTGTGCTCTGAAGTGAGAGTGGCTTCTTCACTATTTTCATAATAAACAGAACAACTGGCCTTATTGGGTTCGAAATGTCACTTATTTGATATGAATTTCTTGTTTATAGAACTGTTATATAACAGCAATACACTCACAAAAACACTCACAATCATGTGGTTACACTGAATATCAGTTGATATTCAGTATAATCGCACTATTTCTTGTGCGATGTTGCTTTATTATACTGCAAGGAATCATTATTGGCCTTTGCCTGTTTTGCCTTTGGGTCGTAGAATCATAGTAAAATTTGTTTGTGGTATTTTGTTTTGTTTATGACCTTTTGCCTATTCTTGACTATGATTGTGGATCATAGTCATGTGGTCATTTAAACTATTATCCAAGCTTCCATGCTCGTGGCAGACTTTACAGTCTATAGTTATAAGTAAACATGTGCTCGATAATGAAACAAAAATAGGACCAAACTTGTGCATCTTCCAGAGTTTAAGATCAATTTAGAAATGCACACTTACCCTCCTTATCAAAGCCAAAAACAAAAAAGCCAATTCATAAAATGATCCAGAATGGAGTCAGTAAAATTCATTCTCCACAAAAGTGATGGAAAGAAAGTAGTCAAGGATTCCAACCACAGTACTTCATCTTTCATAAGACCAAAATAGTATATATGTCTGTGGACCCAATATTTTTAGAGGGCACTGTGGAATAACAGCAATAACTTTATCCTCATCTAATGGTCAAGTGATATATTGCTATCAGTACAAATTACTTTTATATAGACATTTGTTCTTTTTTTTTCTTTCACTTTCATTAAGGCAGAGGTCATTAAGGCTCAGCTGACCCAGACTGTCTGGGATCCAGACTGCCAGACTTTGCTCCTCTCTAATATAAGCTATAATCTTTCAGTAAGGTAACTGATAGACTGACATGGCCACATATTTACTTGTTTTGCTAGTCAAATTGAGTATTTCTTTGGGCAGCTAAAATGTAATACCATGGCAACCAGCAGCACATGATGCCAGGACATTTGGACAGCATTTGTTTAAATGCTATTCCTTTACAGTTTGGGTGCATTATATATATAATTCATTGTGCAGATGGTGTCTCAGTCATCTCAGTGAAGACAGAAAAAAGTTCAAATCTAGAAATCTTATTTGCCCCTCTAAGGAAATCTTTAATGGTTATATGTAGAACCCCACAACAGGGTGTTTACCCATTAGAAATGCGTTCAAAATTAGAATATGTTTAGGAGACTAAGAACCTTTATCCACACAAAGAACCCACTGAAGAGTTTTAATTTATGAAGAAAGAACATCCGTCCATTTTCTTTACCTCTTATCCTACACAGGGTTGCAGGGGACCCAGGAAGCTATCCCAGGGAACTTGGGGCACGGGACGGGGGACACCCTGGACAGGGTGCCAATCCATTGCAGGGCACAACTGCACACACATTCACACGCTATGGAAAATTTGGGATGTTAATCGGATGTTACGTACAGAAACCTGGGTCTTTGACCTCATGGGTCTCCTTTAGGGTCTTCGTACCCCGCAACATGCAAACTCTGCGCACACAGGATGGAGGCAGGACTCAAACCCCCAGCCCCGGAGGTGCAAGGCAAACACGCTACCACTAAGCCCCCATGCCCTCCTGAAGAAAGAACATATTAAATATATCTTGAATTGGATAGATGTGATGCAAGGTTTTGTAAGCTGAAGCCCTTATGCCTTGAGATTTATCATCAGAAGTTAATGCTCTTCTAATGCAGTAATCATTAACCCTGTTTCTGGAGATTTACTTTTCCACAGAATTCAGTTCCTAAATTGGCAAGTCTAATCTGGCTAATCAAGTGTATGGATTACTTAGAGCAGGTGTGTTTTATTAGGAGTGGAACTGAAATCTCTAGGACAGTAGATCTCCAAGAGAAGGGATGGTGATTCTGAGAGGTGTATAATTTAATGCAGGACAAAGGCATGAACACTAATTAAATATATTTACTCATTTTTCTCCCACTTTCGTCTTGCTAAGTCCTGCCCACTAGCCAGTTACAGTACGTACATCTTGTCTATGAATTTATTGTCATTCTAAATTGAATGTGATACATTACTGTAAATTAGATCAGTATATATATCTGGATTGAAGAACCCGTCGTACCACCGTGTCGAGGTCCCAGAGACCAAGATCAGACTCGAGTCCAATGACTCTGTGTGGTGTTTTGCATGTTATCTCAGGTAACCTTAGGTGTGAATGAGAGTGTGAATGTGCGTGTGCATGGGGCCTTGCGATGGACTTGCGTCCATGGTTCCTGAGGTAGCCTCTGGATATAATAATAATAATAATAATAATAATTTATTTTAATTCATGTAAAGCAGCAGACAGGAAAAATGCAAGTTTTTTATGTGTATTCTTGCCATTGAATGAACAAAGCATTTTATTTTAGAGTCTATTTGCTAAATCTATCAGTCCCACCTTTTCCATCAGACCTCAAGCCATTTTATACTGAAGTTTTTTTTTTCTATCACACTATAAGCCATCAAATCATCATTACTCTTTGCTATTGTTGCAGTGGGTTGTGAACGTTGCATAAATATCACTAACACACACACACACTGTGTGTGTGTGACTCCACCGTTAGAGAGGGTGAGAGACTCTGGCACTGTGCAGAGTGACACAACAGGAATATGGGACCCACCCTCTGTCACCCCGTAGAGCTGACAGACTCAATATAATCTGGAACTTTCCAATAATGGCCATATTACAAAAGAGAGTGAGAGAGTGCACAAGGGTAGTGTAATATATATACTGGGGATAAGGACAGAGTAGAGGGCATATAGAGTACACAGTGCCATATCCCGTATCTAGCATGGATGCATATATGAATATTTATTTGTTGAAATCTAATTTGTGAACTGACCTCTAAGTGCTTTATCTTCATTATGACTGATGCTGGAAATCCATGAAGCAGAATCTCAGGCACTTTCCTCCTCTTTGCCTGCTGTTTCATGGATTTCTTTCAAAATTGGAAATTTTGAAAAGGCAATGGTTATTCCTAATTTTCTGATTCCCAGCAGATTCACCTGTCATTCTACCTGTCATATCACAGAATGCATATTCAGGAAAAAAGTTTAAGATCCATTATATAAAAATAATAATGTGTTTAGCAAATTATGTTTCTTCTATTCAATCTATCCAATCTATAAAGTTTATGATTTTTCTTTGACTTAGAAGATTTTTGAACTTGTCATTTCACTGGCAGTCATGAATCATTTTCCAGCACATTTTCACTCTTGGGTGACATTTCACAAATCAAACTTTTTTAATCACTGACACAATGATTGTTGCCTAGCAACAGGCTCAACTGGAGTGAGCTGGCATGGAGGTGTGAGCTGCAGCAGTGCAGAGATGGTGTGTTCTCCTGTAGATGTGCGAAATGACATGACCATGCTTTTTATCTCCTACTTAATGAGTTTGCTGTTTGGTTCATTTTTTAGCATTGACATTGGCACCCCAGGCCTCAATTTCAGCATGATCCTGTTTGAAAAGGGGATGCTGTGTCATCCACAGAGGGGTTTGAGATATCAATTGTATCCAGATCGCTTTATCTTGTCAGCTAATGTCTGACCTATTCACCAGACAGAGTGGGAAAGTTAGGGGTGGCACTGACAGGCGAGGGAGAACGGATGTTCCCACAGTTTCTGGTCTTATACGGAGAAACGTCTACGTCCACAATAAACTAATTAGAACCATCAAACTTCATCGCAGGTGCAGGATGCTAATACAAGGACAAATCTTTATTATTTATTTTTATCAATAAGAAGTAACAAAGTCTTACAGGAGTACAATTCATTTTAATATTACCATGACTTAAAGCTAAAAGCAACAACAACAACAACAACAACTACTACAATAATAATAATAATAATAATAATAATAATAATAATAAGAAGAAGAAGAAGAAGAAGAAGAAGAAGACCTTTTGAAGACAGGGACCCTTTTAAATGTAAAATATACATCACAGGCTCAGTACAGATGAACTTCATGAATATATTGAAAGCTCACTATTTAAGTGTACAATAATCTTTGGCTATTTATTTGAGCTGAAGAGCTTTTTATTCCTGAAGATTTCACCAACAGAACACACCAGGTCAAAGTTGATATTTATCAACTTACTCGTTTTTTTAAATCAAGGTTTGGATTAAACCCATTTAATTCATGTGACCTGTCAAATAGGCTAAAATCTATAAACTTTAATTATATATATACAATTTCAGTGATTTCCTCCATTGTAACATTTTTTAAAATCATATGTGCCACTGGCTTAAAGTACTGATCCCTGTCTCAGCACTGATCTCTGTCTCCTCACTATCATGTACCCCTGATATTTCTTAACGACTACTCATCAACTTCACTATGCACCATTAAAAGCCTCTCACTACTTGGCTAAATTTATAGATTTTCACTCTAATTAATTTCCAGTACCTGTGCAGCTCCTCTATCATAGCCCTTTCCCCATTCTTCCCCATTCTTAGATTTTAAATGTGCGCTTGTTTTTTCTAACAGCTTTGTGTACATGCGTGCTGCCTTCCTGAAATTTTTAACACAAACATATTTCATTCCACTGTTGGCTGTAGACAGGACTTTCAACTACACAATTACTTGGAAACACAAAATCATGCAAGGGTCATCTTATGCCTGGGACAGTTATACCCCTCTCATCGATCACAAAAGGTGTTCTGATTTTTAGCTGGTCTTAAGCAATTATCTTCCCGGATTTTCTTGTTGTGTGGGGTGTATATAATCCAATAATAACTCTTCCTGTTGTGTTTGTTCAAAAGAAAACTAAGAATTTGATAGATTGTAGGTTCAGAAAGTCAGGATCATTTCTTGACATGTTTGTGGACATCACCTAAATGTGTGGCTTTTTTTTTTATCCTGGACAAACCTTGTATGGGCTTGATGACTGAAGGACAAAAATCTGTTAAATCTGTTATGATATTTGGCTTCTGTCATATTTTCAAAAGTGGGCAATTTTAAAATGGTTTAAAATGTACTTAAAAGTGGTGGGCTGAAAGCCCAAATCCTTGGTTTGATGACTAAAGGACAATCCAGGACAAATCTGTTATTTCTCGGTTCTCTCATATTTATTCCATTAGTTATTATTGTATGCCCAACATTAGATATTAGAGAAGGACACTCAATGTTGCCAGTAATAAATGTTTTGAAAAGAATAAACATAATATTACCTAAAAAAAATGCTTAATGGTCTGAGAGTCGGACTTGTAACCCGAAGGTGAACCTGAAGGTGGTGGGTTCGAGTCTC
>CM074967.1:9414180-9429449 GCA_037577455.1 Pangasius macronema | reverse complement strand
TTTTTTCACTTTGATTTTCAGGGTGTCTTTGAATTCAGCCCTCTGTAGGTTGATCATTTTCATTTCCATCAAACGATATGGCATCCTTTCGTTCCTAACACATTACCCAGTCCATATTAGTATAGATATCCAGCATGATATTTTTTCTCATTGAGATCTGATGTGTTTTCAAAGTGTTCCTTTAATTTTTTTGAGCAGTTTATATTATTATTCAAATAATCTAGAAGCAGGAGTGCACTTGCGAACTAAAATGGCTTGCAAAAATAACTTTAGTTAAATAGTGCCGCTGTGTGGTTGGCAGGATGTTATTATATTTAAAAGTAGAAATGACCAAATATCATAACAATTCATATTGACAAGTAATATTCTGTTTAGATCATTGGTGCAGTGGTGCCTGTGTGTTGTTGTTTAATTGCATTGTTGCCTTTTTTGCTTATTATTTTATATTTGCTAATTATTTTAATGATGGTACTTATGCACTGGCCAGGCACATGTAGTACAATTAAGGGAAATGAACCTGTGGGATCCATGGCCCATTGACCAGGATATTGACTTTGACTGCCACCGCAAGCAATTAAACTTAAGCAGCTCAGCATTTATTGCCCAAACCTTTTGTTTTACTCCCACTAGAACCAGAAAATTGAACTGAATGGCTTTTCAACCAGAACGAAACAAGTGGATGTGATACATGACCTATCCATCCATCCACTGTACCACTTACCCTACACAGGGAAGCCTAGAACCTATCCCAGAGGGCACAAGGCAGGGGATACTGGCATGGATGCCTCTCCATCACAGGACACAATCAGCACTCATGTCTTTGGACTGGGGAAGGAAATTTCTCATGGGTCTCCTTTCAGTCTTCGTCCCGTCTCCACCCTAAACTTGGGGGTTGGGACCTCCATTTTCCACGGTCAGCTAACCACTAAGCCATTGTGTCCCCTAGTGCTACCTGTTGATTAAGAAAAATATCTCCCTGTTGTATTTTGGGACCACTTTTTTTATTGGTATTTGTGCAACATAAGATGCAATTCTAATTTTAACTTTACTGTGTATTAAAAATTTGTTAATCTTACTTATCATTTTGTTTAATTATCCAAATACACTGTATGGCCAAACGTTTGTGGACACCTGACCATCACACACATGGTTTTTGAGCATCCCATTCCAGATATAGTCCCACCTTTTATGTTATAGTAACCTCCACTATTCTGGGAAGATTTCCACTTTTCCACATTTTGGAACATGGCTGTGGGGATTTGTGTCCATTCAGCCACAAGAGCATTAGTGAGGACAGGCTGTTATAATCTGTTCTGTTATATTCTGTCATGTATAGTATCACAGTTGCACTGTGGGATGAGCCACTAAGGAAAAACATTTCACTACATGTAATGTATGTGACAAATAAAGAACCTTGAACGTTGAACCTTGAGGCACTGATGTCTGTTGAGGAGACCTGTGGTGTAGTCAGCGTTCCAGTTCATCCCAGCGGGGTTGCGGTCAGCACTCACTCAAGTTCTTCCACACAAACATTGGCAAACCATGTCTTTATGGACCTCACTTTGTGCACAGGAGGAAATTGTAAAGCTACAGCGTACAAAGACATTCTATACAATGGTGTGCTTCCAACTTTGTGGCAACAGTTGGGGCAGAACCACATATGAGTGTGATGGTCAGGGGTCCACAAACTTTTGGCAAATATAGTGTAAAAAATAAACATTACATGAAATAAATTGTGAGACAGTGTTAAGCCTATGGGGACCACTGGGGGTCATGTATTATGCAAAATTACAGTATTAAATAAATTCAGAGAGCACCCTTTGTTTTCAAACTAATGGGCAAAGTCATGAATAACAATTAATAAACCACCGTTTTTTAATACTAACCTTTTATATGTCATGTAATTAAGGTAAAAACCACAAACTTAGAAATAACTTTGGGCTATTTAGTACATATTTATGTAGTTGAATATTAAAGTTTAATATTAAAAAACATAATATTTACATATTACATACTGTTTGATGACCTGTGTAATTTTCTGTTAAATATATTTTCCCATCATCATTGTTCATTATTTTTATTGTTCATAAATCATACAACAGTAAAAAACAATATGGAGTCTGTAAATATTTGATTTGTATCATTGAAATGTAATATTTACTTGCATAAATAAGTACTGTGTGGCTGTTTGTTTAAAAATGGAATTAATGTATTATACTGGATTTTCACATCATTATTTTTTCCATTAAATAATGAACAATAATTATTCTCAAACAACCATTTGAGTGAAAATAAAAGAGTGGTCTCTGACTTTTGCACAGTACTGTATGTACCATGGTGTTCAATAACATTGTGTGTGCCTCTTTACCAAACTACTTTACCAACTATTGGTTGTTAAGGTTGTTGCTTTCTTCATAAATTAAACTGTTTCACTAGTCCTCATTTTAGGATTATTGGTCTACTCAGTAAACACCCATTGGAATTAATGGGTGTAATCTAATACTTAATTAGTGGCAAAATGGTGGAAACATATTGATAAGAAGCCAAGAGAAATTTTAATTTATGAGCTCAAACAGTGAATGTCAAGTGCTGCTAATTTTCACTATGGTAGCGGGCTGGTTTATTGCTCTTTGTTTTGCTGAATCAGAATTCATCAATTTAGTCTACATTGTATTTGACATTGAAGCTCATCCTGCCTCCTTAATGCTCAGTTGTGCAACTGGATTGGATGTTCAATTTAATATGCAGCACTAAACTCTTAGCACTAAATTTTTCCATAAGTAATAAATAGCCTGTTGTAGGAGTGTCACTGATAGAGTGTATTTTGTAGAGCTTGTGCTTGAATTAATCTGCATGCAGCAGTTTCACATGCTAGACTATCAGAAAAGAAAAGCACATTAACCATGCAGAAATGTAATATAACATATATTTCATTTAACATTAGCAGACAGAAAGGTATGAATAGGTTGGGGATAGTGACACGTTTAAACATATTTAAGTGAAATCTAACAAAATCTATTAGGGATGATTATGGGTAGAAGACAGAGCCGAAAATAATTTGTATGCAGAAAGATACATCTGCTGATCTTAGTGAAGAAATTGTTTTGCTCTAGGAATGGCAGTAGAGAACGAGACAACCTCTGAATGATACTTAGCCAGCTGTGTCTAAGAGTTGGATTTTTGCCCAGCACCTTAGATCTTTGCAGTATTGGTCGCTCTGATTTGAGAACATGAAGCACCCAAGAATTCAGGGAATGAGGTGGATTGGAGACATGAGCACAGAAAAAGTTGAGATAGTCGCAGTAACAGAGGCTTGTTTGTAGAATGTATTGATTGGCAGAAGAAAGGAGAGAGGGAAGAGTAGCTAAGGTTCATTTGAAAGGAAACAGCAGCTTAGAGGAGACAAGTTAGATGATGATAGCATCTATAAATGACATGACCATCAATAGGTTCATGAGTCAAAGTGTGTGAAACCAAGCGTTTGTGGACACCTGATGATAACACTCATAAGTGCTTGTACATCTCATTGTAGATTTAGCCCCCCTTTGCTGTTATAATTTCCACTTTTCTGGGAAGGCTTTCTACTAGATTTTGGAGCATGGCTGTGCTCATTCAGCCACAAGAGCATTAGTGAGCTCAGGCACTGATGTAATCATTTGTGTTTGTAGATTGTCAGAGGTCATTCCATGGTTAAACTTAACTAGTTTATGCTGCTAGCATGGAAACACAAATCTGGTTTGGAACACAAAACCACTGCCTGTTTGTTGACCTTGACTCTGCTTTGCCCTTTTAAGATTTAGTTTAGTTCACATTGTACATATTGTACATATTTCTAATTATGACTTGGGGGGCATAGTGGCTTAGTGGTTACCATGTTTGCCTTGCACCTTCAGGGGTGGGGGTTTGAATCTCATCTCAGAGTTGCATGTTCTCCCTATGCCTTGGGGGTTTCCTCCTCCAATCCAAAGACATGCATTGTAGGCTGATTGGTATTTCCAGATTGTCTGTAGTGTGTGTGAATCTGTGTACAATTGTGCCCTGTGATGGACTGGCATCCCATCAAGGGTGTTCCCCACCTTGTGCCCCAAGTTCCCTGGGATAGGCTCCAGGCTTCCCTGCAACACTTTGTAGGATAAGTGATATGGAAAATGGATGGACTTCAATGTCATTTCTGTTTAAGTGGTTTTCTCCATTTTACTGGTTATATAGAAAGTTATAGTTTCTTTTTTAGACAACACCCTTTTTTAATATGTCTAATAAGCAAACACATTCTGGTCTCATCACCCCTTCATTTTTGTGTGCTATGGGCTGAAATAGACTGGGTCATAACAGTGACCTAAAAGTGGCACCCAGGCAGTCCATTTGGTTGTGCTGGCATCTGATCGAAAGAGTGACCACAGCATGTAAAGCAGACTGCACAGGCAAACCAAGAACATTTGTATACCCTCAGGACCCTCAACATGAACAACTTTCATTTATAGCAACATTTATTTGTGTGTTAGGATTCACAGATGTTCCTTCATTATCACAAGTAAATATAGGTAGATTTTTCTTTTTAGTTTCACATAGAAACCCTCCAGGATGGAAATGTTTGCACTGGTGTGTACACAAGATTTTCTTAATAACATGCAGGATATGCTCAATCAATCCATAGTTTAAAAGTACACATGGACAAAACTGCTTAGAATTTCAGTAGGTCATGTAGGCATCAGCTTTCAATTTGTCAGCAGTAGCACTTTTCCTTGTTTCTGTCCTTGTTGCAGAATTCCCATTCATCATAATAAACTGAGTTGACTGTCCATTTATCAAGCCATGCTGCCTGTATTAAGGCCAAGGGGCTGTGGGGCTGTGGAGGTGGGTAGGCATGTTGGGCAGTCACACTGAGCTAAAATTACTTGAACAATGAGTAAATTGAATAAAAACAGACATTTATATTATTATCCTAAAAAAAAATATTGAATGTTACTATTGTTTATAATATTGTTGGTGTTCTTTACTTTATTTATATTTAAGATATTAGACTGTAGTAAATCAGTCTAACAATCATCAGTTCCAGAGCATTTCATTTTATTTATAGCAAATTTTATTTGAATCTGCTTGACATATACAGACCCAGTAGTTATCTGTTTTCATATACTGCATCATATATAGTGTATTTGATAAATGCACAGTATAAATGTCATTATATATCACTTATCTCCTGACTTGGCTTGTGTGTATTTGCATGACTGGTATGTAAGTATGATTTACTCACTCTACCAGCTGAATAACCTGCAAGATTGAACTTCAGGCTTACATGCATTTGACTAAGCATGATTTATTTTAGTATGTGCCCCTGTATGCAATATGTTGATAAAGAGTGAAGTGAAGTGAAGTGACTTTGTGGCCAAGTATGGTGACCCATACTCAGAATTTGGAGTGAGTTGAAATGCCAATTTTGGACCAGTGTGCAGTCCATCACAAGTCATCTATTCAGTCTGTATCATTGTTAAGATTGGGAATAGTTGGCTAGAATCTAAATTTTGCAACAGCTTAGAAGAAAGTGTGTAATAGTGCAGTGTCAGGGTCTATGCTGCAGTGAACACCCTGTAATCACGTCTACATTACAAAGGCACTTTGTATTTATTATGAGACATTCTTAATACTGTATATTTTATTCTCTGTAATCTTCTTATGTCAGCGCTCTATGGAACTACAGTCTTAATCTTTAATCACACGTAATTAAATAGGCTCCCAAGTTCACTGGAGCCTCCCACTGCACCATAATACGGGAATGGCGGGTGGGCATGTCCCAGATGGCCTGCTCCTTGTTGGGGACATATAGAAGCCAGTCATCAAAATATGGCAGTATCCTTATGCTTCTGGTAATCTGAGGTGACAGAAGCACCTGCAGGCATTTTGAGAAAACTTGGGTGCTAGAAGAAAGGCTGAAGAGAAGGCTTTAGATTTGGAACGCCTGTCCTTGGAAGGCAAATATTAAAAAGCATTTGTGGTCCAGTGAAATAGGAATGTGAAAATATGCATTGTGCATATCCACTGGCATGATCCAGTCTTGTGGCTGTATGGCATGAATAATATCTGATAGCCTTAATATGCAAAATGTAAGAGTTTTTAGAAACCAGTAGAGTCCTGTCATATCTAGAATCAGAAGGAAACCACTGCAGTTTTTCCTCTGCTGGAAACTGATGCACTAGATGGTGTTTGTCCTCGGCTTACAGAGACATTGGCTATGTGAGCATGAAACATGAAGCATGGCTTGTTAATAACTCAGAGCCCAGGCTATGTAGAGTGGAACCTAACTAATTTTGGAGGCAACCAAAATCTTTTCAGTTTCAATTCTTATACTCTTCTTCTAATCGTCTTATTTCAGTTACCACAGCCTTCCTGTCGGTCTGCCCAGTCTACACTGACCTCTCTCATAAACATGGCATTTCTGCTTGCAGAAGGGCTTTTTGTTTATTTGTTTTTCACTCCATTCTGTGTAAACTCTAGATACTGTTGTGCATGAAAATCCCAGGAGATCAGCAGTTTCTGAAATACTCAAACTAGCACCACGAGTCATGCCATGATCAAAGTCACTTAGATCTCATTTCATCTCAATTCTGATGTTTGATGTGAACATTAACTGAAGCTTGACCTGTATCTGCATGATTTTATGCATTGCGCTGCTTGATTGAAGATTGGTTAATTGGATAATTGCATAATTGAACAGGCATATAGATGTTCCTGATAAAGTGGTTGGTGTGTGTGTGTGTGTGTGTGTGTGTGTGTGTGTGTGTGCGTGCTTGTAAAGTCTCTGTCACTACCTGTCACTGAAACCACAAACTACACTTTCCAGAATGCTCAGCCATCCAACAAACTACAAATCATGTCACGTGACTCATGACTCACATAATCAGTCTCTGCGTCTCAATTCTCCTACTTATACCAGGCACTAAAAGCATGTGTGTAGCAAAAGACACAAAAGAGGATGCAAGTACTGGGGCATACTAACATGCCATGTAACAGAAGAGAACATCGTTGCCCGGAAGAGAACACTGTCACCATAAACAAACTCCTCATTGCATTGTTAGCTGATAAAGTGTCCATGGGTCCACACTTCGAAAATCTACCAGAAATAGTAGACTATCCAGGTACCTTTGGGATACTCATTTCAATATACTACAATTTGGGACACACACTAATTCTAATCTGGAATACTATTTAGGATGGATAGTAGGCGAATTGAGACGCAGCAAGTGTCTCTTTCATAGTCGCCAAGCTTCTGATTACACTCACCTGTTCCCAATCAGCACATACACACCCGCGCACGCACGCGCACACACACACACACACACACACACACACACACACACTACAAATAACAGGGACTCTCCCAAATACATTATAAAGCCTTGTCTTGTTTGTCTATTGTTATCTTTGGTTCAAGTTGTTGCCCAGTTAATGAGTTTGCCTCTGCTATGTATATTATATATAGATTTTGCCCTTTTGGTTTGTCTGCCCTGACAAGCTTCAGTAAACCTGCATTTGTATCCAACCTTGCAATTCTCTGACTGTGGTCTGTACAAGAAGATGGTTGGAACCTGCTAACTGCACATTTGTAAGAATTAATGAGCTAACTTGTATGATAAGTTATGGATGTTTAATGTTAGCTCTTACAAATTAATTTTTAAATAGCAAAATTGCCATCACTCATTAGAATTATGGATTTTATGTAGTTCTGTGAATACTAGAATTTTTACTGAAACAGACTACTTAGTACCATGATAAGATATGTATCTTACATAGTGCATTATGTCATAGTACATTTCTCTTGGGTTTTATGTTGATTTTTCACCTTAGCTCACTTTCATGATTGCTGGTATCTTTAATAAACAACAAGGCCTGCCTTAATGTTTTTTAATGCTCAGGGCCAATATTGTGTGCTTGTTCTATAACTGTCATTCATTCATTCATTTATTCATTCATAAATAGGGCTGTGCATTGACTCTGTGCAAGTAGCACTGGTGTTTAAGTGTTATAACACTGACATAAAAGGGCTGTAGTAATACTGCTATAAGTTGTTAGTCATCAAAAGTGGTAAAGAGGAAGGATTGGATTATATTGTTAATGAACAACTAATTAATAAACTATATATGTTCTGTATATCATGTAATGTATATGTATACAGTGGGATGCTTCTGTTTGGCATTCTTTTACAATTTAACACAAAGGTTTTCATTACAAATGATATCAGTAATAACGAGTGAAAATTAGAATCTTAGAAATATTTACAAGAATTTCAGAGTTTCTTAGTAGTTGGTATATCCCCTGTTGCTTTAATGACGATGTGCACTCAAGCTGGCATGAACTCCACATGTTTGTGTGAAACCTGATGATTCATGTTAGATCAAATTCATCGGAGTGTCATTTCAACACATGCTTCAATAGAAGGGAAAAGACTCAGAAAATCTGATCTTTTGTACAAAAGAGTTAATATGGTCAATATCACAAATTTGCTCGAGTTTAAATGTTGACAGAAGTAATGCAGAATATTGAATATAGACATTTCCTTTTTTTGTTTTAGAATTCACAAAATTCACATATACTGTATAATCAGCTCATACAGATGGGAAATGTTTGTACACAAGTAGTGAAAATAGTTCCCAGTTTATGTAAATAAATTTTATTTAAATCTAGAAATTTAGAAATTTTAATTTACTGCAGCCAATACAAGCCATTTGAGATTCTACCAAACATGGGCTCCTAAACATGGGAAGTCCAGATTATTTTGGTGAAAAACACTTTTCCCTAAAACTTAAAATAACACCAAGAATGATAACCTAGTTTTTGAAAACAAATATGAATGTCCTTTTGTCTTTTGCAAACCAAATTACTCACTGATGTTTGGTTGCACAGTTGTCTGTGAATATAAAGGCAGTGCCTTTTGATGAACTATAGCTCAATGCTCAGCAGTAAACTGTATCTGAGGTATAAAACTGACTAATGAAAAAAAGCTAGAAATGGCATTCATTATCTCCTCAGAGTTAAGGAATTCAATGCCTGTGATGTGATGCTCTCCAAGTCAATTAAACAATAATAGCTGCTCTAAAATAAATGTAAATTCCTTTGAATATAATGTGTGTATTCATTTCATTTGGGGATTAATCAGCCTCTCATTGCTGCATCTATAGCAAGGTTTCATTAACCCAATAGCTGTCTGATCTGCCTACAGTGGCAGTTTGAGGCCAAGTCAGAAGAGCTTCATTTTCAAGCAAGTCTGAATTATGCATCTTTCCTGAACACAGATACTCCCTTTAATCTCTTATATTTAGTACTGAGAACATATTGTGCTAGAGGAAAAAAAACTGCTGTAAATAAATAAGTATATGACACAGAACTATAGACCATTAATGTGCAATCCCCTCATGAACTGCTGGAGCATGTCAAGGAGGACTTGACTTAACAAGACCTAGAACACAAGAAAGGCATTGACAAGGATGAAAGGCATCACCAGGTACTTGTAATACCCCTGTTTGTTGCCTAAGGCATTCTATTTGATACCTACTTGAGGGGATGATATGAAATAAGTGAACATCACTTAGTCTTTTGCAGTTCCAATAAATTTTATGGCCTCAGAGTGATGGGATATTGACATCTGTGACCTTGTCAGTGCTTTATCCTTGTGTTTCATGTGACATCATGCTGCCACTTTGAGGACCAAACAGAAGACTGACTGCATCAATGTGCATTAATGTGTCCACGATTCATTCATTTTCATTTATATTAACTAGAAAGTTTATCTCAGCAAAAAGTATTACTAACATTATTAACATCACCAAAAGTTAGTTAGCTGATAACGACTTACTCTCCCTATAATGACAGTGTTTTTCCTCCTCCTGATGAACCATCTAGGGATCCTCTACCCATCCAGATGTGACGAGCTGAGTTTCTGTTGCTGTTGCTCTTAGGGCATACTCAGACTAGACCTGGTTGCCTTGTACCATGCCCAAGCACGATCGTCCCCCTTCTTCACTCCCCTGCTGGCCTGTACTCACATTACACTTAATGTTCCAGGCCTGAGCACACTTACGTCATTACGATGTGACTTGTTGTTTTGGGGAAAACAGGAAGAAATGCGCTCTCGCACAGCACAGTGGAGTCCATCAGTGTAACATAACTTACTTTATGGCTTATTTGGTGTTGTTTGGGGTGCAGTGACACACGACCCCCTCAGATGCCTAATAGATTTATCACTTATTCAGTGCGGAGCTTTTCACTTAAACGTGCTGCACGTATCAGAAGATTTTTTACAGAGGCAGCTGATGTTGAGGGAGGAATTTGCAGCTTCACTCACCAGCTTTACTCACTTGTTAAATGGAAGAGTCGCATCACTGACTTCATGTTTGTAGTTCTNGGTTCAGCGTACCATGCCCAGGCATGATATGGAGCGATCACATTAGTCAATCAAACTTGACTAACGTGCTCGGGCACGGTACAGATCGCCTAGTGTGAGTACACCCTTAAATACTTTTAGGCACTTTACAGAATATGAGAGAGTTGTTATATGTGAGATAAATATGCATCACTCACTCATTTTATCCTGGTCAAGATCACAGTGGATCTGGAGCCTATTCCAGAAATA
This sequence comes from Pangasius macronema, assembly GCA_037577455.1. Lineage (NCBI taxonomy): Eukaryota > Metazoa > Chordata > Actinopteri > Siluriformes > Pangasiidae > Pangasius > Pangasius macronema. Next base: position 9,418,825 of record CM074967.1, on the reverse strand, counting down.
CTGTGTGTGAGATGGGAATGCACCCTGGATGAGATACCAAATTATCTTAATGAATCCATCTACTGGCAGAGAACCCAGAGGAAACCAGTGCGATCTGAAGATCAAACTGGGGACCCTGGAGCTGGGAGGTGGCAACACTGGCCACCACACCACCGTGCCATCCAATTAAATATCAGGAAAAAATTAATTTGGTAAGTTTTCTGCCAGTATAATTGGAATCATCAGTTTGGGGGAAATTACACCCAGTAAGTCAATTTTATTCACTTTGTTAAAGTATTGTTTTTCTTTTCTGATGTAAGATGAGTAATTTTAGTTATCTTTCACCTGTAGTTATATTCTCATTGTGCAGCAAAGCCAGAAATATGTCCTCAAATATGGCAACTGAAACAAAGAAAATCACGACTGATATGCTAGGATACATGAATGCAGTCCACTGCCTCTCAAAAAAAAAAAAAAGTAACCAGAGCCAAGAAGATTAGCTATAATGTAAACCTCTTCCAGAAAGTCTTTATGAAGTACTTCTCCAAGACCATTGTGTCTCCCAAGAAGAAATTGCTTTTGACAGCAGTACAAGAGCACAAACCCAAGGCTGGGCAGGTAGCAGTTTGGTGGCTCTGTTTTTGCTTAAAAAAAAAAAAAAAAAAGAAAGAAATTGAGCTGTGATCGAACTGAGACTGGCCACTCTGAATACATGTCCTAGCAGAGCTTTGAAAAGCAAAATCTATTGCAGTGTTGTAGCCAAGATATTTGGGGGGAGGACTTGGACCTGGGTTTGGAAACAGTTTTTTTTTTTTAAACTTTAACTCTTTACATATAAAGAGACTTGATTGTAATTTTTGCTTTTTTAAATTTTAAATTTTTTAAGATTTGTGTGAATCATGTTTTTAGCTACGTATTCTTTCCTATATTATTTAAAAATGTCTCAGTTAAAACTCATAAAACTCTTAAAACTTAGTCATTTTTAAAGAAAATATATCGGATGGGTATTGATATAGGCTGAAAATGGAAATTTCAATACCAGTATTGGAAACAGAAAAGAAAAAGTGACACTGTGCCAGCTCTAATTTAAAGCAGTAGTACGGCAAAGATGAAGAACCTTCTCATGAAGCAAGAGTCCAGTTCCACATCCTAGCAAAAATATAGGACACCCACAAAGGAATCCACAGGATGCCATCAAACATCTGAAGTGAGAATTTTACTGTGTCTCTTAGAGCAAAGAGTGGCAGTTTGTCCTATACATAATTCAATCTTGATGTGAGGTGTTCTTGCTACAACTCCTGCCCATGATGTTGTCAAGTTGTCTTGTAGAATGTGCATTACAAATTGAGTTAGAAATGTATAGCTAGCGCTTTTTTTTTTTTTTTAGCTATTTTATTTTGCATTTTTCTGTTTTGTTTTTGGATTTTTCCACCATTTTCTCCCCAGTTTTGTCATCTGCTGGTTTCCACCTGGAGTTCCTGGTTATGAAGTCTCATCATGCAATCATGGCATTAAGTCCGAGTCTATGTTTGCCTATTCTATGTTTCCTGGTTGAGACCTTGCTCATTGTTGAATATGGATTATCCTAGTGTGTTGCTATTTGATTCCTTTTTTCACCCCAGCCATAGACTTTATGATTTTTGGATTTGTCTAAGCTCAGTTTGAGTGTTTGCATTTGCTTCCTGCGTCATCTAACTGCACGCTGCACCAGGTCTCACCTAGGGTGAGGAGAAAAACATGGCTGCCCTCTTCGGTTGAACATTGGGTTCTATAGTTCCATGAGTGTAGATGAGTTCTTTCTCTTTTTGCTGCCATAGCAACAACTAGCAGTGGTGAAAGAGATGTTATAAATTAATGGTGTTAATTGCTGTTGCTGTGTCTCGCCACTGGAAAAATTTCTATTCTGATGGTAAGATGCTTGACACAATAATTCTCTTGGTTTCACCATTTTATACTAAATGGCCAATATTCTCTTGGTTTCTTCATACAAGTTATAAACTATAAAGTTGTTTATAGCAGGGTCAGTGGAATATATAGAGCATCCACTTTATTTTTTTTTCCAACACTTTTTACAGGCTGGAAAACAATTTTATGGATTAGACTCTTGGCTAATGAAGTTTCCTTTATGTAGAGGAAGAAACCATACTTTGTGTAATTACTTATGCTTATTGATTTTTAAACTCTAACCATTTACAAACTTCAGACCTGAATGATGGCGAAGTAAAATGTGAATGTAATGTTTGTTCCATCTGATATTCCAGTATACAACAAATTAACTATCTTAACTATAAGTGAAACGAATGTAAACAAGAAAATAACTACCAGCACTCCCAATTCTGCAGTTTTCAGCTTTCAGAAAGCTATGCAAGGTGTGCCTAAAAGCAGCAGGTGATAATTGTCACAAGTCAAATCAGATACTGTAAATTATTTTGAATGCATGCAGTGTTAAGATGATTTGCTTTGAGGTGTGTTTTTGTAACTGCTTAGGACTTTTCTCTTACAAAAATATCAAAACAAAACAATAAACCTAAATTCTGATGAAGATATTTCACACTCATACTGTGAGTTCTTTTGTGCTGCTGTCTTTTTATGGCACGTGTCACAACTGTTGTTGTTTGTGTATGAATCCTGGATGTTTTGGCCCAGTTTTATGCTGGCATGAGGAGAGAAGAAATGGAATTACTAACAATCACTGTCGATACCTATGGCTGGATCCATCCAGACACCTACAATATTCTTCTGGGGAAATCATCTGGTTACTTTTAAATTAGAAAAGGCTTTTGGCCTCTGGATTTGAGAAAACACCCAAAAATGAAAACAGAATTTTGACAGGTTGAAATCAAGGTACTGTCTTTTAATTTAAGATTCTCTTTTTCTATGGAATCTGTAATATAAACTCATACTGAAAGCGTGCTATTGCCTCAAATTAAATCTCTAGTCAGAATTATACTTTTGGAAAAAATAAATTAATGTTGATAAGCAATATCACATAGTATAAAGTATTTTAAATTACCTCAACTTGCAAAACATGTATAAGATTATAATGTGCATGTTGCAGAGCTTTGAAATCAGCAGTAATTATTTTAGGATATAAAACACTTGAACATACAGTACAGTGTCTCTATTCTTGTAGTCTCAGGTAATGTCTAAAGTCCGAGTTGACAAGTGTTAGGCTCCACTAGCTCTGAACTTTTCACTGTTGCCCTCAATGATTGTGATTCAGTCAAAAACCAATGTAATATGTACCAAAGGACAGACCTAGGCCCTGGAAAAACAATGTCTTCAGGACATCTGGGCCGATAAACAGAGAAAGGCTTCAGAATTGCTCAGCATTCTTTCAGGTTTTGCCTTTGCTTTGTCTGCATGCTAGCAATAACATTATTACTATTATCACTATTGCTCTTGTTTCTTACAATTGTCACTTTCCAGCTGTTTATGTAGAATATGTAATAGACATTATTGACTTGACAGACTAGTATATGCTCATTGACATTTGACACTTTTATCACTAGGTGACTCATCCAGCATAGCACAGAGTGGTAAACACAGTGGAAAGTGGAAAGCTTCTGGTTTGACGTCATGTACTTTGTGAGAGCACCAGAACAACATTATGTGAGCCACCACATTCTGTAATAGGACTGAATTTCCAATTTCCTATTATAATGATCTGCTGGGCCGTTGTATGACGCTTGGATGCTAATATGGGTCCCATTAATTCCACAAAGAGGTCTGTGTTCATTGACATTTGACACATTTATCAATAGGAGACTCAGCCAGGTCAGCACCAGCTGAGTCCAATAAATAGCACTTTGCAGAACAAGAACTTTCAAAAGACGGGCACAATTCATCACGTGGGATGTTCACAGAGATGGTCCATTCCTGGAGTACAAGCAAAAAGTGGAAAAGTTCTGACAGAATGGATTACTAGAGCCAATGCTATTTCAAAGGACAAAAGCGACAGCTGAGTGAACTTAACGAAGCTGAAAAAAGATGTTTTTTAACTTATGTAACCCTGTTGAATTTCAAGTAGTATAATGACAGGTACATTAAAAGTTAGTTTGAGGCACACATGGGAAACAAGTGCTTAGCACTTTGTATATTACTACACTTTGAATATGTTTTTTTTTTTTTTCGTCAGCAGTTTATTCAAAAGGTATTGGTTCGACAACCAGTCATGCTCTTGTCCATTGTCTTGAAAAGCAATTAGTGTGTAGTTCGGTATCACTAATATTTATCCAGGGCCTCATCTACATATTTAGTGTGATTTTAAATTACTGAATTAAATTTAATCAAAGGTAGGGGAGCAGCATACACATAAAAAGGTGACCCTTTGCTGCAATGCAGGCTCAGCATCAGGCCAGTAAACAAATGTTTATGAAGCTAATGGCCAATCTAATCTCTGCTATTTGTCCTGTCCAACCTCAATGCCCACCTGTGACTAACTGGGTAGCTATGCCATCCCCACACAGTGGTCCACCCATTCAACCTCCTGTGCCACAACCCCCCACGCCTCATCAGCCTATACTACTAAATGCTTCGCCTGAGCAGCAGCCTATTCCACTGTGACCAGCACTCTGTGAAAGAGGGCGTTTGATGCTGTGCACTACATTCTTATGTTTCTATATCCAATCCCACTAGGCCACTCCATTTTTAGCATGCTAGTTTA
>CM074967.1:9386931-9407631 GCA_037577455.1 Pangasius macronema | reverse complement strand
TATACAAGGTTTTATGGTAACTACTAGGTGTTTGGGGAAAGAAGCTGCTGATGATCTGTTTTAGTTAAGTTGTAGACATTCAAAAAGTTTACAAGTACACTTTCTTATTAATTACTGTACATACATTTTCTATACCTTTTTCTAGTATAGAATGTTCATTTTGCATCTATTTTAATGTAAATATAATATACAAAATAATGAACAATCTCTTTTCTATAATTTATATAACTATATAAAATAAATTGTGGATCTCACTAAAATTTTGATCCTGGCTACAGCCATGATTTGAAGATATTTGTTATTTGAAGAAAGATTAAATGTAGCTGGCTGTATTGCTAAAAGCAACCACAACAGCTTGTTTGGTCAGAGAGACCTGTAGCTAAGGACTGGTGGGAGAATGTGTTAGTTCAGAGGTGTCCTTCTGAAGTTGGTAGGCTCATTTACTCACAGCCAGCCTAATGAGCTCCAGCAGCACATCTACATCTGTCCTCTGCAAAATTGGCATTAGTACAGGAAAGTAGATTAGCCATGTCCACAGGAACACACAGGAGGTCATTAACTCACCTAGCCATATCTTACGATAATCAGAAGCATCTAAGTATCCGTGTCTTGAATATGACTGAAGGCAGCAATTCGGGGTGTTGCAAGATAGATAATTAAAATTCTTCCTTCACACTGTTTATTTTCAGGGATTTCTACTCATGTATGAATAATTTCTTTTCAGTATGTGTGGCTTTGTATTGCTGCCAAAAAGTCTGCAGATTCACAATTAAAGAAAAACGTGCCAGCCCTTTCTGAATTATATAAACTGAGTGCTGCATGCTTGCCAGAAAGATCTACAAGATTGAGACGCCATCTGGATTTGGATTGTAATCTGCTATTAACTTGATGACTCCAAGGCTCTGGCACCATCCAATTTCTCACTTAGCATGAAGCACATGACTATCACCTTCAAAACGAACTGTCATAAGTTTTATTTGAATAATATAATTATGCTGTGATCAAGCAACAACAAATAGTGAAATTAAAATTGAAAACAAGACACTAGTTGAAGTCAAAATAAACCATTTACTAAGTCTTAGTAATAAGACAGCGTATCGAAATGATGCCTTACTGGAATAAGCAGAAAATTTCTCAAAATGATGCCTCAGTATTAAAAGTAAAAAATGAATTTTGAATGAGATATTCACAGCACAATTCTAATGCCAAGAGTATTTAAAGAGAGCCCTAGAAAAGGATTTGTTTCACATGCAGTACACGTTACTAACATAATGCACACTCATGTCTTGTTTTACATTTATATTGTATTTTGCATGGGTCTAATCAGCATTCATTCCAGTTTTAGTTTACTCTCCTAAGAGTCTATTTGAAAGTCAAATTTGCTTATTATAAGTCAATATATTGTAAGTTGTAAATCACAACTGTATGTGCAAATTGCACATGTGAATTAGTACTTGTTGTTTGGTATCGTAGTAAATCAGGGACTTTGTTTCTATTTTTTTATATATATATGTTTCAAATATAATAAATATTGCCATTGCATAATAGTGAATAGTGAGTTATTTTGTTGACAAACCAACACTTTGAAACAGTTCATTACTCATCAGGTAACAGAATGATTGCAGTAATCTTCAATCTGGACTCTCCAAAATATTATCCTAAATAATGATGCTGTACATACAGTATAACGTGAATACCATTACACAATATAATGGTAGCAATGACTAAACAGCCATAGGGCAATACAGGGGAAAATTGCATTTGTTTCTGGGATTGCAGATATAAAACAAATGGTGGCAAACGTGTGATAATTGTTTGCATCTTCTTTGAACAGCAGATCAGAATGCAGTTCACCCGAATTTTTCAGAACCCTTGGAATCCCTCACATTCATATTCAGCTCGAGTTTGTTGCCAAACTTTTTGCTCTCTCTACTCCCACACATGCCTCTGTCCCTCTTTATGTCTAAATTAAAGAATGAGTTTAGAGCTTGGTGGTCCAGCTGATAGCAGTTTTTTTGTAAGGAAGATGGAGGATTTAACCACTACTAGTTTTGCCATTTGTGATTTCATCAGCTTCAAAACTCTTTCAGCAGTGCACAGCACAACTTCTTGTCAAAGAAGCAACAGACTGATATGTGGGTCGCCAGAAAAGGAACATGATGAAAGATTCTTTGTAGTTCTTTGTTTACATTCTTGGGCCAGTTCTTCCACTAGCTTAAAGTCAAACAGAGCCTGACAAGTTTAGATCTTTTGCCCACATGCTTGCAATGTCTAATTAGAGACCTGCCTCATCATTGGCCTGATCAAGGATTTGGATACAATCCAGCCCAGCTCTAAATCGCAGATCTAGGGCAGTCGTGGCCTAATGGTTAGAGAGTTGGCCTTGTAACCCGAAGGGTGAGGGTTTGAGGCGCCGGTCTGGCAGGGACTGTAGGTGGGGAGAGTGAATGACCAACTTCCACCCTCACTACCATGAGTGAGGTGAGGCACTGTCCCCCCAGGCGCCACAGCAAAAAAGGCTGTTCACGGTGGGTGTGTATGGAATTTCACTTCGCTTCAATATCTGGATGATGTTTTCCATGAAAGANTTAAACAGGAACAAAAGCTTATGAACTGCTGTGCCAAGTGGTCAAATATTGATAGGACGGCAGGTCAGAAGATGTGAAATGGAGAAATGCTTTATAACATACATGTGCTTTCCATGTCAAGCAAGGTTACATTTTTATTATGCTAATATCAGTGTTTGATCCTCCAGCTAACAAATGCAAAGTTCTCCAAACCAATAGTAAAATAAAATGTGGATTACTGGGTGGTTGAATAGAATAGAGTAAAATAAAGTAATCCCCCCCTCCCCAACTATAGAAGACTGATATAGATAGATAATTATTACACATAAATGCACATAATTATTTTTTTTTAATCAAATGAACCTGTAGTGTAGATTCCAAATGCATAAATTTATAGTTCTTAAAGAACAGCAGCAATGAAGCCATGTCGATTATTATGTAAGACAAACTGTATTCATCTAGCACAACCTTTCACTTATCAGCATGACTACCTAGAGCCTGTATGAATAAGATATTAAGTTATGAATCATATTTTCAAAAAACAAACTATTTCTAATGAATTGAAACAAATTCTGAGATCTGTATGCATGACAGCTGGAATAATGTTTATTAGATGGGAAAACTTGTACGGGTGTCATATTTACTTGCCGTTAACGTCTTCACACAAAACTTTTTAACAACTTTTAATAAAATGACTACACCATTCTTTGAAAAGAAAAGGGTGGCTGTCATATTGCAACCTCTGAAACTACTGTTAAAGCATTACACAATTGTGATTTCGATTGAAAAGGGGTTTTTAGGATCTTTTGTTTTTTGGGCTTACGTCAAACATCAGCAGTCCTTCAAGTCCATAATGTTAGCACTTTTAAATATAAACCTGTAAATACTAGTTTACAATATATTGACAAATTAACAGCATACATTATTGATATTTTTGCATATTATCTGTCCACATAGGCTCACTAGATACTCGAGATATTATTGTGAGGCTACAGATGCTATCGTGAGAGGAAACATGGCTTTGGGTGCAAACACATCTCATTCTTTCTGGATGTGGTATTAAATCACCCCCTGAGCGAGTGACAGATGTGTGTTTGCACAGCGTCTCTTTTCTTTACAGCATTTGTCTGGTCCTGTCTGGCTGGAAGATGGGCTCTGGCTTCATTTTTCACTAACCCACTGTTATATATCACAGTTTAGCGTAGGTGAAGGCTTGCTTATTAAACGGAAACTAGACCCAAACAATACCAGAGTTCTACCTTACTAACATCTGACTAGTACATTAGACAGTCAGCTTGGACCTAAATAATTAAGAGAACCTCCTTATTGCGTGTTTTACAGTGATGTAATGTGGCAGGTGTAAACAATAAACAGACAATCTGGCATAGCGTAAGATTGGCTTTGGTATGGGAAACATGATTAATGAAAGGGTCAAAGCAGACAAGGTTTCAGAACAGCAGAGCATGCATAATTTATACAGCACCTGAACCACATCCTGTGCTATCTCTCCACTGTTAAACTCAAGTGAACATTAACTGTATTTAATATGTATACGAGTTGAAGATGGAAGATTTTTACATCTCTGGTAATCTAAAATAAATTAATAATGTAATTAATTTCAGCATGAAAATATATTACTTTAAATAGATTGACAAAACAAATCAAAAAAGGGACATTTTTTTATCTTCTCTTGTTTATGTGATATTCGATTATAGTGTGCTAATGCTTGCTCCATGATAGTATAAGACTATAGGCTCGTTAATTTTGCAAATGCATTAAAATACAAAATATTTAATAATACAGGAATGTTCCACTTGTGTAAATGATTAAAATGATAAAATTTTGAAAGTTTGGACAATTACAATTACAATTCAGTTTCACTTAGTCTTAGACTTAAATAGTCTGATGTAATTAATGTAATTATATCAAATTTCCAAAGGCAACACATGTATCAGTTACTGGAACCCAACCTGAAATGCATCATTGTTGTTATTGAGGTGATCAGCTGCTCAAGTCTGAAAATATAATGCAATTACCACAGTGTACCCACTCCGCTTCTCTTCATTCTTGTGTTACGTGTATTTGTCAAATATTGTATCATAATAAAAATAATAATTTAAAAAAAATATGCATGAGATTATAAGGTCCTCCCACAGTAAAGCTGACTGACATGGCGCTAGACAAAGAGAAGCATTAAGGTATATCCAGTATTTAAAAAATCATATTTAGTAAAATATGACTACTTTCACAATCAAATATTCAGAGTGACATGAAAGATGCCTGTGTAGGGTTTTTACATGCAGCCAACAGAAGCCCACCACTGTCATGTTTCAGTATAGTGGTGTGGGTGCAGTGTGGGTTCCTCTGCTGGGTTTTTCTATGTGTTTTATCCAAGCCTACACTCGCCACAATCAGCCAACAGTGAGCCCCTTCCCAGAGTGTTCATGCTGGTCCAGTACGGTCTGAAACACCCGGGACCTGTGCCGGCTTTGTTTCGTTTTTTCCAAGCCTGCATTCCCCACAGAAAGCACACAGTGGGACAGTGGCCACCGTTTTTTTTTAGCCAACAGCATTTTGTAAGTTATTTTAACATCTACAAGGTCCATGTGAGTAAAGTTAAGATATATAACTTATCAAATACAAATTAACCCTCTACTGCATGAATTATTTATTTGTTTTTTATGGATTTTTATTACTTGAATTAGTTCAAGAAATAAAAATATATTTCAAAATTAAAAAAAAAAAATCAGGGGGGTAGTTTGTATATTGTTGCCATATGGCAACAATGTGCAGTAAAGGGTTAAAGGCATCACCTAAAATATCATACCTTGTAAACAGTGAAGTACACTTAGTCTCACTTCTCTGTCAGGCAAATTTAATTTGATCACATACCAAATTTCTATATATAAAATACAATATTATAATTAGCAGGAAACAGTAAAAAAATAAAAATCAAATCAGAATTAGGTGTGATTTGTGAAAATGTGCTGTGAAGGTGCATCAATTCTAGCAGGTTATTTCAGGCATTTTGAAGAATTTGCCATAGCTCTCCCTGACTCTGAGTGTCACTTGCATTTTTTTTAATCTGAAAAATGGTTTATTTTCAATATCATCTTTTCTTTGATGGCTTACAAAAATCTCTTATAGACTAAAAATTCGTTTTAGACTCTTGCACAGTACTATGTTTAAGCTGCACTGTACAAACATCTTTTGTTGTACCAAATGTCCCTGGTATGTAGCACAATTCTGTTGAGAAATAGTTGACAAGAAAGGAAGATATAACTTCCTTTCTAAGCACAGATCCTTGACAAAATGTGTAAGAAGGTCATTTGACTGATGACATGTCTTTTCAGAGTAGTGTACGACCTGTCGAAATACGAAGTCTATAAATAACGTTCTCAGTGCTAAGCAGCAGTCGGCTTTGTTCACCAACCACTGCCTTAAGTTTACACCCTAGTCCACGGGGAACATTTTAAGATTGCATTGTAATACCAGTTAGAAACAGAGTACTAGTAAACTAAGAAAAACTACATTATGATTAATAAGTCTATTAAGTTTAAGAAAGCCTACTCAAAGGCACTACCTTACATAATGGGACAAAATAGGGTTAAGCCACAAATTCAAAACCAGCCCACTGACGTGAAGTGAAGTGACTTTTGTGGCCAAGTGTGGTGACCCATACTCGNCCTGCCGGACCCGAGACTCGAACCCACGACCTTCAGGTTCACCTTCAGGTTACAAATCCGACTCTCAGACCATTAGGTCATGGGGGGTGGTCATGGCTTGTCCATGTTTCATATAGAAATGAGCAACGTCTTTTCTTCTTCTTCTTCTTCTTATTATTATTATTATTATTATTTTGTTGTATCTATGCCTACACTAAGATTTTAGATGAAGCTAGGTTTCCAGCAATATCGATATTAATTAGGAACATGACTATATTAATTAACCGGCTGTATATTTTGCACTTCTCATTAAAGATTTAACATGTTCACTGCTGCCTCTAACATGATTGAAAATTACTTTCTTGTTTCCTAATTTCTTGTTATGGTTTTTGTCTCAACTAAAGAACGTTGGAATCATTATTTTTTGGGGGAAAACACTAACTATTGAAACGACAGTATGTGTACAGCATGCGTGAGCTGCTCATCAGATAATTCCTTTCATATAGTTTCTACATTTGTTCATAATTTTTTCTTCCATAGTTACTGGGTTACTAAGGAATATTATTGTAAAATATTTCCAGTCTCCCACATCTGTTCATCACAGAATGAACATGCAATTCCTCCAGCAAAGTCCTTTCCCCTAACATTAGTATATTGCTTTGACCCACTGCTGTTTGCCCACCCACACACACACACACACACACACACACACACACACACACCTGGGAACAACAGTGAGGGTAAACGTATTATTTCTTCGTAGTTGGTGTGCTGTTTTTTTTTTTTTTTCATCCAGATGTCTTTTACAGGAGGTGGGAATGTGCAGATTTAATAAAATCTCATCAAGTGCGTACAACATAAACAGAAAGGTCAAGAGGGAGTAAGAATCAGGGGATGTAGAGAACATATTAAAGACAGAGGGGGAAAAGAGATCCAGGGATATTGTGGGTGAATGAGGGAGAGGGTTAAGGGCCTGTGCATCATCAATGAGGTGAGAAATTGTTGTCAGCTTGTCTGAGCGCTATAGATGGCACAGGCTCACCTTCATCAGCACCCAGTGCCATTTGTCTGATGTGGTCTGACACACCCTCCACTTATTACACCCTTCAGCCCATACCACTGATGCATTGCCCTGATGCCTGTTACCGGTGCTGTAAAACAGCCACAGTCATGAAGCTAATTAGGTGATTTGCTACTTTGATTAAATCATTTCTGTGTTGATTCAAATCATAAGGAATTACAAGTGTTAAGCGTTGTTTATTCTGGAGTACTGATGTGCTGAATTGTGTTTTAGCATTTCATCCTCTCGGATTCTGCGGATTCCTCTACAGTAACATGGGAACATTGTGTAGAATTTACAGTTTTGTTACCTTCCTACCTCCTGTTTCGCTGTAAATACAGTCCCACGGCACCACTATAATACCTATCCCATCGCACTAAAATGCAATAAGTGAAATATTGTAAAATTGTCATGTGTGGCATAATGATGCAGTGTCAGGATAGCTCTGGGAACAGATGTGTACGCTGTAATAAAGCTGCTTGTGATTGTGTTTGTGATTTTTATCGGTTCTCGCATCTGCTGGAGATTTACAGTAAATATCTTTTTTATGACACACACAGCAGTCGATGTTTCCTGCATCTCTCACGATTCCTCCACCTCTTCCTCAAGGCTGCCCAAAGGACAATAATGAGATGTCGTTTCAGAAGCCATATGTGAAGGAATATTTAAATAGGCATCAGTGCATATGTGATGTCCCAGCGAACGCAAGATCAGACAAGCAATGAGTCATAAAATTTTATTCACGCTAGATTTGTCTTTTTGTAAACAGTGGTGGCATTTATTATTTAATCTTCCTGGTGGTGTTAGCAGAAATGTGAGACCTTTTAGTTTCGAGCTCAAAAGACAAGATGCCTTTTTTTCTATTATTTTATTATTTTGTTTTTGTACTGACTGAAATCTTAGAGATAGATCGTTTATTTTTACTCAACCATCGTATCAACTACTGAGAAATGTTGTAGATTTTACATGAATGCATTTTTAAGTTTGATTTAACACAAAAAAAAAGACAATTTTCTTCTTACATGAGAAATTTGTTACTTTGATGTATGATTAATTGTTATGCCATGATATATAAAGAGTGGGTTGGTAACTTTGGGCGGAGATTGGGCGGAGATTGTCTGAAAGTTGAAATATAAACATATAGAGAAACAAGGCTTCATTTAGCGCCTTTAAATATTCTTTGTAGAACCCTACAATGGATGGTGTTTATTTCAGAAAAGGTACTAAATAAACCCCATTTAAACCACAGAACCCTTGAGGAGAGTAAAACTGGGAAAATATGCTTACAGTTAGAGTTACAATAATTTTATATTAATAGAATATAGAGAATAAATAATTCTTGCCTATTACAATGACTGTTATTTTTACTTCCGACTGTCTGTTTCTGATTTGCATTTATACATAATACATTTACATCCCACATACTGGACAGATTTGCACTCATATACAAATTATGGTTTCAGGTCAGTTGCACTGATTAGCCAAGTCCTAAAAGCAGTGTGTAGGCTTGGCTACATTAGCGAGCTCTGAATTCGGTGATGCCTTTCTTTAAATTTCTAAAATCTGGCATGACTATGAGATCTGCTTTTCTAGCAAGGGTTAGGTTTTGTATTTTAAATCAGCAAATATGCATTTCTATTAAATATGCATTCTGTCTCTCACACTTCTACAGTTACCTCTCACCTCGTCTCAGACTATTTCTTTCCCTTAGTCACTCTCTTCTTTCTTTGTGCTTGTCTGAGTGTCAGTATGTCAATCTCTTACCCTTACTGGTATCTCTCTCTCCGTTTCTTCTGGCAGTTGTGTGGTTTTAGTGTTTTCTCATTCTATTTTTTAGACTAGCTTTAGAAAGTGCAGAGCTAGGTAGCAGGGGGTGCAGCAAAAGAGCAGGTGTGGAAATGCTGGGTTTGAGCGAGGAGTAGTGGCAGGGGACTTGGAGAGTATCATGGAGTTTGAACAACTCTCACGCCTCCATGGCGTTGAAGTGCTATTTGGGGTTGAGTGTTCGGTGGAAGAGTGCAGCTTAGTTGTAGGAGCAGTGGTGGGACTGTGCTAGGACCTGCATAATGAGTGAACAGTGCTATTAGTACATTTCTGGAAAAGGTGCAGAAAGAGAAAATGCTGTTTGAGCAGAGATTAAATATTCAAACACTTCTATTTTTCAACTTGTTAATCCTGTCAGATGAAAAAGTCCCAGCCGTTAATAAAATACCATTAGCATGTATGTAAATCACCATCGCTGAAACATATTGTTGCATATCGAATACTTTTTTTAATTTTCTTTAAAAAAAAAATAATAAAAATTACCATACACAGGTTAGCACACATATTTTAAAACTGATAATGTTATCTTTACAGTTGTAATAATGAAATTGTTCATCTGTGGACAAGAAGGACGCTTTGTACTTGATTGCCCTGCAAAGACAGCTGGGGCTTGACCTGAGCTGGGCTGTAATGGAGCATTTCTTCCTGTGGAGAGTCAGTCTGGAGCCTCGGTTAACAAGATAGATAAACGCATACAGCATAAACAAGGCAGAGCAAGACAGGAATGTGATGTCATGGTCTTATTGGACAATTCTCCACACCTAGAACTTATCTCTTTGGTATTGCTTAGCTTACATACTGTATACTCCACTGTTTGTTTCACTCACTGAAAGGTCTAGCAATCTTTTTGAAAGCATTCCTGAGCCTTTTTTTTTTTTTGGTTGTTGTTGCTGTCCTGGTTTTGAGTCTGCTTTGTTCTGGTTTCTGGTTATTGTATTTGCCCTTTGGATTTGTCTGGCGGTCAGACAGATTCTTTGGATTTTTGAACCTTTTGCATTGACTTACGGATTTTGATTGTATTTTGTCTTGTTATAATAAACTCCACACTTGGATTCCTGAGTGTGTTATTACATGGAGACACAGGCAATGATAGGAGGAAATGTTGAAGCTGCTGATACTCCTGTTGAGGGGTTAGAGCAGAGAATAACAAAAAACATATTTAAAAACAGGCAAAGAAAGAAAGTCAAGTAAAATAAAAAATTTAAGAAACCTATTGTGGCATCCCAGAATGAAGTCAGTAGAGCCAACAGGATTTTACCACTTCTGATTCTATGGCATATGTCATAGCTCTCTTTCAGGCAGCCTGTCCCTAACACTCGACCACATTACTATCACCTGCAGCTTGTTTCATGGCTTATTTTGGTACTATGCATTTACCTAGGGTGACCATACATCCTCTTTTCCCTGTACATGTCCTCTTTTTGGGACCTAAAAATGCATCTTGATGGGATTTGGCTTTGCTTTTATGTTGACATTTGCTTCTATAGTCACCACACATTCTGCATGCTTATTTTCATTGCGTTAACCCATCTCTGTAGGTTCCGGCTGCAGTTGGTGGATTGCGCACATTCCCTACAGGCAACTACTGATCAAACTTCTTCTCAATCTTCAGCCTCAACATGTGTGTAGAAAGTGCCACAGCACCACAACAGCAGGTGCTTGATTAACAACAGTATTGCATGGGCCCTGAACACCCCTTAAAAGATGCCCAAATGCAAATGTAAATTCACAGTGGAATTACAGAAAAAAAAAAAAATCATCTCAGTCAGGAAGTAGACCAAATATTTTGAAAGGTGCAAAAGCATTGAGTTTCATTCAGAACTGCTGAGGATTGCACAATTTTACTTTGCCATTCCCTCTCACAATACAAATGAAAGATGATCTTTTTCCTAATGTAAAGCCAGTGGACAAAGGAATCAAATCTCTAAAAGGGCTTCTATACAACATAATTTTAACCCTTCTTGCAATTACTCTCAATCCCTCCCTCCCACACACACACACACACACACACACACACACACACACACACACAAAACATTGCCATGGTGCCACAACTATCTTGAACCCTGCCAGCCCCACCCTCCGACCCACCACTTTTCCATGTGCTTGCTCTTAGCCACTGCGTTATTAATGTCTTGCATCGTATAGCATGTTCACTCGTTTGGTCTCTGTATACCTGTTATGCCTTTAGCTTAGCCTTTAGCTAGCCAGTATTTTATACTACCTAGCCCTTAGCCTATTGTTCTACCTTACCTGTAGCTATGCTATCTGTTTTGCCATTAGTTAACTTATTAGCCTAGCTGTTAGTTTAGTCTTGCCTCATTATATATTTGGTTTTTGTGCCAACCTGCCAACCTTTACATGTTTTGCAGAAGAGCTCCACATTCTACAGAGTACACAGCTACGAGTTATCACACAATAGTACAAAGAACCTTTTTTCCAAAAAAAATAGCAGGTAAGCTAATCAACATATGAATCTGGAATGACTGACATTTGTGCAGAGTTTTCTGATATTAACTGACACCTCCTTGCCCAATTTTCACATTAATAATTTTTGGTGGGCCCTCTCGTCTCTACTTGATTTTACTGCTTGAAAGAATCAACATTAGTGTGCATTTTAAACAGCCTGACAGATAGCCATGTCCACCCCTTTTCCTACCTTCCTGTACAGTATGAATAAATTCATAATTCTGTGAAGCAGTTTAATCAAAGAAACTGCTCTGTCTGAACTAATCCATGTCTCAGTAAGTGCAAAAATGTTGTGCATCGTTGAAATGTGCCAAATCAGCATTCTATTATTTATGCCTCTAATACAATTGAATTTTATGAACAATAGAGGTCCCAATCTGTTAAAATGTATAGAAAGGTCAAAGCCTGTGCCATTACTGGGAATCATCTGCAGGTGTGAAGTGACCAGTAGCCTGACAGCTCCGGATCACAATGACTGCCATGCAGGTTATATGGTTATATGATCACTCAACCATGTAATAACAGATAAAAAGAGTTCAGCAGCTTTCATATGAAACCAGCCCCAAACCTCTGCAGTCTACACTGCCAAGAAAGAGGTCACAGAAATCAGGCATTTTAGCTGACTTTGGAGCTCTATTTACAGTTAAAAGGCCTCAGATGCTGCTACGGTGTTCATTATGTTTTGATCAATCATTTTCCCCAGGTCAGAGAATTTGTTTACTCAATGTTATATCAAAGTTTTGGGAGAATTCATATATTTATTTCTAAGATATAGTGAACCTGTGGTACATTTTGTTTACAATATTTAATCTTTGTCATAGTTTTTTAAATTTAGTTAGTTATATATGGGCAAAAATGCACATTGTTTTGCACTGTTTATGATTCAGACATAAAAAAAGGAGTCTTTCTGTATAATTTTTCTTCATTCGCATTTTATTCAAAATGTTCTGAGAAATTAAATGAATTCATGAAGCTAGTATCGTGAATCAAATCGAATCATGACCTCAGTTTATCATTAGACCCCTAGTAAGTGCACGCTAGTAAATGGTCTTAGATTTAGGAAAGCCATGCTAAAAATGTTTATTTTATTGGGTGTGCAATGAACAGGCTTCAACCAACTTCAACCATTCAGTCTCATTTCCTGCAGTATGTAGTGCATAAGATTCTGCTCAAAAAAAGACTTATTTCCTTGCCTAAATGTGGGAAGAGTGTTACAGCTATGGCTGCTCTTTCTGCCTTTATACTATCCATAGTGTTGTAAAGTGACCTTTTAGAATTTCACTCTTTTTACTTTGTATGTAATTTTGCATCATAACAGTGCCAGTGCCTTTATGCTTATTAAAAACATAGGAAGTAATTTGCGGTAACCATGACTCAAGTATCGGGGAAGTATAAAACAGATTTCCTATAAAGATAAAATAAGAGATGTAAAAAAAGAATGATGCATACACATAAACAAACAAAAAGAGATTAAATAAAAGACATTAAAATGAATATAAAATATTTGATTTATTTAATAAAAATATTTAAAACTTGTGCTCCAGACACACTCAACTCAGGCACAACAGTTATGAAAACCCTTCAGAGCTGCAGAAAAGTGGGTCAAGGTCAAGGGCAGGGTTTAGGTATAGTATTTATCATCATCATCATTTAGGTGTATTTTAGGTGAGGTGGCCATAGGTATGAAAAACTGTGATTATAGGAGCAGTTTAGGATAGGTTAGGAAAGTTGTGTTGGATTTCTGTCTTGATAGGAACAACTTGATAGCATCATCACTCTGGCATCATCTGTAGTTGAGTGTCGACAATGAATGTCCACAAGGATTGCAAGCTTTTACATTTATCAAGAGAGAGGAAGGGACCAAGCCTTTATATATTTATAAAGTAGAACAGCAGCTTTTATATTACATTTTTTTACAGAAATCTTTATATGGCAATGAAAGTATGAGAGGCACAAGAAAGGACACGTCGTGCATCGGGCTGGAGGAGTACTGTTATAGAGGACCCCTTTCTTAATAAAAATCTGGCAAGACATACTTCCTTCTGTGAGCATGCCTAGACCTTGGGAAGTATACAACGTGGAGAAGCAGGTCACCAGAACCTCTCTAGGACATCTCTAGGTGACAGTGACGGTCAGTCAGCTGCTCGAGGTGTGACCATGCACAACATGGCAGTAATGGCACGAAGACAGGGCATGAGATCCATCAGAAATGCCCGTCAGATGGGGAGAGTTAAAGAAGCACTGAGTCAAGAGGCTGCTTAGTGGATGGTCAGATGGACAGACGAGTCCAGAAAAAAGGGTCCCCTTCCCAATTTGAGGATAAGCCTCAACTTGAAAGATACTGATACCCAGTATCCTCCAGTAGGTGTCTGACACATTGAGTGTACTGTAATAGACAAAAAAAAAGTATGGTAATGGACAAAAACTAAAACTTTAAAAGAAGGTACACAGTACTTTATAAATGCAAATTTGATCACTTTACTTTGAAAGCATTAAAATCATTCAGTTGGCTGATCTGTGGGCTTCCTAAATAATTTGTATTGGAACGATGCTTCATAATAGCTTTGAATGCAAATCAACCACAAAGAGCAACAAATTCCATGCCCCAATATAAAAGTAGTATATAGTAACTACTGCTCCCACAAGGTAAGATCTCACATGTGGATACGTCATAAAACATTTTAATAGGCCTACTTCTTGAATATTCACTTAAAGATAAAATACAATTTTCAAGATAGGATTAAAAATACAGTTGGCCCATAATGGTAATTAAAGTTTCTTCTGTTTTCAAGACAAAGCAATATGCTTCAGCAAAAGCTTAGTCATCTCATCGCTTTTGACAGAAGTCTTACATAAATCATCAAGTATTGCTTTATAAATGCATATATAATTGATATGTTTTGAAGGAAGAGAAGAAAAAAATAAAAGGCAAGTAACAAATTTGTTATGCCTAATTTACTCTTTGCGACACTTTTGTTCTGTAAAAGTGTGACTGGCTGCATGTCATTAGTTCTATAATTGCTGTCAGTAACATGATTTTAGTGGCAGAGAACAGGCTTGTCAACCCACATCATCTAAGTAGTGCCCCAACCCAAATCCTGCATGTTGATCAGGAAGGAACCAGTGATTGTTCCTGTATTTCTCTCTCTAGATTCCTATTGTTGTTCCAAGATTATTATAAAAACATCAGCAGTGCAACACGACTGGCTTAATGTTTCATAAGAGACAAACAACAAAGCATTTTGTAAGGTTTTCAGAAAGGATCACAGTGTATCTATTGGGAGAGAAACCAGTTTAGATCACCATCCAAGTGGGAAACAGCACATAGACTAACCACTAGGCTTACAGCATGATGTCTACTGTACGTCTGTAGTAACAAAGATCAAAACTGCACTATACATTAACACAGTTCTTATGTTACACTTAAATCAAACAATGGACAGCAAAAGTGTCTGCATTTTATGTTGCTTCATAATTTGTGTAGTGGCCAATCATAACCTTGTACATCACTTCGATTTTGGCATAAGCAGGGAGATTCTGGTGCAACAGCAAAACTCAATAGTAATGAAAGGAAGTTGGAGGTTAAAAAAAACATCACACTAACTCCTCTATAGATTCGCCGCACTGGTAAATGAGCATGATATCAATTTTGACAGATTGTACATTTGAAAAGCTCAGAGACACGCCATATGGAGAAGAGAACTGGGGCATGGCACTAACCCACAATCGGCACATAGTAAATGGCGCTATACAGAGCCATTTTGTGGTAATATAAATCCCCCACCTCTTCAGCAAAGTGTGCATTTGCATAATGTATTGCCTTTAGGGCAAGGCAGATGGATTAACTAATGGGTGGTGCTTTCAGGTCTTCAAAGGAAGTCAGGTTAACGTGATATGCTCCACTTCACTGGCAGTGTATTTAAAGCTAAGACTAAAGAGGGAGGATTTAGTTTGTGATATTTTTATATATGACAAGGATGACTCTGTAACCTCACCACTATTCATGACTGATTACTCATACAGCATTTCAAGTTGCATTTCAGCTTAAAAAAGTGAAAAGGAACAGGAGTTTCACAGTGTCTCAAAATATCCTCTATGAGCTATGTCTACGTACAATTCTAATTAGTTAACTGATCAATAGCAGTAGGGTGAGATTGTGCGAGATAGTGAGATTAAAAAAGAAAGAAAGGGGGGGGAGCACAAAATGATCAAGGGATCCAAGAGAGAATTCTGACATGTAATATTGAGGCTGTTGTTGTTAGAAGCTCCACAGATGGAAGGATGTGTATGCCAAATTAGCTGCTTCTTGGGGGGAAAAAAAGGCAGCAGCAGAATCTGTGGCAACAAAAGGGCTGAATACTGTATATTGTTCATTTTTAATGATGCCGTGTTTGCCTAACATTACATACGTGTTCCTTACAGTAAATACCAACAATTTTCAGCAACTGAGAGCCTTCCAGTATTATCTCAGGATTGTTATGTTCAAATGAAAAAAAAAAAGGAGAAGTAAAGAATGAAAGAAAATTCAGTTGAATAAAGGGAGAAACTATTTACCTTTGCACTAACAAAAATAACCAATAAAAACAGTTTTAAATAATATTATTTTCTCTTAAAACATAGATGGCAGATTGTTGTCTCCTCTTAAAGATGTGAACAGCATATATATTAAATGCTACAGAAAAGTGTTTGTATGTCAGTAAAAAAGCAGCATATTACATAAGAGACACTTTTCAGACAAAAAAAAAACACCATAATGAAGGCTGCTGGGTTTTGCTGCAAAAACAAGAAGCAAGTGTTACAGTCAGTCTCCAGAAGAACCATGGCTGCTTCTGCAAGATGCTCAGTAAAGCTTACAGCTCATTTCCTTATAAACCTGCACACACTGTACCTGAGACTACTGTTTTGTTTTGTTTTTTAAAGCCAAGGATCGTCACACCAAATACTGACTTTGTTTCAATTATTACTGTTTACTGCTTTTTATAGTATTTTTTTTAATGTAGGAACAATCAGTTTCATTGTTTTTAAAGGCATCTTTGCTCTACAGCATTTCCTTGCATGTGCCTAAGACTTTTGCACAGGACTGCACACAATAATATACATGTTACGTCCGCACGTTCCAAATTAGTCTAGGGGGGGAATAACACTTATGTAATGATTAATAGTAATAGGTGTGTGTGTGTGTGTGTGTGTGTGTGTGGCCAGCGACCAAAGACAAGTATCGCGTGTACCCAAGTGGTTTATTTATCTATATACAGGTGACAGAAAACGTGTGTGCTAAGTGACAGTGGTGATATTTACAGTGTATTTACAGAGACACGTAACAAGACTCACGGGGAAAAGGGACGCGAGCGGCACCAAAGCAAAGAACAGAACAAAAAAAAACAAAACAAAACAAGTCTACCTGTTTCTGAAACCTCTACCCTAACTATAACAAGATAGAAAAAAAGTCTTCAGCGTCCAGGACGCCCCAACTACCCTACTCTATCTCTTCAAAACCAGAAGTACAGAGGGTGATACTCGCTCCTAACCTAATGAGTCTAAACAAAAAAACGGAAATCCTACGTGTTGTACTATGTATGTCACGTGACGTGCTTACCTGTCCACTTTTCCCAAACACTAACAAAGTTTAACATACAGATGACTAAACAGACAGGAGACTAGAGGACAACGGGGAAAACACGGACCAAATGACCTACAAGAACAACACATACAATAAGCGTAACTACAATACAGAAAAAAACAGAGGAACGGAGTTCTTGTGTAACAGCGGGAACAGAATCTTCTGAATGAATAGTGGCGGGTGTTAAATAGGCGGGGTCAGAGGTCGATTGGTCGTCACAGCCAGTGACATCAGCGGGGTTAATCAAGATGGACAGGAACGTTCACCAATGAGGCAGTGCCGCAGAGAGAGGCGGGCGAGAGAAAAGGGGAGAGAACAAAACACACGAACATACCCCAGGATGTAACACCCTACCCCTTAAGAACAAAGTCCTGTTTGTTTTTAAAGAAGCACAGCTGAAGCACGGCAAATTGGTTTGCCGACTTTGTTTTAGGTAGTGGGCCCACACAGTCCACGATAATGTGCTCAAAGGGCTCGCCAATAACGGGGATGGGAGAGAGAGGAGCAGGTGGAATCACCTGATGTGGTTGTCCCACATACTGAAAGGTATGACAGGAACGACAAAAGTGAGCTACATCCTTCTTTAGCCCAGGCCAAAAAAATGTCTGCGTACTCTGTTGTATGTTTTAGTGATGCTTAAATGACCAGACAACTCGTGATCGTGAGCCGACCTCAAGACATGTTGACGGTAAGGTGTAGGAACAACAATCTGACACACAGCATCCCACTCTGTCTGTAGCAGAATTAGGGATCCATTTACGCAACAATAAACCGTTATCAGCTGAACTAACGGTCACTAAGCTCTGGAGAGCGCATCTGCCACAACATTCTCTGCACCTGACTTATGCATGATTTCTATGTGGTAATTTTGAACAGCTAAAGACCAGCGCATTAAGCGCAGATTCTGATGCGAGACAAAAAAAATTTAATGAGTTATGATCAGAACACCGTGACAGGCAGAGGTGAGGAACCAACATAAACTTCAAAGTGTTGTAAAGCAAGTAGCAATGCTAAAGCCTCTTTTTCGATTGTTGAATAATTGACCTGATGTTTATTAAACTTGCGGGAGAAATAGCAAACAGGGTGATCAATGCCCTGCTCATCCTCCTGGAGGAGAACGGCGCCTGCACCAACTAGCATCAACTTCCAGCTTAAAAGGTAATGCAAAATTAGGTGCAGCAAGGACAGGTGCATTACATAAACACTTAACCGTTTCAAAGGCGTATTGGCATTCCTTTGACCAGGTGAAGGGTTTCGTTGGACTAAGCAGACTGGTGAGGGGGTGAACAATGGTGGAGAAATTTTTGCAGAAACTGCAGTAATACCCAGCCATGCCCAGGAACCTGCGCAGCTCCCGCCGCGTGGTTGGAGCGGGCAACTGGGCAATGGCTGTAACCTTCGCCTCGATAGGGCGCACTTGTCCATGCCCAACCTCCTTACCAAGGTATGTAACAGTAGCCTGTCCAAACTCACACTTGGCTAAATTAAGGGTTAGGGAAGCTTCAGCAAGTCTTCAAACTGGACATGTGTTCGGACCATTCTGACGAGTAAATCACCAAATCGTCCAGGTAAGCATTACAGTTAGGAACGTGCCGACAGAGCTGAACCAGGGACAGGTAATAAAACCAGAACTTTGTCACCAGGTTTAAATGAGCGAGAAACTGCTTTCTCGTCAAAAGGCGCTTCATGCCTTTCTGTGCAGCAGCCAGAGACTCCTTAGCGAGAGAGCAGGCGGTATGTAGTCGTTCACGGAACTTGCACACATAATCTAAGATGTTAGTTTTACGATCTGTCTCGTCTGACATCATGTTCCCTTTTAGAACCTTTAACGGTCCTCTAACCGTGTGACTTAAACCGAGACTTTCCTGTACTGTCTCTCGGGCAGCAAATAAAACTAGGGGAAGTCCCTCGTCCCAATCTTTGTGTCACAACAGTATTTCCGGAGCATAGATTTAAGTGTCTGGTGAAACCTTTCCAACACGCCTTGGCTTTCTGGGAGATACGCGCTGGCAACTCGGTGAGTAATATCAAGGCTTTTCAGAACCTGTGTAAAGATTTTGGATAAGAAATTTGTACCCTGATCAGTCTGTACAATTTTCGGTAAGCCAAAAGTAGAAAAGAATTGTATTAACGCTCTGCCTAGGACAGGTGTAGTAATCTTACGCAGGGGAACTGCCTCAGGAAATCGGGTGGCAACACACATCATTGTAAGAAGAAATTGGTTTGCCGACTTTGTTTTAGGTAGTGGGCCCACACAGTCCACGATAATGTGCTCAAAGGGCTCGCCAATAACGGGGATGGGAGAGAGAGGAGCAGGTGGAATCACCTGATGTGGTTGTCCCACATACTGAAAGGTATGACAGGAACGACAAAAGTGAGCTACATCCTTCTTTAGCCCAGGCCAAAAAAATGTCTGCGTACTCTGTTGTATGTTTTAGTGATGCCTAAATGACCAGACAACTCGTGATCGTGAGCCAACCTCAAGACATGTTGAGGGTAAGGAGTAGGAACAACAATCTGACACACAGCATCCCACTCTTTGTCTGTAGCAGTATTAGGGATGCATTTACGCAACAATAAACCGTTATCAACAACATAAGTAATGTTTGTCTCTTTAGAGTTATCAACAGTGGCGAAGCACTTCGCAAGAGTTTGAGCCTCTTTCTGTGAAGCGATAATTTGTTCTTGGGTCACAGGCCAGTTCAGTGTTTCCACAACTGAATCCGCGCACACTGACTTTACCACCCTGCTTCTCAGGGCAACCAGTTTCTAAAGGCGCATCACGCGTCAGAACCGGGGCAATAAACGAATCAGCCAAGGTGACTGTGCGCGCGTAACCACGCACGCCGGGAAAGCACTAGGGTAGGTTTCAGACAGTTCATCAGCCTCACAAGACATCTCAGGTTTATCAAAAACCTCTAACAAAGGCATTTACCTTACCCCCTGCCAGGTCATTCCCCAGGATAAAAGTAACGTCATTAACGGGAAGTGACTGCTGAACTCCAACTCTTACAAAACCGGTAACCAGCTCACACTTAATATGCACCCGGTGCAATTCTACATTTATTAAGCACATTTCCAAACCCTGCACCAGCACACAGAATGTCTCTTCGGACAGAGGCAACACATCAGAAACCATAAACGACTGTGCAGCTCTCTTATCTCAAAGCATTTGTATTTCTTTCTGATCCTCAGGATTGCCAGTTAACGAAATTAACTCCATCAGCAAAAATGGGCTACAACTAGGATCAGGCATCTCACATACAGGTAATGTTCCAACAGGATCAACAAGAGTACTAACCAACCCAACACTTTTAGGCTGTTGTTGCTGTTTGTGTTTTAGCGCAACACAGTCAGCAATTATATATGTCCCTGCTTATGACAGTAAAAGCATTCTCTTACCTCTCTTGGACGCTGGGAGGCAGACTTTAAGGTTGGGGAGTGAGACTGGGCAGCTGAGTTCTTTTCAGTACGTGCTGAAGAGAAAACATTTTT
>CM074967.1:9367985-9386867 GCA_037577455.1 Pangasius macronema | reverse complement strand
TGAAATCCTTAACCTTGCTAGCAACACACCACTTATCAAAGAGGATGCCTTTTTCTCTGGCAAATTCCACAAAAGTTGATTAGACATTTTTCTACAATTTCTAAACCTCTGTCTATATGCCTCAGGCATTAGCTCGTAAGCGCGAAGAATAGCAGCTTTTACACTATCATAATTTAAGCTATCTTCTACGGAGAGTGTAGAACAGACCTGAGCTTTACCCATCAGTCGACACTGCAACAACAGAGACCAAACATCTCTTGGCCAACGGAGAGAAAGTGCAATGCGCTCAAATGCACTGAAATAAGAGTCCACCTCTGTCTCCCTAAACTGAGGCATTAAAGCAATATGTTTGCTCACGTTAAAGGTAGATTAGGACGAATCGACACCCGGGGAAACATTAGAACCTGGTGCAGGGCTCGGTTGCACAGCTGAGCTGGCGGCAACCTTCAGCAATTCCAGCTCGAGCTGCCGCAACTTTATCCACATATCGGCCTCTATTTCCAATCTGCGTATTTACAAACGCAGATCTAACTCAGCCTGCCGTGCTTGGGCTTTTTCTTGTGCATCCATCTGTAAGCGGGCCAGACGGACCTTCAGCCGCACCTCCTCACGGGACCCAACAGAAGCTGGAGAGAACGGTTCAAAGGGTTGCAAGCTGACTTTGGTGTTGGATTCCTCCTCGGGGTCAGCTGCAGCCAGATCCTCCCCTTAACCGTGCAGCACATTCCCAGTGGCAGAAGGATCGGGCCGGGCACCGGCACCAAGAGAGTACATCTCCCCATCGGTCTCTTCATCACCAGTATTAGACAATGCAGGCACATTTAACTGAACCAAATGTTGCAATACTGTATGCTTGATGTCTTTTTTTAAGGGCTTGCTTAGCAACGGTGATTTTGTAATGTGGCGCTATTGCAAACAAGTCATCCTTCCTGCACTTGTCAAGCTGCTCTGTAGTGGGATTTTTAATAAATCAAACAAAGCCATTTTTTTCTTCCTTTTTTCCCCCCTTCCTTAAGTCCACACACGGAAACACAATCCACCGCACTACCACTAACCAGTATAACGCAACACTAAGACCAATACTACTCCCGCCGAACAGAAATGTCGATGACAACAACACACACAAATATTATTATAATAATCACGGGAAATGGGTTTATATTATCCCGGACGAGCCCCCAAATAAATGTGACGTCCCCAGTTAGTCTAGGGGATGTGTGGGGAATAACACTTATGTGATGATTACAAGTATTGCGTGTACCCAAGTGATTTATTTATCTATATACAAGTGAACAAAACGTGTGTACCAAGTGACAGTGGTGATATTTACAATGTATTTACAAGAAACACGTAACAAGACTCACGGGGAAATGGGATGCGAGCGGCACCAAAGCAAAGAACAGAACAAAACAAAACAAGTCTACCTATTTCCGAATCCTCTAACCTAACTATAACAAAAGATAGAAAAAAAAAAGTCTTCAGCGTCCAGGACACCCTAACTACCCTACTCTATCTCTTCAATAACAAAAGTACAGAGGGTGGTGCTCGCTCCTAACCTAATGTGTCTAAACAAAAAAAAAAAACGGAAATCCTACGTGTTGTACTATGTATGTCACGTGACGTATTTACCTGTCCACTTTTCCCCAAACACTAACAATGTTTAACATACAGATAACTAAACAGACAGGTGACTAGAGCACAACGGGGAAAACACGGACCAAATGACATACAAGAACAATACATACAATAAGGCAGCGTAATTACAATACAGAAAAAGAAACAGAGGAACAGAGTTTTGGTGTAAACAGCGGGAACAGAATCTTCTGAATGAATAGTGGCGGGTTTTAAATAGGCGGGGTCAGAGATCGATTGGTCGTCACGGCCAGTGACATCAGCGGGGTTAATCAAGATGGACAGGAACGTTAACCAATGAGGCAGTGCTGCAAAGAGAGAGAGAGACGAGAGAGGCGGGCGAGAGAAAAGAGGAGAAAACAACACGCAAAACAAACGAACATACCCCAGGACGTAACAATTATTATTATCATTATTATTAAGTGAAGCTTGGAACGGCTTCAAAGCTTTTGCCACAGTAACATTTCAATTTGTGACACAGAAGAAAAGAACTTAAAATCATTCAGCCGTTTTTGCTAGGCTAAGATAACAGCACACTGAAAAAGTATAATTCCTTTTCACTTTGATAGTCATACCACATTTCCAGTCAAAAACGAGCATGTGATGTTCAGTAAGAACCTACCCTTTCCATTTTGCGTTAATGCTGTTGTGTTTTTGGTTTTGCTGTTGCGTTTTTTGTTTGTTAATGTGTTTTGCATGTTAGAGCCACCGTAATAGTTTAGTCCTTTTTAAACATTAAAAATGTGAAGAGTTGCACATTTTATTTAATAGGACTTGACAGTAGACCCAACATTATATGTTGAGGGACAAGAAATGTGCTGGGTTACAGATGAAAGCAGTGATGGCACAAAACAGACGAGACAGTCTCTAACTTTCACCTTCCTGTTTCTTGTTCCCTCATCCTCTCTGTATCATTCTTTTTCTGGCCCTGTCTACAGCTAAATGGACAGCCGAGATGTATAACCACTCTCCCCTGGTATTTTCCTGTATCTCTAATGCATCTTCAGTGACCACTTCCTCAGTATCAGGCTTGTCATATTTGCCAAAAGCAACTTGATTTCACTTCAAATCCAGACTAAAGATTACTAGCCAATAGCAGTAAACTCAGACAAAGTCCTTATATTTAGCTGTTACATGTCATTTTTTAATGAACTGAGATTGATTGATAAAAGCTATAGGGAAGTAAAAATAGAAATATGTTGCAAACAATAAATTAGCCACTGCTGTGGTAAGACCATGGGTGCTTGCTGTCAGAGCAAGGATTAAAAAAAATTAAAAAATCTGTCCCTCAGAGCAGTGATGAATTTGGCCACAATGCACATATAATATATTATAAAATAAATAATAACAGTGCCTCTGTGTTGTAGCTATACATTTGTTTCTAGAACTTCTCAAACCACAGTCAAACTAATACCAAACTCAACAGCCTAATTTCAAGACCATCATTGTGAATGAGCTGCAATATTTCAAAAGTAACATCATAGTGTATTTCTTAATGAAGCTGTATTTAAAACACCATTTTCTTACATGACTTTCTTAAATGTAATTTTCCTAAAATTGTTTTACATAGTAGTGAGCAGAGCTCATGTTGAGAATGGTAAGAATGGTAAGAAGTGCACATGCATATAAAGACCTCACATGGCTTGTATGGCTGCTTAAAATAATGTGTCTATTTTTAATAAACATAATGTGTAATGCTCAAGCTGTGGAAAAAATAGTCCACCCATCAACCAGCTGTACAGTTCAAAAGTAGGTTGATGTCACAGGAAAATCAAAGACAAAGACAGCGAAACGCGGCACCTTTGAGCTTACCCACAATTTAACTCTTGGTTAAATTAGTTAAATCTACTGACAAATTATTAAAACCAAGAATTTTTTTTTCTACAGCTACTATACCTTTGTTACTAAATGGCCGAGCAAAGAACAATTTTGGACTTAACAATAGTGGTATTGTGTGCCATAATAATGAGGCAATGATTTTTACTCTTTGTCACTATAGCTGTTCCAGTCAACTTTCAAGTTTGCAGAATGAACTAGAACTAGAAATCTAAGTTCTGTTGAGTTCCTGTTGGACAAGTTTTTGAATGTGCCTATGTTCTTTTAACCCTTTGTAATGAGTCCTCAGGCCAAAGCTTAAATGAGGAGCAGAAGTTCCCTTATTGGCCTTATGCCAAATACCCGAGGGCTGTTCAATTTAGTGCAATATAGGAATATATTTATCAGAGAACTACCTAGCTTTGAGGTTTGACCACATACTTTAAGGATACATTAAAAAGTGTCAGTGAAATATTTTGAAAATATTTCTGGATGAGACCTGTATAATTAACCAAGGCCTGACATTTGTCAGGCCATCATTTGAAATGTCAACAGTGTGTAAAGTTGTATTCTGAGCTCCTTAAGGCTTTGTACATTTAACCAAATGATAGTTCAGATTTTGTGCTAAGTTAAAGCAGTCAGTCCCACAGCTTGAGAAGTTGTTGCATATGCCTGTGAACCTTTTTGCATAGAAAAGCCAGACTGTGCCTCATGGGCACATAACTAATTAGCCAGGGTCGAGACCTATACATGGCCCCCACTTGTCTTCTCAGATGAATAAGTAGCAGCATAGACAGATTTTTTGTTGCAAGACTTACTGAATTTAAAATTCAGTATATCAGAAGGTCAAAGGTTATAATGTACTTTGAAATATATTTTCTTTTCCTTATGCTTCTACAAAAGTAGTAAAGTAAACAGTGTTTCAGAATCCCTTTGTTTGTGCAGGGAATTAAATGTAAAAATCAGGTATAGAATCCATTTTTATTGCCACTTAGCAGGGTCACTGCCTCAGTGTTGCATAAACATTTTTCACCTGCCTGGTCTCCTTGCTTTTATTTGCTATTTATGCCTTGCATTATATGACCATTTTAAGTAATGAAGGCAGTTCCTCTTCCTATGAAAATGCACAAGGCCCTGTATGAATACATACACTGATCAGCCATAACATTAAAATCACTGACAGATGAAGTGAATAACATTGATTATCTCATTACAGTGGCACTTGTCAAGGGCTGGGACATAATAGGCAGCATGTGAACAGTCAGTTCTGTTGATGTGTTGGAAGCAGGAAAAATGGGCAAGCAAAGGGTATGAGCAACTTTGACTGTGTCAGAGCATCTCCTACTACCGATCAAAAGTGGTCCAAAAAGGACAACTGGTGAACCGGCGACAGGGTTATGGTTCATTGGTGCGCCACACATTGCATTGCACATTGCAGAGTGCCCATGCTGACCAATGTCCACTGCTGAAAGCATCAGAACTTGTCCATTGAGCGATGGAAGAAGGTGGCCTGGTCTGATGAATCAGAGGCAAATCAGAATATCTCTGCCATCAGTGTTGTTTGGAAACTCACAAAAAAATAAAATGTTTATCCTTTTTAACAACAAATGCAGTCTTCACAGGTGAAACCCAGGTCTAAAACCAAGAGTAGATATAAGTAGATCTAACAGGGCATGGCTGGGCAGCAAGAAACACCTGTCAGTCACATGTTCCAATATTTTTGATCACTTGAAAAATGGGTGGGCTCAAACAAAAGGTGTCATGTTCTAAGTTGTTTAACACATCTAGATGTAACTATCAGGAAATGAAAGCTGAAATACTGATCTACTGTTTGATTAATCTTTTGATCACCAACCCATATAGCAAAAACAAAATAATTGGCCTTGCCATTCCAGTACTTTCAGAGAAGACTGTATAATTTTCCCCAAAAATGTAATATACTGTATATGTGCTGACTAAAAGGGCAGGTTCTCAGAACTCAGAACCATCCACCAGACTGTATAAGGGAACATTACTGATACAATGTTCATCATGGTTATCCTTGAGTGAACTGTCAAGATTAAAATATAACTTAAAAACTTTGTTATACTAGATATCTTTATCTTATTTTATTCAAATTTAATCAGCTGTAGTAGGAAGCTGATTATAATTCAAAAGAATAGAATTCTTTTGAAGTGACTTTTTACAGAAATAAATTAAATCAATTATTTAGATGTTCTCTGATTTATTTAAAAATAAAAAAATCTATACACCCACACCTTTTGTTTAATAGTATAAATTAGGACTAGTATTTAATTTTCTTGAGCACTCACTAAATATTTTAAACAAGGTAAACCTATGTTAATTTCAAATCCACNCACTATGAAATCCATTATAACAAAGTGGAAAAAATATGGCACAATCAAGACCTACCAAGATCAGGCCATCCTTCCAAATTGTGCATGTAATCAAGCAGGGCAATTGTCAGAGAAGTGTCCAAGAAGCCATCTACGACACTATAGCAGTTAAAGAGCTTGCTGGCTGACATAGTAGAACCTGTGCAGACTTCAACATTATCATCAGCTCTTCAAAGATCTAGCCTCTATGGAAGAGTGGCCTTTATGTTAGCCTTTCTCCTTCTGGTCACTCTATGGAAGGTAGCATCATGCTCCTGGGTTGCTTTTCAGCAGGAGGAAGTAGAAATCTTGTTGCAATCAAGGGCAACATGGATAGAGCCAAATGCAAGGAAATTCTTGAAGGGAACCTGTTCCAGTCGGCCAGACAATTGTGTCTAGGGTGAAAATTGATATCCCAACAGGACAATGTGCCAAAGCACTGGGTGAACACTGCAATGGAATGGTTTTAAAAAGTTTTGAGTTTTGGAATGGCTGAGTCAAAGCCCAGATTTAAAAATATTTGAAAATCTGTGGCATGACCTGAAAGTTGCTGTTCACCAATGTTCTCCATCTCATTTGGGAGCATTTCAGAAAATTTTAATTGAGGAATGGGAGAAAATGCCAAAACCAAAATGTGCAAAGCTCATAGAGCCACTTCCGAGACAACTCAAAGACTGCAGAAGGACAATGCAGTAAGTATTGACTTTGGGGAGTGAATAAAGCAGTGTTTAGATTTTTTTATATTGAAATAATTCTGAGGACATTTCAATAACTTATTACATTTTATTTCTGCATATATTTCTGAGAGTCATTTCATATGGCGCATAATAATCCCATTCTAATATACTTGACTTTGATTTTGCAACACAGCAAAAAGAGGAATAATCACTGAGGGGGTGAATACTTTCTGGAGGCACTGCATCTAAAGCATTTGTAATAAACACAGAATGTGACATACTATCTATTGACATATATTAATTTATGGCTTCAATGACAGCTGTAGGACATTTTGAAATGTTTGAGAAATTTAATTTAAAGTATTAAAGTATTAATGTTTGAGAAATTTAATTTAAAGTATTAATTTAAAGTATTAAACCATTTAAACATTTAACCAAATTTAAATATGACTGTGATGTACATCCCCATTTCCAAAAAAGTTGGGACGCTTTGTAAAATGCAAATAAAAACAGAAATCAAAGATTTACAAATCACATAAACCCATATTTTATTNTATTTTATTTAAAATATTTGGAATTTAATGGCAGCAACATGCCTCAAAAAAGTTGGGACAGGGGCAACAAAAGGCTGGAAAAGTAAATAATACTAACAAGAAACAGCTTAAGGAACATTTTAAAACTAATTGGATTAATTGGCAACAGGCCAGAGCATCTTACAGAGGCAGAGTCTCTCAGAAGTAAAGACGGCCAGAGGTTCACCGACCAGTGAAAAACTGCACGGGCAAGTAGTGAAAGAAATTTTAGAATAATGTTTCACAATGTAAAATTGCAAAGAGTTTAAACATCTCATTATCTACAGTACATAATATCATAAAAAAATTCAGAAAATCTGGAGAAATCTTCTTAAGGAAATGTGCATAAGGGACAGGGCCAAAAGCAATATTGGATGCCCTCCGACGGCACTGCATCAAAAACAGGCATGCTTCGGTGATGGATATCACTGCATGGGCTCAGGAACACTTCAAAAAATCATTGTCATTAAACACAGTTTGCCGTGCTATCCACAAATGCAGATTAAAGCTGTACCATGCAAAGAGGAAGCCGTCTTCTCTGGGCAAAGCTAATTTAAAATGGACTGAAGCAAAGTGGAAAACTGTTCTGTGGTCAGATGACTTTAAATTTGAAGTTCTTTTTGGAAATCATGGACACCGCGTTCCATGGACCATCCTACTTGTTATCAGCGCTCAGTTCCAAAGCCACCTTCTCTGATGGTATGGGGATGCATTAGTGCATATGGCATGGGCAGCTTGCACATCTGGAAAGGCACCATCAATGCTGAGAAGTATATACAAGTTTTAGAGCAACATATGCTTCCATCCAGATGACGTCTTTTTCAACGCCTTGCATATTTCAGTAAGACAATGCCAAACTACATACCACACATCCTACAACAGCATGGCTTCATAGCAGAAGAATCTGGGTGCTGAACTGGCCTGCCTGCAGTCCAGACCTTTCACAAACTGAAAATATTTGGCACTTCATGAAGTGAAAAATACGGCAAAGAGGAATCCGGACAATTGAGCAGCTAGAATCCTATATCAGGCAAGAATGGGACAACATTTCACTCGAAAAACTCTAACAACTCATCTCAAATCATTGCATTCTGTTTTTATTTACATTTTACACAGCGTCCCACCTTTTTTGGAAATGAGGTTGTATATATTTAATTGGCCCCACATCACATTTGGTGGAAAACTATAAAATAACTAACACCGGGCCATAGCTATTTTTATCTTTCCAGTTTCTGTATAAGGGAAATGTTATGCTAAAAGTCCCTCCCTGGGTAGGTGCATTTGATCATTAGAGAGTAATGTAAGATCTGTAGCAACGCAGTTCAGTCTAATCCCCTATTACATCAGTATTGCTGCTGTTATGATTAATGCTACCATGTACTCTGCCTAGAAGTGAACACATAACTTCCTTGTGGTGCTAGGAACTATTTATGAGGTGTGAGGGAGTGATGGGACTGTCAGTGTAGGCATACAGGTCTCTCTTTAGCTATGAGAGTGTGTCATAGCTTAGTGAATTTAGCCTAATTCCTTCCTGCAGTTTTCTGTGCAGATGTGGGTTATTAGTCTTTTCTGTTCACCCCACTGTGAAGAGTGGTTATTAGAGTTACTGTAGCCTTGCTGTCAGCTTGAACAGCTCTGGCCATTCTCCTCTGAACTCATCAACATGGACTTTCTGTTCACAGATCTGCTGTTCAGTGGAATGATTTTTGCACCATTCTGTCTAAATTCTATAGACTGCTGGGTGTGAAAATCCCAGTTTCCCAGCCCACTTGGTACCAGCAACCATGCGTGGGTCAAAGTCACTGCGATCACTTTTTTCCCATTCTGATGTTTGATTACCATAACTGAAGCTCTTGATCTGTTTCTGCATGATTTTATGTGTTGTGCTTCTGGCATTTTATGGGCTGTTTGGACAGGTGACAAGTGTTGCTAAATGCCACTGGACAGCATTGCCAAATTAAACAGTGGGGCTTGAGAAATAAAACCACAACTTCTATGTAATGTGAGAGTATTCATGGCATGTTTGGACAGGCAATCAAAATGCAATTTTGTTGACAATTCCATGTCATCCACCTATATGGGAGAGTTCAGTTGCCTTCTTTGTATGGTTTTGATTTTCAAATTATTCTGCTTAATCAATTTGTGCATCCAAGCATGTCTTTGAAATATATATCCTTCCTTAAGTTATTTTATTCAGCCAGTCCTTGTAAGACCTATTCATTGGCTTTAGAATGTTTCCTGCATCAGCGGATAATTTACTCTCCATGAATCTGTAATTCCATGTAGTATTAGCATTTAGCCCATTAGAGGATGCTTTCCTCCTGTGGATAAATATTTTACAAAAACCTTTAATGTAGACCTTTTATAGAAGTAGTGACATAACAGTGGTATTTCATAGTCTATATTTTCTGTTGCTGCTTTTGTCCAATACATTTTTTAAAGTGTATGAGGCTTTTGAATGTTTTAGTACATACGTCCAGCAGGCATGAGTAAGTGAACAGGTAGCAACAAAACCACAGAACCTTGTACCAAACGTTGCACAAGAACTCCACTTAGTTTGCCACAGGAAAAATAAAACAAAAGTGTACCCCCACTTAACAGACCCTGACGAGCCAAGTTAATTATGGCCTGCCTGATTTTAGCTATCCTGTGAACAGTAAGGCAAACATTAGTACAAACCTTCTCAGCCCAAGAGGAACCCTGGCAAACCTACTGATTTAGGCATTTGGCCAAGACCAAATGGTTGGGCCAAAGGATAACACCCAAAGATCTGATAAACTAAGGCCCAAGGGTGGCCTCGGGAAAGCGTTAACACAGGCTACGCATGGAATGAGTCCTTTTTTTTTTTAATGTAATAGTGGTGTTACGTTAGTTGGCTTTCTGTTTTTTGATGGCGCAAATAAATATGGCATATTCAGTTGTCAAATAACTGAGTGGACAACATTGTACCTCTGGACTTCTATATACATTCAGCATTCTTAATGAACCTTCCAGGCTAATCATTGTAGCAGACTTAATGGTTATTATAACTGCTGGTGTTCTGCTTTTGTGCTGGTGTTGTTGAGACTCACTTTAAAGAAGCCATTAACCACTAAGTTCATACCCACCAGAGATGAGTGACTTTGAATTTTGAATTTTTTAACAGCTCTGTACTCCATCATCCTCTTCTGTGTCTTCTTCTGGATTCCATTTGTTTACTTCTACTATGAAGAGAAAGATGATAACATCAGCAAGTGCTCGGTAAGATTACTGCCTCAACTGACAGGATCTGTTCTCTTCTTCTTGGACTGAATGGACTGTCCTTGTACAACTGAAAAGATGCTATTTATTATATAAAACAGATATTAAAAGTAATCATTTAGGAATTGAAATATATTATAAAGGCATAGTTTTCTCTTATTTTGATTGTTCCTGAGTTTAAACAAGTTCCTGAGTTGAATTATTTTTTTTTATTATTGTATTTTATAAAATACACACTCATTTCTCAAAACAGTAGCTAGTGAGAGAACCAAAAACCACAAAATTTTAGTTTCTCATTTATTATAAAATGAAAAACCAAAAGAAACCAGAAATAATTAACAGACAAGTGCTGTATTTACCTTAAAATATAATGTTATAAAACTGTTGCACATCTGACCATGGGTTTTGATGGTTTTACAGCTGTTATTTTTCAGTTTTGCTTTCATACTGTTCTAAAGGTTTACGCTGTTTTTCTGAAGGCAGTGCACAGAACCTGGAAGTAGTATACTTTAGCACTGAGTGTCAAGTAAATCTCCTTTAACATCAATTAAAGTTCAGTGCCAGACAACAAACGTTTAATCCTTCCAAAAATGGAGCCATCATATATCTATTTTTGCATGTTAGGCTTCAATTCATACTGCCACAACTCATGACTCATTTTTTTGTCAAGAATTCAATCTGTGAGAATAACCAAAATTACACATCTCTGTCTTCTCCCTGCAAGTACATACACTGAGACAGCATCTTTCTAGGGTTGATCCCTCAATGATTCCCTCCACACTCAGTAAAGCAACAGGAGCTAGAACATAGGAGGCATGACAAGTATAAAGGAAAAATACATAGATTTTCTATACTATAAGCATCAGCTATCTGAAAAGGCAAGAATTTAATAATGTAAAGATGGAAGGATGGAAGGAAGAAGGGCCAATTCATCCACATTAGCAACCTTCTGCTTGCAAAGTAGGCTTGAACACAGGTGAACCTATAAAAATGCTTTCTGCACTCACCGGCCACTTTATTATGAAGATCTGGACATTCCTGCAGTTATCTAATCAGTCAATCATGTGGCAGCAGCGCAATGCAAAAAAAAAAAAAAAATCGTGCAGATACAGGTCAGGAGCTTCAGATAATGTTCACATCAAACATCAGAATGAAGAAAAAGTGTAATCTCTGTGACTGTGGCAGGGATGTTGGCACCAGATGGGCTGGTTTGAGTATTTCAGAAACTGCTGATCTCCTGGGATTTTCACACACAACAGTCTCTAGAATTTATACAGAATGGTACAATGGTTCTGTTCCTCGCTAACAAGATTGAAACCCAGTGTGGTCTTCTGCTGTTGTAGCCCATCCACCTCAAGGTGTGATGTTTTTTGCATGCTCAGATGCTTTCTGCTCAGCACAGTTGTAAAGAGTGATTATTTTAGTTACTATAGCCTCCCTGGCAGCTTGAACCAATCTGACCATGTTCTTCTGACCTCTATTAACAACAAGGCATTTCCACCCACAGAACTGTCGCTCGCTCAGTGTTTTTTGTTTCTCGCACAATTCTTTGTAAACTCTAAGGCTATTGTGTATAAAAATCCCAGGAGCTCAGCTGTTTCAGAAATACTCATACCAAACCATCTGGTACCAACCTCCAGGCCACACTCAAAGTCACACTTTATTCTTCATTCTGATGTTTGATGTGAACATTACCTGAAGCTCTTGACCTATATCTGCAAGTTTTTGGGTTTTTTTTGCATTGCACTGCTGCCACATGATGATGCTGACATGGCTGAATAGATAACTGCATGAATGTCCAGATGTACAGGTGATCCTAATAAAGTGGTTGGTGAGTGTATAATTCACCCCATTTTTATAACAACTATACCTTATATTCACAGGCTTGAGACCAAGAAAATTCATGACACAATGATTTTTATAGACTTTTTTTTTAGCATAGCTCAATCAGCTAGCACCAAGTTAGCTAACCTAGCTAGCTAGCAGCGTTCTTGTAACCCTCGTTTAACCCTTCCCTATGGTCAACCCAGCCCTGTCACAGAGCAGCTTTAGCTCAGCCATGTAGTCACCAAAGCCTTTCTTAGCTTAGCTTCTTTTGTTAGCAAATAGCCTTACTGAAGTTAGCTCACTTAGCTAAAAATTTTTAATTACCAGCAAAAATATGTTCATGTGGAGTTCCATTCCAATCATTTCAAACTTGATAAATTCCCAAATATAAATGTTATTTTAACTGAATGCAAATGAATTGCTTCTTTCATTACAGCAAGCAAAAAATGCAGTGAAGTACACAGTTGCATTTGTCACCATCTGTGCTGCACTCCTTTTGATTGGGTAAGTCCATGTCTCACAAGATCCACCAGCTTAATGTCTGGCAGTTTGTGTTTGAAAGACTTTGGCATCTTTTTGGGGGTGGATGATCTCCTGATGGTTTTCTTTATGAAAAGTTTAGAAATGTCAGATTTTAGTGCTTGTTAGTTACTTTTTAAGGACCAGTTAAGCTTGAGACAATAGTACAATAGTTGCTGTACAGTAATTCAAATTAGTAACTGCTGATAGTTTCCATGTCACAATGGCTGTCCAATTGGATGATTTAAATGTCAGAAGAAGTGGTACCTTTGTAATGTGTTTCCTTTTCGCCTATTTTTTATTCCTTTAAAACCTTAATAGCCTTTGTTATCTGACTTTGGAATAGGGGAGCAAAACATCTTTCTCTGATGCACATTAGCTTCTCTTGTCCATACTTGACAAACAGATAAAGCTGGGCTCGCCTTTCACACATGGAATATCTTCGCTTGCTACACATGACCAGGGACTTAAATTAAGAAAATGAAACCACTTAGGGGCTACTTCACTTTACAGGATTTTAATAAGTATCTTGACTGCTTTTCGGTACAAACCATGAAAGTTTTTTTATAAATAAAAGTAACTAAAGCTCAAGTGTATAATTTAGTTTTATAAAGCTCAATTTGGTAATGGAGCTTAGTTACAGCAAATAACTTGCTGGGTTTTTACAGTTCCAACTTCAGTTTTGCAAGCATTACTGACCTTGTTATTGGGTAATTAATTAAAAAAAAATTCACTAAATTCACATTCTAGTGACTCGCATCTCCTTTATATATATATATATATATATATATATATATATATATATATATATACATATATATATGTGTGTATGTGTGTGTATATATATATATATATATTTTTTTTTTTTTTTTTTTTTGTAATGGTCTAACATGTAAATGACACATTACATACTTCTGGCCTCTCGCCTTCTTTTGCCGCTGAGTCATTGTTGCTACAGCCTACACCACGAGCCATGAGCGATACTATTTTCAATTAGTGATAGCTAGGGCACACAGTAGGATGGTGGTATGTTGCACATAATCTTACAAGCCTAGTACCGGGTTTGAATATTGATATTGTTGTGTTGTGTAGCTTGACTGATCTGAGATAAGGTTAGATCACTCAAGTGGTGGCTTGATCTTTTCCATACTTTTGTGTTACTGGTGTACAGTGGATATAAAAAAGTTACACACCCCTGTTAAAATTGCATGTTTTTGTGATGTAAAAAAATAAAACCATGATGAATCATGTCAGATCTTTTTTCCAGCTTTAATGTGATATTTCAACCAGCAAACAAATAGAAATGTTTTAGAGAAAAAATGAAAATGGAAGAAAATTACAATAACCGTGTTTGCATAAGTGTGCACACCCTTTTATAATGAGGCATGTGACTATCCTCAGAATTAACCAATCACATGATTCAAAAGTAATCATCATACACCTATCAATGAAGTGATTCTGATTAACCCCAAATAAAGTTCAGCTGTTTCTTTAGGATTTTCTTGACATTTTCCTGGTTTGGAATAACTTGAAGAGGGCTGTGCACAAGAGATCCCCTTGCAATTTGGAAATCCTAGATCTGGACCATTTTTTGTGAGGAAGAGTGAAATTCAGTTGCCGTAATGACTGAGTGCAGTATTGTAAGAAAAAGGTACTTAAACAAAGTATTAGTTAAGGGGTGTGCACACTTATGCAATCAGTTTATTGTAAGTTTTTTCTTATCCTTTATCACCCTCAAATGTTTCTGTTTGTTTTTCACTTAGATTTTGTTGGTTGCTATATCACATTAAAGGTGGAAAAATCTTGGTTTAATTTTTTTATATCATAAAAAGATGTAATTATAATAGGGGCATGTAGACATTTTATATCCACGGTACCTAATAAAGTAAGTAAACTGGCAACTTGTATATTGCATATATTTCCAACTACCTTAAAATACTTCATTAAATATGATTAAAGATTAATGTTATTTTTCAGCAGGAGGATATTGGTTAATGGCAGAATTACTGATGACTGTATTGTTGCTGATCTTGTCCATCACAGGGCCTTTGCACCACTGCTGCCTCCACCTAAGCAGAACTCTACCCAGTGGGACAGGCTGCAGTACCTGTTCAAGGAACTGGACAGCAGCAGTAAGCACAATTTTATCTATTTAAATCACCATAAAGTAACAATTTCATAGTGTGTTAAAGAGCCTGTTCAGCCTGATGCATACTTAGGGAAACCACAGAGATTTTAGCTGCAGTATCTAGTAAACCGCTACTACAACAGCTCTACTCACATAGTGGTTTTGCTGTCAGGCCTGACTGAAAAAGTGAGTGCTGTCAGGATGAGGAAAATGGCAGAGGTGACACNGGGACCCTCTGTCAGCAAGTGGAGAAAGCTGTCCTGCTGATGATGTTAGTGTCAGCAGTCCTCTCAGGCAAATTCTGGTGCCTTGATCCTGCTATGTTTTGTTTGTCCTCAAATATTAGTCATATAAGTGCATTTGTTTGGATTCATGAATCTTCCCAAGAGATTGAGAAATAGGTGTTGTGTGTATACATGTGTACAGATGGCTGTCTAAACAGTCCCTTCAATACCATTAGTATTTAGAAAATTCTGACATTTGTCATAGATGCACCACTCTAATATGCCATGTATTATAGCATCTGCAAGAGAACGCAGAGCTGCTGGTCTACTTGCTGCATCACTACACTGTACAGCATTTTTTCCCCACAGCATCACAATCTTGTGTACATGGAATTCCTTGCCCCCTCCATTTACTGTCACTAAGTATGGATATATCAAACTGCATGTGTGCTGTATTTGTGTGCTCAGCAATTCCTGAGGTGAAATGCCATTCTAATCCAGTGACTTCACTGAGTAACTCTACCAGGATTTGTAACATTGCAATTTTTTTTGTTACTATGGGCAACTAACCCCTGCTGTCAGCCTGACGGCTATGGCTCATTGGATTGCCCAAATTCTCTACCACTTTCATGATGATTTGAAAATGACTCTGTAATTTAGAATTAAGGAACTATTTTAATTAAACTAACTTTCTACAGCATGTCTACTCTGCTATTCTCTCTTTTGAGAGGGACATTTCCACTGCAGGATTTGTGTGAAGCTTGTGAGCACTCCTATGAAGGAGCGGGCTTGAGATCTTCTCATATCACAGGATCAAACTGGGAATTGTCTCCACTTGATTATACTGCTGGAGCCCAAAATCTACACTCTTTTACCAAATCTGCCAATTTCTCTTATTGTTTGTATTTTTCCTTCTGCTGAGGCCCATCCAGAGAAGATCATGAGACTCCAGCCATCCAGCAACACTAAATCCCTTAATTTTCACCTATCTACTACCATTAATGTAGAGACCTTTTTATACACAATCTCAGCCTGGACTAGAAACAAAAACTATGCCATGCACGGTAAAATTCACTTTCCAAAGTATATATTCAGAAGTTTAAAGCAGTCCTCCTCACCACTCCCTATACACTGTTCTGAACTTGTTACAGTCCTCTTGTATTCCAATGGCTGAGATTGATGTATTGTTGTTTATCCACACAAGGCTATCATAACCTGCTTGTATGGCAGAGTGGAACAGTTAAGAGCTTACTTAATAAACATTCCCCAGTGGCATCTGGCTCCTTGGCACAGACAGGCTGTAGGCGCATTGAGATAAGAGCCACTTCCTCTGTGTGCTCAGTAGGCTTGTGCAATGTTGAATTTACTCCACTTGACCATTTAAAAAATCACAATGAACAATCGGGAACTGCTTGCCGGCAGTAGCAATCAAGAAAGCAGGATGGTGGATTTTAGGTGACTCTGCAGTAAAGTGCAGAAAGTACATTTTGAAATAATCCCTTTACAAACAGGTTGACACAGCCAAC
Source organism: Pangasius macronema (assembly GCA_037577455.1). Taxonomy (NCBI): domain Eukaryota; kingdom Metazoa; phylum Chordata; class Actinopteri; order Siluriformes; family Pangasiidae; genus Pangasius; species Pangasius macronema. The sequence continues at coordinate 9,370,332 of CM074967.1, read as the reverse complement.
ATTTTCCACTGTTTATTTGTTGCTTAAAGTGTTTGAACACATCTGAGCATTTACCAGCACAAGAAAAAAAAAAACATTTAGAATATTTAATCACTTTTAAACTATTATCTCTATTAACATCGTTTTTGTTATTTTTTTCTCTTTAGGTTTATTCTATATTTATCCTTAAATATAGTTATATGATATTAACTATGCACTATACTTGAATAATGTTAGCTAAGTTGAACATACAGTGAAAGGTTTTATTTTATATTAATGAACTCACTCAAATGCCGTTTACCTTGACAGCTGAGATCATGTGAGATAGGGGAAGGGGCAGGGTTTCCAGGTGTCAGTTATTATATGCAGAGTTCAAAACACCTGTTGACTCTTTTTTTGGCATATTTGTGTGATAACACATACTCTGATTGCAGTAAACATCAGTGGGTTTTGTGGCACGATAAAATTCTGTAGAGATGATTAAATTCTTATATTGCCCAAGCTTAGTGCTCAGGAGCCTGTGGCTTGCAACCTTGGGAACCTTCTCCAATGACAGACACAATCTACTGTAGCTAATCCTGCAAAGTCTTAAGCAGGAGCAGCAAATATATGGACTTTTCCTGTTGTGAATGGTCCATAAATAGAATGACTCTTGATGTCATATTCATGCTGTACCCACTACTCAATGGTTCTCTATTTGTTTCAGTGCTGGTGACTGGGGAGGCCATTAAAGTATGGGGAGGTGACTGGGGAGGCCACTGAAGTATACTGAACTCATTGTCATGTTTCTGGAACCAGTTTGAGATGACTTACGCCTTGTAACCTGTAACCTGTAACATGATGCAATTTTGTGCTGAAAGTAGCCATTATAGGATGGGTAAATTGTGGCCATAAAGGGATGTACGTGGTCAGCACCAATACTTAGACTGTGGCAGTCAGATGCTCAGTTGGTATTAAGGGGCCCAATGTTTGCCAAGAAGACAGTCTCTGTTGACACAAGGCAGGATGGATCCATGCTTTTGGAGGTGATTTTCTGCTCTCCACAGTAAAGAGTGGTTATATGAGTTACCCTAGTTTTCCTGTTAGCTTGAGCAAGGCTGGCCATTCTCCTCTGACCTCTCTCATTAATAAGGTGTTTCTGCCTACAGAACTGCAACTCACTGGATGTTTTTTATTTTTTTTTACAACATTTTTGTAAATTCTGTGTAAATTGTATAGGTTCACATGAACATCCCAGGAGATCAAATGTTTCTGAAATACTCAAACCTGCCAGCCCATTTGGCACCAGTGACCATTCTGTGAACACATTTTTCCCCATTATGAAGTTTGATGTGAACATTAACTTAAGCTCTTGACCTGTATCTGTATAGTTTTGTTCATTGCATTGCATTGTTGAGTGTATGTACAGTCATGTTAAAAAGAGAGCACATCCACCTTCCATCCTACGTTTTTATTTATCAGGGTCTAAATAACAATCGTGTGGTCTTCACCAACTTCTATGCACAAACAAATAACCTGATAACAGAAACACCAGTGCTTTCAAAATGTATTAATTTTTTCGCAAAAAGTAAACCAACGTTCAGAAACTGTGTGGGGGGAAAATAAGTACACCCACTTCTACAATTTTTAAGAGAGCAATTAGCAAACAAGTGGTACTAATGAAATGCTACGAATGAAAGATTAATTAATTATCAAGAAGTGTGACTACCTCTATAAAAGTAGAATGTTCGGCAGTTTGGTGTTCTGGAGCAATCACGTGGGTGTCTACATCATGCCAAGAAGAAAAGATATCAACCATGGCCTCAAAGAAGCAATTGTTGATGCTCATCAAACTGGGAAGAGTTATAAGGCCATCTGCAAACAATTTAAAATTCACCATTCTACAGTGAGAAGGATTGTTTACAGAATATTCTTGAGATAAATGTGAGGCCATCTGTCCAGCAGCTTAAGCTGGGCTGAAATTGGGTGGTGCAACAGGACAGTGATCCCAAGCGCACCAGCAAATCGACATATGAAAAAAAAATCAAGATGTTGGAATGGCCAATTCAAAGTCCAGTCCTCAGCCCCATTGGGATGCTGTGGCAGGATATTAAGAGAGCTGTGTGTAAACGAATTCCCTCAAACATCAATGAACTGAAGCAATATTGTAAAGAAGAGTGGGCTAAAATTTCTCTGAAATGATTCCGGTCATTTCCCATCATTGTTCTTTATCTAGTTTATGATCTGACAGGCTCTGTGCCCTCTGTATTTGTGCCTGAGTCGCTGTCGGTATATAGAGACACACACACATACATACATTTTATATATATATATATATATATATATATATATATATATATATATATATATATATATATATATACACTAC
>CM074967.1:9350863-9367885 GCA_037577455.1 Pangasius macronema | reverse complement strand
CGACAAGAGAGAGGCGGGCGAGAGAAAAGGGGAGAGAACAAAACACAAAACACACGAACATACCCCAGGACGTAACAGGCATCACAGAGCTACTGCCAGCTTGCGTTCTTCCTATAGTTCATCCTGGTGCCATCTCTTCCCCAGGTAAGCAGCACACATGTACCCGACCAAAAGAAAACGGGATTCATCAGACCAGGCCACCTTCCTCCTTTAATCCGTGGTCCAGTTCTGATGATCACATGCCCATTGTAGGCACTTTCTGCAGCCAGCATGGGCAGCCTGACTGGTCTGAGCTATTTTTATCTTCCAAAATAATGACAGCGCCAGTAATCTCCATAAAGAAAAACACACCAGAACAATTTAGTACAAATACAATCAAAGAAGTGATCAGGAATACTCTCGTCATTCAAATTACAAAACACACGTTAAATCAACGACTTTCTTACATCATTTCTGACATTATTGGGTAAATACAGTAAATAATTTTAAATGAAACCTCTTCAATCTTATTGGCGACACAATGTCTCCTAGAAACCATGAAAACTTCCTCCCACTTTATATCCTGAATACGTGAATTCCAAACACTTTTAGCTGTCGGTACTCTCAATGACGGAATGACGGACACATCTGTCTAAGGAAACTATTGTTGAATTTTTTTTATCAGTAATATTTGTACCATCTAACTTTAAATTGAAGTGACTGTGACTGACGTCACTTCCAAACACAAACACTCCCCATAGTATACGCCCACCCAACACTGATTGACAGGTTTCTGTGCAAGGCATTGGAAATGCAAAGGGAACTTTGATTCCATCTGAATTTTGGTAGGCTCCGTACGTGAAGCCAAGGAAGTGAAATAGCAAACAGGGTAATTGCTATTGCTATTTCGATATGACCGAGTCATAACTTGTAAGACATGGAAATGCAATTGCACGTGGGCTTTGCTTTTCCATTTGAAATTTGGCAGACGTTATATGTTCGTGTAAATGAAATGCAAACGGTAATACACGATTTGCATTTTCATTTTGAATTATGTCACAGTTTATGCATCCACAAATAGAAAATGCAATTGCAATACAATTTGCAGTTTGCAATTGCTTTTGAAATTTGTCGGGAAAATACTGTCAGTGGTTTTAATGTTATGGCTGATTGGTGTATATGTAGCTCCTTGGTGGACTAGCGGCACTCATCGCCGCAGTGTGGGTTCATTTCCCGGTCAGCTACTGGAGGTTTGCATGAGCCAGTGCACTCTCAGTGCCGGTCCCAAGCCTGGGTATGGGGAGGGTGGGGTCAGGAAGGGCATCTGGTGTAAAACTTCAATCAAAATATCATGCATATGTAAATAAATAAGTATGTATAAGTATATATAATATGTATTTTTTTCCTGTTTGTATATATATATTCAAATTCAACTGCTCTTAATCCCTAGATTGATGCCTTTTACTGAAAAGGCTAGTTACACAACTGCCAGGGATGGTGAGCCTTTTGCATGTGGAAGGTGCAATGGATGCATGGATGGAGATAACTCGCCCCTTTCAGAAAGGTCATCAGAGGTTTATGAGATCCCAGAGAAATTTCATACATTTTGATGTGATGCGCTGAGCTGGCAGACATATTAAATTTTAGCACAAATAAGTAGCTACTGCTGCCTGGCAGTTCAGTGAGAAAAGTTAGTATTTTGGGAGAGAGGCAATGCAGTGGATCCATTTGTAGAATATCTCCCACCTATACATGACCCATGTACTAGGGTCCCCCTGCATTCAGAAGTGTTTCCTGAACTGCCGGGTCGTAGTCATTAGTTGGTGAGTGGTCAAACCCACAAGCACAGGTGACCTGGCCGAGTGTGCAATATCTCTGTGTCCATTTGGGATAGCAGATCTGCTTGGTCAGAAATCCACCAGAGGCTTCTGACCGCCATTGAAAGCATTAATGGAAACCAATAATTCAACCACAAATTGCAGGAATAAAGCAAGCATTAATAATAACACTGAAGCCAGCATTTTGCAAAATGCCCTGTTTTTTAAAAAAAAAAAAAAACATTTTGTGCTTAAATAAAAATATATACCCATATATTTAAACTTAAAATATGTGTTGTGCTGTTTATATATTAATTTTTGCACATTTTCATGAAGGAGGTCAATATTTCCATACAGCACTTTACATTGAGTAAACCTTTAAGGAAACCATCTATATTAAGTGCTGTAACTAGTTATTACACCTTTTCATACTTAAAAGCTGTGCTTGATTTCATATTTAAAAGCTTTTTAGTGGCAGTCACAATCAGTCAGTTTCATCATGAAAATTAACCACATGAATATATTTTACAGTGAGAAGGTGAGAGAAAGGTGTGAGAAAGAGCCTACTGTCTAAGTCCTCACCTTAAAATGTGGGGGATCTGTAGATGAGAGAGGATTAAGGAAGGAAAAGGTGGACAATAAGAGCAGGTGATAGAGATGGGGTCTCAAAGAGTTCAGGTCATAGCTTGAACTCCAGAATGTGTCCTGTAGATCACAAGATGTCAAGCTGAGGGAAAAGATGGAAGAATTGGACAGGGTTGGTGAGAGTGAGGAAGGTCTTTCCACACAAACAGCCTTCCTGGGCTATATTAAGTGATCCACATGGAGTTGTTATATTGTGGGATGTTGGTTGTGGGTGAATACCCTCCAACCCCTATTCCATTCTGGCTTCCAACTCATTGGAGATATTGCTCAGCATGCCAGTTTGAAGGACGGCGCATCTGGGAGCTGTATTGATTGGAGCGATGTCACAGCCAGCGAGATGGAGGATGGTATCAGGCGTGCAATCTCGCTGCCTGACCTGGTGTGGAGAGAACATCAGGGCCCATCCATCTCTCAACATTACACTCAACTGCAAGGACATTAAGCCTGGAGATAAAGTCTGGAGTGCTTAGACCCATGCCTGGTTATTTAACCATTAGGCCTTATTGAATGAAATTTACACTGCAAGAATGGGCTGCTCTGAGACTAAAACCAGTATGGAGGCCACTCACAAAGCAAAGCAAGCACTTACATTAATGAGGAATACATTCCAGAGAAACCATATTGATGCATTCAACTAAAAATCAAACTCAAATAAGGAGCAGATTTACTAAGTATTTGCAGTGACATTAACCCTATTTGGGCATTACAAATTAATGGTCATAATTGACGAAACAGAAGTATAGCACTTTTAGCACCTACACAAGACTGAGTGATATTGTTTTCGATTTTTGCCCAGCTAGGTAGTGATTATTTTAAAGAACAAACTATTTCCACTCATCACATCTTACATTAGTCACTGACTTCCCATATTTAACACCCGTGTAAAGCTTGTCTCGTGTCCATGGTAGGGTGTGTGCTGCTGGTATTGGTTGGAGTTGTAAATACAGTTACAGGCCACTTTTTAGCCAAACTTACCTTGTTAGTACACATTGTATGGTATGTCAGAGTGATTTATTTATTTATTTATTTTTTGAGTTACTGTAGTCTCACTGTCAGCATGAACCAGTCTGGCCATTCTCTCCTCTCTCTCCTCTGACCTCTCATAAACAAAATGTTCCTGCTCATATAACTGCCACTCACTGGATGTGTTTTTTTTCTTTTTTTTTCGCATCATTCTGTATAAATTCTAGAAACTGTTGTGTGTGAAAAAACATGAAGTTAAATGAATGAATGTATGAACTAGATATGTTCATATCTGAATGCAGCTACAAAATAACTAGAGCTTTCTGCTGGCCAGCTAAGCTGGATTAATGAGCCCAGCAGCTGTTGCAGTCCCATCCTCAGTCCTCATTGTAATTAAAACTATATTTACTGAATTTACACAGTTGCACTCAGCAGGGACTATGCACTTGTTTTTTTTATACAGGCCTCTACTTGGGGACCCTTCAGAAATTTTGAGAAATTTCTATTTTATTAGCAATTTCCTCAGTGCAAGGCTTTGGTGGCGTACAGATTATTGTGCACAGTTTATTACTGACAGCTGCTAATTCCAGACTTTATTCGCTATAGTAAAATGTTTCTTGTGAAACCAGGAACAGCTGACCCTTATTCTACATATAGCTGAACTTATGGTGCTGTAGTCTGATAAACAAAACAGGAAGGCTGTTGAAATCTCAAATCTCATTTACTGATCATATCACGTTTTCTCATCTGCCACATACTTTCTCTTGATTTCTTAAAAAAAGTAAAGAACTACAATCTGTTTTATGGTTTTCTGCACACTAAAGGTGAACTATGAATAAATCAGATAAATCAGATTACAGTGAGATTTTTTTTCTTACGTGTAAATAAAAACTGCACCAGCCATTAAGAGTTGTTTGATGGTTGCCAGCAATGTCGATGCTCTACACATCACATGGCTGATTTCAAACTGTGCCAGAAGTGAAACTATGCTGTTTCCATGCCGTTTGCCCATTTCACACTAAATTGTGCTAGCTTTGCATGCTGTTTGTTGGAACACCACAGACCTGTACTCAGTATGCTACTACAGAAGTGTACCCTATAATCCCACTGTTACCAAACACAAACAAAAGCAAAGTTTGACATGAATTTACAACCAGCTTAAGTGATTCAGCTTGTGATATAGTGCTGTGCATCCAATATTTATACAGTGCACTAAATTGGATTTGAAAGATCACACAGAGCGCTCCTGTTGACTTTTTGTTTTTGTGAGTTTCATTGCCTGACCTAAAAGATTGTATACTACATTCTTTATTTTTCTCAGAAAAGTTTTTTACCATTACTTGTTGCTATCATGCCGGGGCACAGGCAGTGTTGGTGCCTCACAGCTCCAGATGTCTGTGTTTGATCCTGAGCCTTGGTCAATGGGCTTTATTTTCATGCCAGTCCAAGCATAATTTGATGGTTAATGCCAGCATACTGCTATTTTGTTTGCGCACAAGCCTATTTTCTCCTCTCCATTTGGGACCTGTTGTTCTTTTAGTGGCTATAAATTAATACTGCACAGACGTGGGTGGAATGACCAGAAGCGGTTGTGACATTCAAAATATGGTGAGTGGGATTTTGAACCCATTTTGGTCCAAAAACTGTGGTAAAATATGTTACCACCCCCTAAGGCCCCATCGTAGCACAGATACAGGAATAAGTTGGTATTTTCTAAAGAGTTGAACAATACGGCATACCATTATTGCTCTGTTCGATAAGTGGTTCTCAATTCAATACATCTGCATATTGAATAATACCTTTAACAGCATAATAAATAAATATATATTGGAGTGTGATAAACATTCCACACTCCGGTCTCTGAAAAAGTAGCTTCCTATATTCCTAGCTTCCCAATCAAGATGTTAGTGTACTAGCATATTAGTGTGTTAGCATACTAGCGAGCATACTAGCACATTATTTTCAATTTGGGCAAAAGAAATCACTGCAGCAGTTGTGAAGTTCACACCTGGTATGAGACATTATTCAGTAGTGAAAAATGCAAGATTCAAAAAGCCATGTTACACAGTCTCACCAACATTTTATTAAGATTGTAGTTCCTCCATTATATAATGGCACAAAAGCAGAATTTGACCAGGAATCAAGATGCCATACATCATAATGTATCTCTATTTTTTTGTATTGTTATACCCTTAGTATTTTCCTGACTTCAACCTCTAAATCATTCTAAGTCCTATCCTTTTTTCTGGACGTACTGTCACTCCATTTCAACATAAAAAGCCTTATTAATTTAAATAATACATGTTACCGAATGTTAGGAACAAATAATGCAGCTTTAGCTGCTAAAGACCAATTCACTCACAAAGATTTAATGAAGCTAAGCACATGTTTTTCTTTTAACCAACAATTAACAAAAGGTCAATTAACAAGGTCAGATCACTTCTCCAGAATTTTTGCCGCACTTTAATTTCCTTTTTATGCTTATTTCTCAAAGCATGATTTCAATGGTACTGGAAGTTCCAGTAACTGTACATATGCCTACATATATAAAACTGTTAAAGTGTGAAATTGATGTTTTATTTTTTTTACATTTAGAGTTGATTCGAAGCAAATTACCTACATAAAGCTCTCAGGAACAGGGTTTTAATTGTTCTATTATAGGTAGCAATTTGTTAAAACAGATGTGGCAGATATTGCAGTGTTTTGCAAATAAACTAATTTTCCACCCATTAAACATATGTTTGCTAGTAATGCGATCTGACATAATTAGTAGGCTATGTAGTTACCCAAGAGCATTCAGCTCCATTGATGAAAACACAAAGTAAGAATTTAGTGTTTATAATATTTTAAGACAAAACCTCTAAGTAGTGTATTCACTCAAATACACTCATTCATTCCGATGTTTTTGCATGTCCACTATGATCATGAAAGCAAATCCCAAAGTAGGATTCAACCAAGATTAAATATGGTTCATATACATCAATTGCTAGTGAATCCCATTTTTTTAATGTATGTTTATTTCAGAAGATCATGTGATGGGAAAGTGTTCTCTCTAGTCATGCGTGTGTGGCCTGTGAACTCTTTTACCTTCTGCACATATTTGTTTAACTTTTTATTTGTGTTAGCCTGATATCTGTGTATGTAACCCCATGCATATTTTAAAGGATTGTGGCTTTTGTACTGTTAGCATGCAAAATAAAAACGTGATTCCAAATGTCCCCATTTATTACACTACCACTACAATATTGGCATAAAATATAGTGACAGAGACAGAGAATATATGTCAGTCAGCTGATCATTTCTACCAGTAAAATCATTATAACATACTGTATGTAAGTAATCTATTTGTATATAATTATAAAAACATTACTGTGTTACACTGCACACAGTAGGCTCTTAAAGGGAATGAGTGAAACTAATCTGATTGGCTGTTGGATCAGCACTCTAAATACATCTCTTAATAATGTACTTATTCAAACACAGTCCCTTTTTTACATTGACGCCACCTGTGGAAATGGTCAAGACACCAAAGACAGCCTTGTTACACCGATCAGCCGTAACATTAAAACCACTGACAGGTGAAGTGAATGACATCGATTATCTCGTTACAGTGGCACCTGTCAAGGGGTGGGACATATTAGGCAGCAAGGGAACAGTCAGTTCTCGAAGATGATGTGTTGGAAGCAAAAATGGAAAAATGGAAGGAAAAATGGACAAGTGTAAGTATCTAACCGGCTTTGACAAGGGCCAAATTGTAATGGCTAGACGACTGGGTTAGAGCATCTCCAAAATGGCAGGTCTTGTGGGGTGTTCCCGGTATGCAGTGGTTAGTATCTACCAAAAGTGGTCCAAGCCAGCAATCAAACAAGCTACATTTAAATTAATAGTTTACATATTCTTTTAATCTTTTTCACTATCTTGATGCACTGCACTGGCATAGTTCAGCAATGAAAATGGACAAATTTCCCCATCCATCTACCTTCACTAAACAAATGTGTCTCAAATCATGTACTTATGCGATATTCTAGACTGTTATTGAGTACTACCACTAAGCACTTTTCCTATTGCGGGTAATGTTTGAATTTTAAAACCTTTTATGTCACCTTCAAACCTACCAATAGGTCTGATTTTTGTACCAGTCTTCTGGATTTTCTAGATCAGTAAATATTAATGAATGTAAGGTCAGAATTTTTTATTTGGGATGCAGCCCATGACAAAAGTCACGATCACAGCAGAAAGTTTTAGGAGAGACAGAGTTCATCAGTCACTTTAAGCTTTCTGTGCATGAAATTGCTAAACAGTTTAGAGTTTAACTTAGAAACCTGGAGGGATGTTTTGGCTCTGATATACCATCTAGTAAATGTCATTTTTTAATCCTCCAGATGTACATAAATTATGCAGGTAGTTCTGCATGCAGAAGTCATGTGTCAAGTATAAATCAGATTCCGCTTCATCGTGTCGGACCATATCACACCACCTCGGCATGGATTATTTTCCTATAACAACACAACACTTCCCACTAGTCTGGGGTGGTAAAGGCTGTGCTATGGACTGGTGTCCCATCAAGGTTGTGATCCTGCCTTGTGCTAAGCATTCCTAGAACAGGTTCTGGATCAGGTGTGACTCTGATTTAACATTCTCACTGAAGATAAATCAATCAAATAATCTATCAGAATTGATGAGCAAAAGGTATGCATGTAGGTATATCATATAGCCTTTATAGATGCATTAAGTTTCAGTGTTTGCTTGTTAAAACCTCATTTTTAAGCATAATCTAAGCCATTTCTATTAATATTCTGTAAAAATCATACAGTCACAAGCCTTTATTACTTCCATGGACTGAAACTGTACACTGGGAAAGGCTGGAAACTTACTTTCTGGCAGAGAACATGCATGAAGCACCAAGAGAAGGAAGAGAAAAGAGAAGAAAAAGACAAGGCTGTTCATTTGAAAGACAGGACTGTTCCACACACTGCTTCAGTCTCTTTGTGTGACTAGAGACTAATAATGCTGTCACTCATATTCTAGGGTGTTCTCATTTCCTATTTTACCTCCCTCTAGGCGAACCTGTATTCTTGCCTGAATGCAGCTGATACCTATGCTAGCCAGACATAATCCTTTATGGGTCAATAGAAATATGATATAATTTGCATTACCATCAGGAGCATTCTATCAACACGTGCACTATGATTAGGAATACAAAATTGTGACATTTTCATTTTAGTTAAATTCAATGGGTCTTCTGGTGAAATTCTATATATTTGTGATCTGTTTGCCAAAGAGCAGAAAAGCTATTTGATACAGCAGGGGTGTAACACAATGCCACTATATGTTTTCAGTATATTTTAAACCCAAAATTGGCATGGCCTAACCCAGAAAGGTGTTTCTTTTTTTTATTTTTCATAGAGATGTTCACAGGACTGTTTTTTTATCTAGTTATTATTTTTGTTTGTACATGCCTGCAACATTTTCTAACAAATTTAATTGGTTCTATTTCCTAAAAAAAAATCAGTAGCCTAATTTAAACCACTATGACCCTCACCAGGCAGTTACTTAGGATGAATGGATGATGAATATAAATAAATATAAATGAATATAAATATAAATATAAATGCATTGCTGTAAATGCATTGTTCATTTTCACATTAATGAATGTGGTCTTTTTTGTCCTGCAAGCTTTGTATATGGCTGCTTATGCCCACAAGCTCAGTATCTGATAGCTTGCCCACATGAAAGTACAAAACTCCCATTTGTTTTTGCTGTGCCACAAAATCCCAGTCCCAGTCCTGAGTGTGTCTCCTCTTCATATCTGTATCTGCATCTGTATAGAACAGATTATCATTTCATTCCAAATAATATATTCATATTTGGCTATAGATATAATTACAAAAGAAAACTTTTTTTACTGCTAAGAAACATAACTGACTGGTATCTTTGTCTAAGGCTTTTGCTTACATTTTTACATTTTTAGTTCTGCCCCCGACTTAATACAGGCATACAGGGTGTGGTTTCTACAGAAGGAGTGGGTTAAGTTGAGGGGAAGCAGGTCTGTCTATGTTTTCATTGAAGTTTCAATTTTGCAGACAGTAGTGGGCTCTAAAAATTACAAACAGCTCCTTTAATACATTTATGATGCACTTTAGTAAATAAGTAAGTCTGTCTGTCTTTCTTATGAAACGCTTTGTATTTATGCTTATGAAACCAGATCATTGGGAGACATTGGGTAAATGAATTACACTAGATGTACACACAAAATGAAATCAAGCTGTACTGATGGCATTGTTGCGCTCAGGAATCTTATCACTGCCATTAGTGGGAGTGAAAATGCTAACAGAGACCCCCTGATCACCCTTCTTGCCATGGCACACACTCCAGCCACTTCTACACAAGGCAATGACACAATTAAAAGATGTTACACACCACAGAAGCAATGAGATACAGTATGTACTGTAAGTTATGGTCACTTGTAGAACATTTACCATTTTAAATCAACCTGTCAATAGATCAGATCAACCATTTACAGTGAGCTACTGGTGCTAACCATTTACAGGCTTACACCACCTGAGAGGATGATACAAATGTAGAGGTTCTTATAATCTTTAATTTAATAAAAAATATCAATAAAAGGTATGGTAGTTGTATCGGTATAGTTGTATGGCTCTGGTAATGTCAACAATTACACCACCCACTTTAAAAATCAGCCTTACTATAAAAAAAAAATTGCACAGAGAGGCTCTTGTATATACGACAGTTTATAAATACCCCATCTCGTTGTTCGTGTCCGTCTCCTGACTATATGTTCATTTGTCCGTACTATAGATTACACGCAACTCAATAACAAGAAAATGGACCAGGGCTGTTGAACAGAAATATGTGAGCTGCCTGCTACGTACTGAAATGTAAATGTCAGATGAGTGAGGCTTCAAAGTAATGTCATGGCAGTGCTAGTAAGCAGAGACATACAGGATTATTTACAAAGCTCCGTAGCATGTGTAATCCTGTTAATATAGAATATTAGACATGATCCATCTCTCTCCCTCTTAATCTATCTCTCTTAACCACTGTAAAGCCATTTCACCTGAAGTTCGGGAACTTGTATGACAGCAATTAAGCAGCCTACGGTTTTGATATGGCAAAGTATCAGATCTTCTGCACTATGCGTCACTGAATAAACGAGGTACTGCCCTCATTCACTCCACATTCATTAAAATACTTCGATAGATTTTTAAAGCTCATTGTCATTAAATATGTCAAACATATTAACTTGACTACATTCTTGAATTGCTAGCAGCAGGCGTTTAGTTCTCTGGACCTGCTTTTAGAGCTAAAATGCTTTGTGAATTATTCTTACACAGAAACAATTAAGAGTCTTGGGATTAGCATGCCAATTTTTAACAGTTTCCCTTAAATAGCTCAGTTAGGAGCTACGTTTAGACTTAACGTTGGATACTTCTACATTGAATTTCTCATTAAAATGATGTTGAGCGTCACTGGAACATGGACAGCTGACAACTTCCCACAGGAATAAAAACAATACAGTACCAACCAACAAATTAGCCCCATAATCGCTAAGCACATCACAAAGAAACTCTTAGCTAGGACCATTTATTGCTACGTATGAGACTTTTTAATGCTATGATTTTATTTCTGTGAATTGTTGGGATGAACAAATCCATGATTAGGCTTTTAGAGGCCAGATCTACCTAGTCTGAGATGTATTTATCAACTCTGAGAAGGATATCGTAAGATTTTAATTATAGAGTCCAATAATATACACAAAAAATAGATGTTTTGGTTTTGCCTTGACACAGAAACTGTGGTTGAACAATTCCGCCTATAGGATTTGAACACCACTTGAAATGGCTCTGTTCTTAATGTGATATTAAACTACAGGAGTGACTGAAGAAAGAGTAGGCTAAGACATGGAGCCTTCACTCAATTTATTTCTGGTGAAACAACAGCACTATGCGTAATCGAATGACCATGGCTGTGGACTGCTTCATCATTCTACCAACACCTCAGGCGACAGGTGAGAAAGTAGCCACGCCAGCCTTTGTTGGCTGCCAGATGATTGATGCTGTAATATAGAGACTCTATACAAGCTGAATGAAAGTACATTTGACCTCATTGCGTTCTCACAACCTATTTATACTAGAGAGGGCAACATTTCATCTCTATCATAGGGATGTAACTGAATATAAACACATTATTTGGAACGAACAGAAACAAACATGTTCTAAACAGATACATATACAGACACAAATCAGAGGCGCAGTACTTTTCATCTGTAGTCAGTGATTTGTTCCAGTAGCTGGACCTAAACACTGCCTTAATGTGCTCTGAAATCAAACGAAATTTCTACCATATTTCAATACAAAGTGGAGAGAATTATACTTTTATTTATAGAGCCTCTTCAGACTGTGCACTGGGTACTGGAAAGCATATCTCTGGAGTCTTCAAAAAGTATTTCTATATAAGTATTTTATTTAAATATTTTAATTCATTTAAAGAATATCAACTTGTACGTTCACTGTGTGTTTTTTGTCGTTCTTAGATGAATGTTCTGCATCAATAGAAAATCTTACAGGAAAATCATATGGCCATTACAATCCTACAAGCTCCTTCCAGCAGAGTCTGATCCAGAGGTTAGGTGCATCCAGAGATCTTTTCTGATCTTTCAGGAGTGTAAGAAACAAAAAAACTAAAACCGATAAAACATTATTATGTGCCTATTGTTGTCAACTGTAAAACAGTTGCCTCACTGTTGTTTTGAAAGACAGTTCCCTTGCTTACTTAGCAGATTAGATAGAAAAAGATCCACAGGGCCTCAGCTTGAGACCAATTAAGAATTCAAGTGATGTAGCTGAGAAATTGTTCAGGTTCAGAAGCTGAATAAGGTTATGTTCTGCAAATTGCTGTTTGATATTATATTTTGTGAATGAAAAATGGCTTGTTTTTTTGGGGGTTTTTTTTCAGTGTTTGCCCACTTCTAGTTCAAATCCAAATAAAGATACAGATAGAGATAATATTAGGAGCAGTAAATAGTAAGTAAACACCCTGCCTCTTTCAACAACAAGCCTAACGTGTCTGAGATTGATTGCTTGAATTGCAGTTTGCTACGCACTCCAGTTTCATTTGTACATAAATATGTGTATTTAGAGTCATTAGTTTTGTCTGGGTGGAAAATCTGCCCAAGAAACCAGACTGTTGAATTCCAAGGCTTGGTTATGGCACAGACATTTAACATTCAACAAAGCTAAGAATGTAAATATACAGTATATGTTATATAAGTTTAACTAACAAAATGAATGTCATTAGATGGCATTCTAATCTGGTCAAGAAGGGAATATGTGAAATATTTTGATACATAAACAAAATATAGATATATCACAATAAACAATAAAATATTGCTAAAATATTTTATGAATAATATTTTTATAATGCTATTAATTAAATAATATTATTACAGCATTCTGTACGTCCAAAAACAGGGGGAAAAGCTTTAGTAGGTAATGTGCAAAATGCCAGGTTACAGCAACCCATGAACTCCAGTTCCCAGCAAACACTGCGGCCTACAAACCCGGCCATCCCAGACTACATTCCCCAGAGCGCACACACACTCCAGCCCACTCACAGGCACCAAACACACCTCTGCTGAATCAGCTTCACTCACACAGGACTCTTTAAAAGAATCTTTCAGTCACAAGCAATTTGTGTTGTATACGCTCAGTTTGTCTTTGTACTCTTGCTGATATCAAGTCTTTCTTTATTGATTGTGGGGTTTTTTTCCTCTCTCTGTTTACTGTTTACGTCTTTGCCTTACCTGCTATAGTCTGTTTCCTCATTGCCTGAACTTTTGACCTTGAAACCTGCCTCATGATTTGGATTTGTTTACCAAGCTGTTTTATCTGCAAGTGCATCCGCCTTCGCCTCCTTGGGTATTCTTCTAAACTTAAATCACAATCTGTCTCTGTACCACAAATATGAGCCTGCAGTTATAGTTTGGTATCATGTCTTTCCAAGAGCACATAATCAGTTTCACTGTCTAGCACAAAAGTATGATGAGTAATCTAGAACATGATCGATCATGTAAAATGTTTTAAAGTTTTTTAGTATCTAGGTTTTCATGTCTATCTTTTAAATATCTAGTAATAAAACTCTTTTATTTTGCACCATGCTGGATAGAGACAAGTAAACACACTGCTGAACATAAAAGCTGTTAAGCTCAAAATGCAAAATAGTATTTTTGTAGTTCTCAGACAAATATCACAGATACTGCCTACCCATTGATTCTGTGAGGTTGTTGATACGTGTGCTGTACTCTTGGCTATAGACATGGCAGGCATTACAATATCTGTTACAACAATGCATCTATAGTGTTCATCATATAACTAAATGTATAGCGTCCTTCTGGGTAAAATCCTAAGGCTAATCAAAGATACAAGGCACATGCTGTGTTAGAACATTACACTTGAAAAGATGAAGGCCATAGTTCTCCCGTGTGCCATTATACATCTCTTCTGAGGTACTGTGATGAATTCCTAACAGTTAGCAGAGCTACAGGCAAATGTCCAGCTGTGTGAAGCACTGATCTCAGCCCATGATCTGTTCCTACTTACCTTCGATCAAGTCAGCTACTTACTGAGAACAAGCCAGGCCAGATAACATAATGGCTTGTGGCCCAGGGTAAGCTCTGAGCAATAATGTTGAAATGTGAGGAGTCCCATTAAAAGTGCAGTATATAGTTTGTAAAGTTTGATAATGATTCTAGACCTATAATAATCATTTATTTGAAAAGGCACTATTTAAAAAAAATATGATGGGTAGTATTGCCATGCAGTGAGTGCCTTTGTTCAAGGATTTTTTTTTTTAAATCAGTGTAATTACACTGAAAAAAAGTTACTGCTGTCAGAAGTTAATGCAAGATTCGAACAGGAATGAGAGGGTTTTATTGTCATGTCAGACGGTTAATACTGGCATTTTGTTATATTAGTTGGGAGCAAGCCGATTTTTTTTCACATATGCACTCTGTTGCTGTTTTTCATAATTTAATGCACTTTGCTGATGTGGGTGTAACAGCACAAAAAGTGTCATTTAAAACATATAGACACAGTGGGATTTTCAAACCCATTTTGCTCCCACCTCCTGAGGCCCTGTCTTAGTGCAGACACAGGGATAAGACTGTATTTTCTTGACTTCAAGCTCAGCATTATAATTCCTGCGCTATTTTTCACAAGCTAATCATGTAGATGTTCACTATTTATACAACTCCACTTTAACATAAAGAAGCAACTTCACCCAAATTATAACTCAACAAGCCGACTGAATTTTATTTTAAACAGTGTTTAAATCCACACCACCTGTGACGTGGGGTTTTTTGCATGCTGTACAGAGTCCATTATAAATCCAAAATAACATACTTTATTAAATAAACAATTTATTTACGTAGGTCATGACAAAATATCAGAAACATTTTGCACATTACACAGAATAACTCTCAAATCATTTGCTGCACTTTCACTCTCTCTCTCTATCATGAATTTCCTTTAATGCTTTTTAGGCCCACACTCAAAAGACGATTTCAGCATCTTCAAAAAAAAATACAATATCTACTACACACACCTATATACTGTATATAAAATTGTTAAGGTGTGACTCTTTGGTGTGAGGCAGATAGCTAAAGCTCTCAGCCACAGGCTTATATTATCTCATGATTCAAGATTCAAAGAACTTTATTAATCCCAGGGGGAAATTGCTTAACATGTAGCAATTTGTTATAAAAACGGATATGACAGATATGACAGAAAGTAATCTTCTGACCCTTTGAACAACACATGTTTACTTGTAATTTGGTCACACATAATTACTATGCAGTGACCCATGAACACTCATTCCATAAAAACAACCCAGAGTGGAATGTATTGACTTTTCAACACAAACTATTAAATATAGTTGATAATTGCAAAATCTGCAAGCATCGACTGCAGAATGTAGCAAGAATCTTGTATTTTATAATAGTGTTTATTAAAGCAGGAAACCATGATTAGGGGGAAATGCTATATCTGTATTTGTCCCCAGTCCAGTGGTTTGTGATCTCAGTGTTATTCTGCTATATATTTAACTTTTGCATTCCTTTTTGCTTTTCAGTTTCTATTAGCCTGGTATCTGTATCTATAAACATTTGCATATATTGAAATGTTTGTTGATTTTGGACTGGATGTTGGCATTCAGAACGAAAATGTTCACGCTTGTATCTGAGTCTCTACTAAGAAACTAAATACACCAGCCACTTTAATAAGAACACCTGTTCACCTGTTCATACGTGCAGTTGACCAGTCAACCAATCACGTGGCAGCAGGAATGTGAGGCTATATTGGGCACAGACTCACTGTAACTGGACAGTTGAAGGTTTGACTTGTGAAGGTTTGACTTGTGCATTCTTTTGTTCTCACCACAGTTGTAAATAGTGGTTATTTGAGCTAGCATAGCCTTCCCATCAGCTTGAAACAGTCTGACCATTCTCATCTGACCTCTCTCATCAACCAGGCTTTTCTACCCTCAAAGCTGCTGCTCACTGGATTTTGATTGATTGATTGATTGATTTATTTATTTTTGTGTGCACCATCCTGTGAAAAGTCTAAAGACTGCAGTGCTGTAGACTATTTCATTAAATATTGCAGAAACATATCTGACCACACGGGTTAGTAATGTATTCATTCAAACCCAAGCCCTTTTTACATTTGCCACGTAACCACTACCACCTGATGCTGATGCCATAAAATAACAATTCAGTGAGGCAAACTTACATTTTTGTGCATGTGCTTTGATCACAAAAACAGGGCTCTTAGTGCTTAAAGTTGACTTTGTACAAAAGTTTCACCTTTAGCTGGATACCATAGAGTCTTACACTACCCCCAAATTAGCTTATGCCTAATAATTATCTTTTTCTCCAGTGGATAATCTCACCTAGATCGCTGCTGTAAATAAACCTTGTAAACTCCTAGCGCTTGTTTGTCCATAGTCTGGCCCCAGGGCCAAATGTGACCTCGAAGTATGATAGGTGGCCTGCCAGACAATTTTTGCAATTTTCCTTTCACCAGATGGTGGAAGCAGACTGTGTTAACACAATTAGCTAAAATGCAAGAGCCGTTTTTTTTAACTATACCTGCAAATTAATTTTTAGTCATGGCTACAAACAAAAGCTGCAAAGTTAACAGTGGGAATTTCAAAAGGCAATTTCAGAAAGAGCTGGAAACCACTGTGCATGTAAAACCTTTTGTGAATTTTTGAAAGAGTCCTTAACTAAAGTGGATTAGCCACCAAGTATTCAAAATGACAATTTAAATTATGATTGTTAGTCCAATTACTTTCACTGAAAGTCTGCAATATTCATTATTTCATGTAAACTCCTGTATACTTCTGTAGACATATCTATGACATAATATCTCTCTAACTTTCTCTCTATTTATATGCCTGTGCTTATAAATATCTAGTGAGACAGGAAAAGGTCCAGTGAAGCAACAAAGTTATGACAGTTATTGAAAGTGTGCTTTAAGTTCTATCTTGAATTTATTCTCTACTGGTAAGGTAGGTTTCTGACTTTGTGTACTATCTACTT
>CM074967.1:9308068-9340980 GCA_037577455.1 Pangasius macronema | reverse complement strand
TACCAGAATGCTGCTATCAGAATTAGCCTTATCTACTGATCTTACTGTATATCCTGCTTCCAAAATGTATTCCTGTAATTACAAAATACAGCATACTATACTATATCCGCAGTATCAACAATGCTAAGTAAAGCTAGTGCTAGTTCACAAGTGCTTGACTACATGTTGAAAATATAAAATATAAACTATGAATAAATGAAAATCATTTGACTACAGAAGGGTTTCACCATCATTTGCATTATTTTAGTTAAATATAAATATATCCCTATTACCTGAGTGTGTCTTGACCAGCATATGTAGCTACGGTGGTCTACATAGAAACAGAAATAAAAGTACTAACATGCTAACTAGATAAGTTACATCTTTGATGGCAATTGATATTAGAAAACAGATGAACCCTATCATTACTGTATACTTAAATTGTGTTTCTGTGTCAACTAAGTTAGATAGCTAAGCTGGATGTGTTGGCAAATGCAGGTTTGATTAACTGTGATCACAGAAATGGGTTTGTGAAGTTGGGCACATTTGCCACACCAATCCCCGCATGTCATTTTGCCTTCCTGCTCACGTTTAATGGAAAATCAGTGCACATGAGAGATAATTGCATTTAATTCTTTATGTGTCAAAATATATTTTGATGTACTTTTGTCCATCTCTGCTTGTTGGCAGGTGATCCTATGGTGACGTCTCTGTTGGTGGTAATGAAAATGTAAAATTCCAATGGTCACTTAAGCTTAAATATTAAGTAAATTTTAAAGCTCATTTAGTCTCCTCACTTAAGCTAGTTAAATATATAGTAGACAACAGTGTAACTCTGTCATGGCTCTGCACAGAAAGTTCCAGGATTCATTTTGCTGTCCTGAATACAAAACCAAAGAGTCTTATACTGTTTATATATATACCCGTTTATAGGTTCTCTAAACGGTGACTACTCAATTAGTGTTTGTAATAAACTAAAATTTAATCTAACCTTATCCATAAGACAGGTTTCAAAACTAATTTCAATTGACATTTTTATGCTTCTTTACTTCAGCGGCAGGTCCTCTCAGGGCGAAGAGGGCAAATGTTTCATGGTTCACTGATTGCATAAAATTTCTTTCAGAGAAGTGTAATATGTCTAAATTTGTCACAAAGCCATCATCAGTAATAGAAGAGTATGGGGATGAGTGAGCATGGAGGTCTCTTCTGTTTCATTTTCTAAATATACCTCTATAACACAATTATAAGGAGAAAGGTGTGTTCAGTGTAATACCATGTACTCCAATGAACTATAGTCATAAAGTTAGTTAGGCTCAATGCCATTCATCTTAGGCTCATCAAAGTGCCTGGAGTCGATCCAATTTCAAATAGAGATGCAAAGTTACTCCCACCGATATATTGGGCTGAAAAAAATAATAAAAAATTTGCATTAGGACGAATAAGTAATGCTGCTGAATATTTTGACCAAATATGTCTCACTGTTTTCATCCCTCTGCGCTGGTTATTGATGATTCATTCAAACAGTGACAGAACAGCAGGAAACTCCCCTCCATGTGAGAGCATAACACCCCAAGCAAAGAACTCATGCAAAGCAGAGCAAAGCAACCACCTGGATACATGTCCCTAGTTGGCAATTGCAGTTTTCTGCTCTGTTGTCTGTTGCTACATGATGCAAGAGACAGTTACTGAACAAGTACGGTCATTAGAGGTTGCATAGACTATTTGACTAATACATTTACTAGTCGCTGCTGTGGGGAACTGTAGACTAGTTGGGGCAGTGGAAATAACAGCAAGGCAGATGGTACCGAAAGCAGGCTAAATGAACTCTGTTAGTCTGTGTTAGCGATTCAACTCCCGGGTCTTTATCAGATGGAAATAAAAGTCCCAGAAGCTGCTATAGACATAGTCCTTTATCCATGGAAGGCTGGTTATTGAACTATAAGGAGGGTGCTTTTGATGGACATGAGCTTCCCTGCTGTGCTCTTTCTCAGTTCCAGATTTCAGCTGAGCCAACAGATCATCCAAAGTGCATTTTAAGAATTAGTACATTCTGCTGTGCAGTTTGACTCATCCTTTGGTGTTGTTGATCAGGTAAATTGACGTTCTTATTTTATCGTTACAGAATTTAGTCAAAAACGGAATTGATTCTTCTTTTAATCAAATGATGACTTTTGAATTACTGGTTGAAGGGTAGAAATTAATAGTTGTGCAACCCCTAGAATGAGTCTGCTTAATTATCAGCGAATTCTTTGATATCAGAAACATGAGGTTCATCAAAATTAAAATGTGACTTTAAATACAGTGTCTATAAATTTTGAGATATCAATATAGGCACAATGATAGGAAAAAGACAGCACTTTGTTTAATAAGTATTGGATATTTACAAATATTTAACGGCCCGGTGGATTTTATAAAAGAAATTTACCTTGCATTTTGTGGTATAGAGCATAAATCAAAGCAAACCTGCTATAATTTATGCAGTGATACTGTGACAATGTAATAGACACATGAAAAAGTTTAAAGCGAATGTAATAATCCAGTACTGACATCAATATAAAAAAAACACAATCCAGCACTGATAGTAAACACAGCAAATTAAAATGCAAGACACACAGTAGAGCTTGGCAAAGTTAGGCCAGATGCAAGTAGACATAAATAAAGAGGATAGCTAAGCAAGGCAGACTCGATGGGCAAAAACAAAGGCTTGAGTAAACTTTGGCTTTACAAAGTAAACAGCAAAGTTGGAACTGCTTAAGGCACAAAACTGAAGTCAGAAAAGCACAAGGTAAGGTGGAAGACTACACATCTGTCTGAATGAGAGTCAGTGGTGTGTGTGCAGTTCTTGATTGCAGGGTAGATGGTGAACAGGTGTTAGTACTCAGGAGAAGTGGACTGCTGGGTATGCACTGTTGAGGACTAATCTGTAACTGAATTAAAAAATATTGGCAAAATAAATAAATAAATGAACAAAAACATACCATTATTATAAAATGTCCCTCGGATGCATCATTAGTTATGAGAGTAACAGTAGGCAATTCCAGAAAGGCTAAAATCTTGCAAAAATTTTGGTAAATTTGCAAAATGTTGGTACTGTTCTGATATCTTTTTCACCAAAATACTCATGAACAAATGCCCACACAGCTAATCACCAAAATTCAATTATTCAAAAATACCAACTAAATTATTAGAGGAAAGAGAGAGTCTGATGGCNGAATAATAAACCATTTATATATCTATATAGTACTCTTCATAAATAAAGCAGTGCAATAAATCTTTTGGCAACTGGCACACATTCCAAGCAATGACACTGTGCCACTAATAAGCATATACCACCAACAATCAGTAATTAGGTGTCCCAGAGAAAGCAGTTAATCGTCATTTTACAAGATGGCTTCCCTGGCTAATAGTTGCTAAAAGACAGCTCGCGTGATGTTTTGTTAAGTAGATATTAAGTTTATTGCCTTGAAAACATGAAAAGTCAATTACATGTGAATGAAGATGTCAGAATCAAAGCACGACAAGGGCTTGATTGAGGGCATTAAATCCTTCCAATCATTAAACGCATGCTGGCCGAGTAAACAAAAGGGTGCTAATTAAGAATCACTGAAAGACTCTCGAAGTCTTCGCAGCAGAGTGTCTAGCTGAAGTGGTGTGATGATGATGTGCTATATGATTACATTTTCTCAGAAAAGAAAACGATTCAGCGTATCAGTAAATATGACAAAAAAATCTGTGATAAAGAAGTAACATTTACTTGAACCAATTGCATATTAATGTGGTGGGTGTGGCTTTTGAACTCAGTTTGCACATGCATTTGCAGAGCTTTAAACTGATTTAATTTTGAGTGTTGTGGATGGATTGTTTTGGGGTCCTTGAAGGATTAGCAGTTAGGCCACAGTGCTCTCAATGCCGTGGCCCAGGTTCCACTCCCGGCCAGGGAACCCACCCCAGACACTGGGGTTGCACAGTGCCGGTCCCAAGCCTGGATAAAATTGGGGAGGGTTGCGTCAGGAAGGGCATCTGGTGTAAAAACTGTTCCAAATCAAATAAGTGGACCAGTGATCCGCATGGCAACCCATAACAGGAGCAGCTGAAAGAAGAACAACAACATGGATGGGTTGTTTTCAATATTTCATGTTTTGTGTTGGCTTTAAGGTCTAAAGTAATTGTATTATGTGATAAGTGTTTCTGTAAAGTTTTCTTGGTTCACCCTCTTTGTGCTTTTCAGGTGTCAGGGGTATGGTGTGTGTGTGTGTGTGTGTGTGTGTGTGTGTGTGTGTGTGTGTGTGTGTGTGTGTGTGTGTGTGTGTGTGTGTGCAAAAGTCAGTGAAGTAGTCATCTTGGATTCTGCTAGTTCAGACTCATGAATGATGTATACTTTTTGCAATGTTAAGATTTTTGTAGTTCATTTGAGCTCTCTCGTATGAAGTAGATAAGCAACATTTTCTTAAAGCAAAGGAACAAAAGTAAGATTTACTCATAAAAAAGAAAACTGCTGTTTAAATTTATTTACTTTTTTATGAGAATAATCCTTGATGTCATGTAAACCTTACATAAAATATGGTTACTTCAATTTTCTAAGCCTTCATTTAAGCCAGTTTTATACTGTGTGATTATAGTGGCCTTTTAAGATTATGACTTTTCATACAGATTGTATGAGATGACCTCAATAAAAACCTGGATGAATTTTGTAAGAGATAATATGTACAGTAATGTGTTCTTTGTGTCAGATTATACAATCAAGATCCTCTAAAGACAGGCTTGCGATTTAAGAGAATTACGGCATTCTGTGCAGTGTTGTCAATCAAAAACATAGAATAAACAAAAACATTCTTCAACATTAGCTTGAGGTAATAAGAATATTTTTCTTTTCTATTGTCATGTTTTATGTACATTTTGTCATGGCCACTACCATTTTTTAGCTGTCTTGTGAGTTTTGGAAAAGGTGGCTTTTAGACGAGCGTCAGAGCAGCAGTTACAGTCTGAGATTTGAATCCAAAATTTGATTTGTTGTCAGCTGTCTTTGCTTGTAATCGCACAAAATTGGCTGCTGCTGAGCATATATCCTGTATATAGACAGACATACAGATAGACATATTACATGTATTTACACACAGTGCAAAGATATCAGTGCACAAGCAAAACAAAGTAATAGCAATTCCTATGCAGTCTGTGTGGGTTCTGGGTTTAGTGTGAATGAAGATGCATGCATTTAATTCTTCTTTTCACATTCGTTTTTTACTTCTTTTCCGAGATTTACCGGTAAATAAATAGGTTCCCGTATTTTTGTATTACCTATTACATTATATTTTCCCTCCCATACATCTAGCTGTGTCAGGCACGGTGATACCAATTAGTAAGCAGCATTGTCGCCACTTCCACCTCCTGTAATGTGGGTGCTGGCGTTGTGCGAGGTGAGCAGTCCTGAACTAACTCTATGTTCACAAGCTAATCAAATGCAGAAGCAGATGACTCATTTATCCATTTCTTTATAATTCACAGCAGTCAGGGTTTCTGAGACATGTAATGTGGATTATGGAATGTTTTGATAAGGGAGTTCAGATGAACTTTACACAATATTCTAAATAAGCAATAGATAGGCGTGATCTGTGCATCTGTGCGTTTCAGTGCTAGTTTCCTGTCATTACCTGTCATACGTTTCTCTCAAAACAAACAATGAGCAACACTCATCCCCTTTCCATCCACATGTCAGCTCAAGCATGCGTAATCCCCTTGAACAGCGAAATAGAGAGTGGAGTGTGATGCATAAGCAATGAAGGAAAGAGACAGTTAGCAAGAGACTGCAGAAAAGAGAAAGACACATGACACATTTCAAAAGCTTACTAGTTCAGTTTTCTATGTTTCTTGCAGCCCTACAGAATAAAGCTCTTTACCTTGGTTTGTCATGTTTCTGTTTTCTTGTTTAGGCATGTTAAATGCGACAAGTGATGGACTTGATGGTTGATCTGGAGTGGCCGCTTGCCTTTTTTTTGTGACAGCACTTGAAAAGGTTAGCAGTCAGGTACATCTCTCCTCTTGTTCACCTCTGTCACTGAGGCAAGGCTAAGAGTTGCCCAAGGCTGGACAGATGTCATGGCCACTGCTGCAACAAGCCACCTGTCAGAGGCTCTTGTGGATGTAGGGCTTTCTGGAGCTACGGTGTAAGGAGGGCATGACCATGACAATCCAGAAAGTAAACATTGCTGTCATGCTCTGATCACTTCACAATGTCTGTTGGCTTTTATCAGTGTGCTGACAGTTGATGTATCACCTGTACCTTCAGGCTGTTGCATGGTCTAGTAGTAGTAAGAATTCATTTTTACAAGTATTTCACACACAGTTTAACTAGTCAACCTGTCAGGATGCAGTTAAGTGTGAATTCCCTATTAGATAATATTGATAATATTAATAACAGTGCTATGGAATGCTCAATTCTGATACCACTCTTCCACAACTATTTAAAAATATCGTCATGTGGAGACTGTCACCACGACCGACATTAATTTTACGAAACATTTAATGCATAATTTAAGACTACTACTACTACTACTAATAATAATAATAATAATAATAATAATAATAATAATAATCCATCTAAGACTAATAATATATATTTTTTAATGTGTTTTATTTAACAAAGAAAAACATCTAAGTCTTGTTGATATGGTGAAGTTTCTATAAGAAGACATATATTTAGCATTAATGGAAGGAGTCTCCAGTGTCAGAGCTTTGTAACAGACAGTTTTCTCACCACAGGAAACTCTTTAGGGCAAACTACATTCTGGATTTTCCGTAGGATGTCAAGCTACATTTTTTTTGTCTTACTAACTTCAAGACAGAGAAATAAAGAGAATCTGGTGAGTGAACAACTGTTTACAGCTACATCATAAGCCATAACAGTAAGTAAATTGTCTCTACAGCATTAAAGGTAAACGGTTAAAAAGGATGATGGGTCATTCATTAATAAGATTAAAAACTGTAATCATTGGCAAATCGCGGTGGTATAAGAGGAATAAATACGTCAGGAAGCGCTGTTATAGGACAGTAATCTACTAGTGCTAATCACCACACTGTGGATTATTTTAATATAATAGCATGTCCCATCAAGTTTTATTCCTTAATAGACCTTAATACATCCAATTTTAACATATCCCCATGTGGTTAATATGTTTTCTGTGCCTCAGACGTATTTGGACTTTCAATGTCATGATCTGCTGCATTGCTGACATTATAGTTTATTATTTGTTCCTCATGTAAGAAACTGTACTGTATATACAGAATCCCGATGAAAACCCTGCATTTAGAATTAAATATGTATCTTTTGTTAGCTCTGTTATACATGTACTAATAATGCAATAACACAGCAGCTGACCTTGTAAGCATGTCAAATGCACAAGGGCCTGGAATAATCATTAGCTATTCTGTCTGAAAAAAAAAAAAAGAAACATATTCTTATAGATTCTTTGCTGTAAAGAAGCCTGTGCATCCTTATTTTGTATGGAGACTACATTGATGCCTTGAAATAATAATAATAATAATAATAATAATGGATGGTGCCCACACTAGTTAGGTCTACAGAATAACATAAGGCTCTTGAAAAAGAATTAAACAGAATACGACTCAATCCCTCAGTTTTATTGATTATTTCGAAACATGTACTATGTGGTGGGGGTAAGCTCAGATGTGTTGGCCAACTTAAAGCAGAACTTCTGCCTTGGCTGCTTTTCATCTGCCTCCACAGCACTAAATGTCACAAAAATACATGCTGCTGAACAAATACAATAAAAAGTTATGTTTTATTTCGGATACTTTTTGCTTCTGCAGCAATATCATAATGAGCTATTATAATATCATACCGTAATTGTTTTGGGGTGACTGATTTCTCTGGAATGATGCAGGCTCTGTGCATCCATGGATCTGCAGGGACTCCTAGTGGTCAGGACGCTAAGTACTAAGAGCATCATGCAGCTTCAATCCCTGACCTACTTAGTTCACAGCTTTGTTTCTCCCCTAATATTTGGAAGTGTGATGCTAATAGATCTTTCAGAAACAGAGCCACATTACAAAGGGAGATGGTAAATTTAGTTCTACATGTTGTTTTTTATAATAAACATATTCATGATTTGTGCTTGCAGCACAAAGAGAGGGATATACATGATGTCTCTAAGGCACTGGACGGATACTCAATTCTGTTTCATCTCTCTTGATTTAAAGCTGAGAGTACTTATAGTTACGGTTTCATTCCACATCCTGCATGCTGGAGTACAGTGACAAAAACTTGTATCGCAATTATTTATTGATTAGGCACTTAAATTATTTCCAGACTAAACAACAGAAGCACAACTTATGGTCTGTTTAATAGGAAGGTTTTGGAGGAAAGCTAATTATTTTCCACTAACAGCACATCCCCAGTGTTTAATTCTTTATTTGTCTTATACTATAGCAATTTGCCATGGGTTACAAATTTTTATTAATTAAAAAATGACACATCATACATTTTAACCACTTATAGCTATGTTTAATGTTGTGGAACGTCTGTGAGACAAGATCATACTTGTTGTCAAAATGCAGTTCGTCATGTTACGAAGAAGCCAGAAATCATAGAGTGCTCTGTCCTGAAGAATCTCTCATAGCTAGAAAACGTACTTACCTTAACTTACTTACCATAACTTTACCTCGTTTTCCTTTGCTAAATAACAATACATTTTTAGACCTGTTTACAAGTCCCTGGGAATAAGTTGTTACTATAGAAATGTGTTTGTGTTCCAGAGGGTCTCATTTAAGGTCCAAAGACTGGGACTGTGGATAGGTTTAGGAGAATCTTGTAACTCTGGATCTGGTTGAGGATTATGGGAGTTAGAGTTTGTGGTGGGTGTGGACATGGACATGAACATTTGTGTGGACATGGACATTTGCATAAACTTCACTATTTGTCTTAGAGACAAATTTAAACCATACACATGTATCCAAATGTCAAAGAAATATAAATCTAGTATGTGCAAACGTTTCACTATAATAGTGAAATCTAGTGTAGATTATTTTTCTGTTTACAATAGGGATAGTATTTATAGTATTTTTATTGCACTATTTCACAAAATCAAATTGTTCTAGTTTATTTCCCCAAAGAGTTTGTTTATGTATATATACAAATACTGATGTTTTTTCTTTTTTGTAAATTAATACTTTTAATGGCTGTGACTTCCCACATGTTCGCTTATATGATAAAACATATTAAGATTCATGGTAATTGAGAGAAAGATTATTACCCTAGTGATACCAAGAGCCTCACATTTGCATCATGTACATGAATAACACTTTGGCTTGAGAGAAATATTATTGAGTTGTAATCAGAGCCTCCGTACCCATGAAGAGGGACGTATGCTGTGTGCTAGCCTCAATAATACAGCTGCTCGCTAGGTGTTAAGTCCTGTGAGGATTTGGAAGGAACAGCACCGTCCAACATGTCTTATCTGGCACTAGGTTCAGCACTAACAAGATCCAGCCTCACCTACCTTCCTATCGCACTGTTACTCAGATATATAGACGGTGATTGACTGCGCCACAGCACTTGCAGGTGCTTTTAAACATAGCTTATAATAGCTAAGCTACAGCTAAATAAGCTTTTTGATAAAGTAGCTAGCTACACTACAAGCTCCTAAGAGAAAGTAGCTAACTCAAGCTACTTTATCAGACCAAGGAAAATCAACTGTGATATTTTCATTTTATTCTGCAGCTAATTTATTGCACAGAATAAAAATGTATATGCTTTTGTAAATACAACAACAATTAGGCTTTGCTTTTCTATTAGTAAAACACTCATAGTAAGAAGCAGTTAGTATTATTTAACTGTTAAACAAGAAATATATCTGAGGTCAGCTGTCGTGAGAGTTATGTTTATTCATAATTAACTGCTTTATCACATTAATTGAATAGAAAATCCTCAACACTCTTGAGCACCCTCAAGCTGTCGCTCTTGAGCACCCTCGTATCTTAAGCAGCTAGTTAAACAACTATAACCAAAAACAGATAACATGCTCCCCACCTTTATGTCTGCATGAATCTTTCATGATCATAAACATTGTTGAACATTGCCATCGATGTTCATTAGTCATGTTTTCCTCACTGAAAGAATTTATCCTTTGTGGCTACAGCACAATGTTGTTATTCTCTGTGAACAGACAGATCCATGTAAGAGGTGCACACACATATTCACGTTCTACACTAATTACTAAGTAGTGAACCAGGTTCCTGATGGACAATACAATAGTTTTGTTTGATTAAAAAAAATAAAGTTAAACAGGTTATGTTAAGAGGAAAAAGTGTGAAATTTGGCAAAATGCTACATGCTACTTGGTGAAAGAATAGCATGTTATTGGACAGGTTACACTACAGCCAAACTACTAAAATATAGAGTTAAGCTGGTAGCATAATTACGTGTAGTTAACTACTCCTCAACACTCAACACTATTATTCCATTTGAACTTTATTCACAGGTTTCTCAGATTTTATGCATGTCGGCAGCCTCAGATACAGTCGCACTTATTTGAACACACAACGAGTCCTATTTTCATAATCATAAATCAAATCTAATAAAGCATAATATTGTGCTGTTATCACAGGTAGGTATGATAAACATAATATATTCTCAGTGTGAGCATGGGTGCTGGCCATAACCTCCCTGAGTTTTGCAACTGTAAAAAGTCTTGTGTTAGAATGAATACATTATACAGTGATATGGATTGGTGTGCTGATGAGCTGTTGACTCAAATCAGCTCCTCTCATTCCTTTTAAACACTGACTGTGCTGGCAGCTCAGCCAAGTGACATTTTTGTAATGGCATTCGATGAGAATTCGTTTAGATTTCATGTTGATATTTTAGTGGTAGAAATAACCAGGTGGCTGACAGAACTTAGAACAAATGTGTTTTGTCTCCTCATGGCCATAGCATTTATACTGACTAATTAATTATCTCTATGACAGTAATGTATTTGTCAAGTCTCGCATTTACTCAGTGTTATTAGACATTTTATTAACTCTATATTTTATTAAATATAGGATATTGTGTTCTCCTTCATTTAGCCGATGTCCCATATCAACTGTCTGATTCATATTTATTATCCACAACTGAGTTGTTCATTCTTATAGGTTATGAATAAAATAAGGAACACTTTATTTAAAGGCAGTGTTCATAACACACACCCCACAATCCCTCAGTAACTTCCTTAATCACCTGAAGTGTCAAAATAAAAGTCACTTATGTATATAATACCATACCAAAAATACTGTAAATACAGAAACTAAAATTACTGTCTCATACTACCTTGCACCTGACATATACAACCCTAAACATTTAGGCTTATTCCAACAGATAAGAGTTGTCATAAAAACCCTGAGTCACCTGACCAAGTCTGAAGTATTTAGTAGGTGGATGAGGTAGCCTTCTTATATTGTAGTCAAGATTCCTCCCAACTCTCAAAAACATGCAGGCCGGTGAAATGGCTATGATAAGTGTCACTAGGTGTGTATAATGCCCTGTGATGGACTGGCATCCCATCCAGGGTGTATTTCCACTTTGGGCCTATTGTCTTGGGACAGGCTCCAGATCCATTGAGACCTTGACCTGGATAAAGTGGTTACTCAATATGAATGAATGAATCAGCACTAAGATCGTAGTAGGGTTCTCAATGGTCATATTAGAGTAATTTTGGACCCCACTAGGTTATAAAATGCCAATAATGATTTCACACATCCTGTTGCACAACCCAACCCACATCAGGACAGGAATATCAGTTTCATTTCTTCAGCAATACAGAGTCTACATCCTTTCCTTTTTGACTTCTATTTAAATTTAAATGTCCTTGACTTTCACAAACATGTTCACCCAATTCCTTACATCAAGGAACTCTGTGTGCAATTTTAATGTGCAGATGATAAACATTCGCTCAAACATTGGGAGGGTCAGCATCAGCTGTGGCAGCCTTGTTGATGAAAGGCTTGGCGCTCTTTGGCAACTTATTTTCCATGCTATATCCGTCAGCCATGTTGATTCCATTAGCTGTTGCCGACAGTGAGGTGTAACGGATTGAGAATAGATCTGTCTGGTGTCAGGCAATGCAGAGCGATTGATCCTTTAAAGCTTCAGTTTGCACTTTAACCGGTCCCTGAAGATCTAGTCTGCTCTGGAAAATATACAGCTGAGTGATGGTGGTATCAGTGGCAATGCACGAAAGAGTAGTTTACCTCTTGTCTTGCAGTTAACAGAAAAACCAACTTGTATTTTAGGTTTGCTATATAAACTTTCCCCTAACATTATCACAATTTCAGATCCAGATAATATGGACTCTGTTGATGAAATGTATGGCATGTTGTTGATAAGCATCCTACAGTCTGACATGTTTTTGAGAATAAGTCGATGGGCTGGTTCATGAATAATTGGTTTGTCAGTCATTCATTGATCTTCAGTAACCACTTCATCATCATCAGAGTTGTGGTGGATCCAGAGCCTATCCTGGGAACACAGGGTGTGAGGCAGGACTATACATCGGATGGGACACCAGTCCATTACAGGGCACCATGCACATTCACATTCATTCACACCTAGGGGCAATTTAGCATAGGCAATCCAATCAAGCATAGCCAGTCTTTGGGAGGTGGGAGGAAACCGGGAAGAACCCAGAGGAAACATATGTGGGCATAGGGAAGACCATAAATCCAAAACCCCACACAGGCAGTAACTTTAGCTCAGATGTATACAGCTGTGTAAGTTATTTGATATGTTCTGTCACTGTCCCATAAGTATATGCCTACTCTTCCACTTCCCTCCACCCTACTGAAATTGCAGAAGTATATTATAAAAGACACTTCAGGTCCAAAGAGTAGTCTGGTAATATTCCTCCACATTTACGAAATGCTTAAATTAAATTTGGCAAAAAAAAAAAGGTATAAGGTCAGGTCACTATATTTCATCTTATGAAGTAAAGTTCATATTTTCAGGCACTTTTCCTCTCAAGAATGACACTGGTGCTGAAATTCACTGCAACTGTGCAACATATTAAAGCTGCTTCTGCAGCTCAGCAGGGTTTTAGTACAGTGCAGATCTGCCATTCTTCTGAGTGCAGATGGAATCACATCCCTCTTTTATTAGTTCCTCATATTCCACACATTGTATCTTCTGATGTCTGACTTCTCGCCATTACTGTCATGACTCATGAAGGTAATCGCAGTGTAAAATTGCACAATGTCTTTTAATTTCAATTAAAGGACTGGCTAAGCAACTAGGGCTCAAATTCACTTCAGTTCAGTAATCTCTTTGTGTTAAAGCTACTCGCACATCTCAGCAGGACTTTAATACAGTCCCTGTTCAGTGAAGGCAGGAAGAATCTGTCCTTCCTTTGAGTGCAGAATAAGGAATCAATATTCACATCCATTTTTTATTAGCTCCTCATATTCCACATATGATCTGACTTCTGACTTCTCTCTGTGACTATAATGTCACATGCAGGTAATTGCAATGAAAACTCATATGATGACTAAGGAATGACTAAGTGACCTTGATCACATATTGTCAATTTGGGGACTTGATTCATTTATTCATGTTAGATGCTTTGGTGGAGATTTTGACTCACTGATTTTGATGGTAATGTGTAAGTGAGTAAAGTGATTTCTAAAAAATAAAAAAAGAAGAAGAATTAAACACTTTTAAATGCTTTAATTAGACATTTCAAAGTAGCTTTTTATTTTTTAGTGTTTTGACAGCTCTTACAAAGTGTTTGTGATAAATATATCTGTACAGAAACATGAATAAACAATTCAAGAAAAATGTTTGGTTATTTATTATGCAGAAATTACTTGATTACTTGTTATTTCATGTGTTCTGTTTTGAATTATCTATTAGTTTGTTAAATACCATGTATCTTTAATAAGTGTTAGAATGAGTTAAACAAAATTTGTTAAAATTCAAAATGACCCAAAACTCATACATAGTCAGTTAGCTAAAGATGTTACACTGGAGCTAAGAGACTAATGAAGCAAACAATTAAATTCCAAATTACATCCAGTACATCCAGGAAGTAAAGTTTAAATATTTAAATATTCACTTTGTTGCTCAACACTACCATTATGTGGACAACCATCTTGCACAAGCAGAATCTCTGTTTTTAACTTATATTTTTATACTAGAGACTATCCGTGGAACTATATTTCTTTTAAAGGAGTTAAGAGTACTGTTTTAAATAAATTTCTGAATATCTGGGTTAAGTATTTGTACTGTATATGAGATACACAGAAAATGTTTATATTTTGCCAGACTTTTGGTTCATTCTTTAGAGGAGCAGACCTTATAAATTCATATCATATATAGGCAAGCATATATAGGTGAGCTTATACATTTTTACCATATATAGGCAAGCATTTTTTTAACATTGTGTGTCTGTCAGTCGGGCATTCAGTCTTTAATTTATCCTGGTCAGGGTCTTGGAGGATCTGACGCTTATCATGGGCAGACTAGGTGTGATGTGTGAATATACCCCTCCTTCACACCTAGCAGTAATTCAGAATAGACAGTCTACATAATGGAAAGCAGGTGGAAACCGGAGAACCAAGAGGAAACTGATACATACACAGGGAGAACATGTGAATTCCCACACAGACAGTAACCCAGGATTGAACTGCGGACCCTGGAACTGTGAGGAGGTAAAACTTTCCTGCCAGACCACTGCATGACTCATGTATTTCTCTGTTTAAATATTACACTACACCAAGCTATTAGTGTATAACAATAAGCAAGTGTGCTTTACTGCTGTACTGTCGGAATTTTTTCAGTTCTTGAATTTCTCTTAACATAATCCAATAATCTATAATATAATATAGATGTATATTCATTTTTTTAAGAATATTAAGTGGAGAAAGTTATGTTATGCTGACAAATCGACTGAAGTTCGACATCTGTTGGGCAAAGAAAACACACGTATCTTTTGCTTTTAGTCTTTATCTCTGGAAATACACAGGTCAAAGCCACTTTTTTTATTTTCTGCTCGATTTAACACACAATCCTCTGTGTTGCCAAGGTAGGTGGAAATCCCACACATCAGATGTAGGCGACTTTCTTTCTCAGATACCAAAGATGGCATAGGGAGGCATGGAGCTGTGCAGTGTTCTGAGTGAGAAAATAGGTCAGCAAACAAAGGCCCAGAATTTATTCGTAAATCGTTCACAGGAGCATTTACACAAGAAATGCAGCATTCAGGAAAATCCATTAAGTTAGGAAAAACTTTGTGTCCAGTGAGAGCTCCTGAGTTTGTGTAAATTTACGTATAAGTAGACTCACTAAGGTGAACCTCGATCGATACGCTTCAGACCATATTAATGGCATGTGTTAAATGTTTTATGTATTTCAATTGTGCACCCAAATTTAATGAAACTTTTGTGAAGAAATAGTCATTTCATATTAGTGACTTGAAAGAAATCATTCCAAAACAAATCCATAGTTGAAAGCAAATAAGAATAGCCAATAAATTAGGACAAATGAAAGGGAAATGTTTCCAGCCGTCTGTGAGTGTTGCCTTTATTGTAATTTTGTGAGCATTATGTAATGTAAATATTAACCTCGTAATACGCTGATGAGAAGAGAAACAGAAGCAGAAATATGCAGTGTACGGTCTCACATCAGCTCAGCTACAAAGCTCTGGGCATTTTCCAGAATTGCACTGCTAGTTTCATTCTGCCTTAAAAAAAACATATACCTTGTTGATTAATGTAAGCAATGATTTGTCTGGGGGGGTTGCTTGGTTGTTTGTTTTATTGCCTTGTTAGATACAGGCAACAATTTATGAATTACTTGCAATTAATTTGTGGAGTGAGCAGACAGCAGGGTTGGATGCAATGTGGGTTTATTGAAGATAACCAGGGCAGACAAGCCAGAGGTATGATCTACTAACAGACTGTACCTGGGCAAAACACTGATGAAACCAGGAAAATAATACAAAACCAAGTAAAGACTTTACAAAGTATATGGGAGAGTCTGGGTAATTTGTAGGGGAGGTGCTGACTGAGAACAGGTGAATATAATCAGAAATCTGGAGACCGTCAACAGAATACTGCTCATGTGAGTGACACAGATTGTAGTTCACTGAATTTCTGAGGATTCTGGGACGTGTAGTGTAGTGGGAAGTGGTTTCAGCAGGGAAAGTTGCCCAGAGAGATGTGACATTAGGCAAGTAATAATTCCTCTAACAAAATTAATAAACTTATCGAAGCATTTAAAATTCATTGGAATAATTCTGGCAATATTTGGGGGCAATCCTGAATCCTGCTTGTTTGACCTAATATGTATATACTTTTAATGTCTTACTAAGCAGTCCCTGTCCATATCTACTCACACATTCCAGACATAATAATTATAAATATTATTAATATTATGTAATAGTATTTTTTTATAAGTGCCTTTCAGGTACCCAAGGACAGTGTACAGATATATCAATGACATCAAAGCATGTAATAATAGCAATAAAAATGTTTAAATGTAACATTAAATAATGGAAAATGAATCAAACAAAAAGCAATACAAGATAGAACAGATAGCAAACTAAAATGTAGAATGCACAATAAGACAGAATGCAGATGAGTCATTGGGTGGGTGGAATAATTACAATAGCAACCATTATGAATGTTATAAATAACTTTTTCTCTGTAACGATTTGGTGAATTGATTCTAAACTCATCATATGGTAAATGCAAATCTTCAGTCGTCAAGACTCAGCAGTCTCCGTTCATAAAGTGAAATGTCATTTCTTATATTCTGTAGAAGAAAGTGAACCTCATTCTTGAAATGAAAGAAACCTTCTTGCCTGGCTACAGACTAAACATGGACATGAGTAGTGGGTTAGGAGTGCTGGGAAAGTGCTGCACCTTGTCCAGACAGTTCCTATTTTCAGTGCAATCATCACTCTGGCCATTTACACCAAATTTCTCTAAAACCCATTCAGGTTTGTATGAGCTTTAACAAGCTACTCCTTGATACCTCTATATCAGGTGCGTCTGTACTACATGCTCTTATACACCGTATAGTCTGCTCTGCGTGCTCATACACACCCCGGCTGTCTAGAGGTCAAATATAAATTCTAGATTTCTCATATGAGCGTTACAGCAAAGTTCATTTCCTTCATCAGTCTTCCTGTCTTAGTATGGCTAGTGAATGGATTGGTTTGGTTTGGAAATGAACAAACATCCATCTCTCTCTCAGCTCTCTCTCTCTCTCAAACACACACACACACACACACACACACACACACACACACACACACACACACACACACACACACACACACACACATACACTCATAGTGGCTTTCAGATGTCCTGGCTGAAAAGGACTGATTTCATACAAGATTCTGGGAAGCCAGTGTTTATACTCTGTCTTTTCACATCTGCTATTTGGGTCAAATGAGGTTTTAAACACCTCCGAGGTACTGTTTATCATGCTTACCGCCGCCTAAAATCAGCATGGGTAAGTGCATATGCTCCTCCACCTGCCCCTCTCAAGACAAGTTCAAGAGTTTGGACTCGCTTGACTGTGAATTTGTTTTCCTTATTCTGCACCTTTCCTCAACACTCAGAGCATGAGAGACCTGAAGCATGGCCGCAAGGCTCTGCCGAGCAGATGTATCGCGCACCTGTTATGTATAAACAGCTCACTCTGCTTCATTTACTTCTTTCCATCTTAATCTTCTTCTTCCTGTAACTTTCCTCCTTACATACGTTATATTAAGTGTCCTTAAGTAAAGTTCCACTTATGAATTATTCAGGGTTTAAGTACAATGTCAATCATACAAAAGTGTTTCTCAAGGGTTCTGGGGTTCTTTGGATGGTGGTGTTACATCACTGACCATATTTTTGGATTTCTCTCTCTCTCTCTCTCTCTCTCTCTCTCTCTCTCTAGATTATGTATTTAGAAAATCCCAGAAGAGTACCAGATTTGACACGGGGATTGGCCAAGGGTTATGCATTTTGAAAGTCCTCACACAAGTACCACAACAACTCTTAATTAAGCATAGTGTATCTGGTACAAATCACTCTGAATCTCACCAACTAACAGAAATATTTCATCCACCTCAGATATCTCTGTTGGGAAATTGTTGTATTG
This sequence comes from Pangasius macronema, assembly GCA_037577455.1. NCBI lineage: Eukaryota > Metazoa > Chordata > Actinopteri > Siluriformes > Pangasiidae > Pangasius > Pangasius macronema. Next base: position 9,322,862 of record CM074967.1, on the reverse strand, counting down.
AGTCTGGAAATAAATACTTGAGTAACTGTACTTGTTGCTATAGTAAAAAAGCATTATTTTGGCATGTATATATACCTTACTTGAGTATTATTAAATTGAATACTTGCACTCTATCTTAAGTACATTTCCAAGACATTTGTAAAAAACGTACAATTTATTTTTTCATTTTGGTTTAGACCATCAGCATACTCACAAAGGTCTCATGAAGCCAATGACTGTTATGAATCAATCCAATGGGCTCAGTTTGGCATTCAGTCATTTCATATGGTATCCAATCAACTTGACCAATATAGAAAACAACTATCAACAACCGTGCAAATTCATCAACTGCAGAGACCGTCGCATGCTACACAATGTAGTTAGTACAATCGCTATCCATGTGCTTTTGAAGATGTATAAGCCACCAGACTGCACTGTTGAACTTGAGGCCCTACCTCAGTAAAATGTTTTAATATGCTGGAGTAAGCTAAAGCTGAAAATGAGGTGTCTCAGACAAAATGCATTGTTACTTTAAAATAAAAGTGGTGATAAGTAATAAAAGTTGCTTTTCACATGAACACAATAAAATAATGAAATTTCTTCAGGAAAATAAACAGTTAACTTTTTAATGCTTAAGTACATTTAAAAAGTAGCAACGTTTACATTCACTTGAGTACATTTTTGGCTGGACACTTCCACTTTTATTTAAGTTTTTGACACATTATCTATACTTTCACTTAAGTGTAATTTTTCAATACTTTTCACTCCTCGTCGGATTCCATTCCATTAGTTTTATTTGCTGTTTGAAAAGTGATTCAGGAAGCCATTGGCTTTAGTCCTGCTGAGTTGGCTTTTGGACATTCTGTATACAAAACATTCAAGATATTCATTAACATATACAAAAAAACACAGAGCTTACTGGAATGGGTTCCATCCACCCATTCTCTTTACTGCTTATCCTAGACAGGGTTGCAGGTAACCTGGAGCCTATTCCCTGGGATAGGCTGTTCAGGGCAGGGGACACCATGAACAGAGTGCCAACCCATTGCAGGGCACAATCACACACCCTGTGGTCTTACCTGTCTCATCTTCCTGAGAGTGAGTGTAATGATTTGATATATTCTGGTGCTCCTGGCCAAACCCATGTTCTTAAGCATGATGTGGACATGCATAGCCATCCTCTAATCAAGCAGCATGTATGCAGGGTTAATACAGATAGGCACACTCTCATGCAAAAAGAGGTTCAATAAAGTGAGTGCCTCTTACTTCCCAGGGCTGATGGGACAGGCTGTTTTTCTATGGATTATAGAAAAGTAAATCCCGTCGCATGAGCTGATTCTTTCCATCTCTGCTGGCTTGACTACTGTGTTGACAGTGTAGATTTCGCTTGGAACCTCCTTCAAATCACTTGAAAATCACTTGCTGCTGCTGAGGATGGTTCACATGGCTAGCCTAAAGATCACCATGAGATTTCTGTGGATGTTCTTCCCTGGATTTTCTAAGCACTCATTGAACACTGAGAAAGTGACACTAGCCTTTTTACACTACAGCAGTTTGAAGTCTAGGATCTAGCAATAGATTATGGTAGTATGCACAGATCATAATCCATTAGTAGTTAACTGTATGGATACTTCCAATCTGCATTTGATGAAATGAACTTTACTTGCACAAAAGTATCTATTAGAGATTCATTACGATTGAGGATCTGAAAATGTGGTGGCTGAACCATTATCATGCGTGTGGTAGCTGTATTTGAATGAAAGCTTAAATGAAAGTCTAAAAGGAAATAGGATATACCACTGAGAAGTCCATGTCAGACCAGACAAGTTGAGCCTACTAAAATTGGTTCCAACCACATCTGTCTTTTCCAGGCAGATTGATGGCATAATAAAGATTGCTTATTGTCTTTGTTTTGACATACATTTTGTTTTTCAGTTTGTGTTTTGTCTGGCTAGTTAATGTGACCAGGACCTGAGTACTCTGGATCCTGTTTGTTGTACATGTCAAACTGCATGAAGCCCTGTGGAAAGAGAATAAATTCTTACCATGGTAGACTGAACTGAGCACAGCAGAATAAGGGCAGTTAGCTGTGTGGTCCAGCTAGATAACAGTAGTAAAACATGTTGCACAGAGCTCTAAGTCAGAGTTCACACAGCTAACGGAATAAACAAGCCATTATAAATAAGATAAGTCTATTGATTTTTCTTTACACAAGTCATGTCGTCAGTTCGCTAATCAGACCATAGATGGTAAATAAAATCTGAAAACTTTCTGACCTAATGGCTCTAGCTCTGTAGCTACTGTAGTCTCTGGTCCAATGAGCTACCTTCAGCTAAATAATTTACATAAATGCATCTGGTTGGATAAGTTTCAACAGAATATCTGCTAGAGTTAGGGTTAGAATCATTTATCAAACTGAATCATTTTTAGAATTTATATTTTATATACATTTATCGACTTTACTACACTATTTTTTGAAGTACTCAATGAGGTCCACTGAAATACATTCCTGGATCTGGATCTGGGCTGCAGTCCACTAGTTGACAACCCCTGATGTATAGCATTTTTCTACCAAAGAGAGCCCCCAGATCCCCTAATCGCACATCCAGCAGCTTTAAATCAGCTGTTCTAAAGATGAATTTGTTGAATTCGTCTCACCTTGCCTTCTTTTCTCTCTGAGAAAGGGAGATTTGGAGTTTAAGTAAGAAAATCGTAAGGTAATGTTTAGCACAGGAGCCTCAGTGGCAAGGGAGCAGTAAAGGCAATGAACTGCAGAAGTTCAGTGAGATGGCAGGAGAAAAAAGAAGAAAATAAGAAGCACATAAATCAGTTTGGTTGATTTAATTCTGATGTACCAGAAGGCCACCTTCTATGAATATTGTATTTTCCCAGTTTTGGCATCAAGAATTCAGAGAACATTGAGGACTGCAATAGAAGGAGTATGTGACTAAGAGAGAGAGAGAGAGAGAGAGAGAGAGAGAGAGACTGCGATCTCTGGCACCTCTCCAGTGCTTCTCTCTTGTCGCTTTGGCACTGGTTCTTACAAGCTCACGCCAAAGGGCTGTCAGTGAGTAGAGCATTTGATGTGACCAGAAGCTCTGAGGGGAGACGCTCTTAAACTCTTTTGGGGAGAAGACAACACCGCTAGACTACACTGAGTTCTGGCTGTGTGGATCCTTAAAGGATGATCTCCATCCTAGTTTGAAAGATTTAGCTTTTGAGCACTAAGGAGAGTGAAACAGTATAAATAAAAGTTTTTGCTGACTGGGCATTTTCATTTAGAGCTCATTTTATTTCAAGGTTTTGCAATATTTCAGAGCAGACTCAGCTCCACCAAGTAATACTTAAATATTTCTCAGGGATTCCAGCTTCAGTTTTGACGTTACCTTGAGTTAAAAAAAAAAAAGTCTTGATTTAAATGGCAGGTTACAGTGAAATCACTGGCATTGTTTTGTTTGGTGTATGTTTGCACATTACAGACATACAATATGGGAGTTATTTGCAACAATCACTTTACTATGAGTTGTAAAGTATGTAACATTTTGATTTTCATTAAACTGCATCATTTAAACATTGACCTTTTATTTCCTTTTGCATAGCTAGTGGATAAGCTTACAGCTAGAAGTGAACTGAACAGCTATAGCTTCCTGTATGAATACATTTGGATGAAATAATTTAAAAAAAACAGATACAACTGTAACGTTTAGATGCCATTTCACTGCTGTTAAAAGCACTCTGAGAAAAATGAAAACTATTTGAACAAATAGAAAAGCAGGTTTAATATATAATATTATAATTACAATCCCCCCTGAAATGTTTGCATTGTTCAAGAACTAAACTAAACAGTTTTGCACATAACCTTTTATAACTGCTCTTGATATTGTGAAGAATAAAATCAATTATTTGGGTTCCTTTGCTGTGACTAGCTGGCCAGGGAGCTTTGACTATCAACAAACTTTAAAAAACACCCAAAGAGAGTTTCAGAAAGCAAAAATGGCAAATGCACCCTGATCTATTTAAATAAAAACACTTTTATTGTGCATTTTAGCACTTTTTTTATATTCCTTTGTACAAATGTAAAGTACTTCATGCTATTTTCCAGGCAGGAGATATAATAAAAGTGATAAAAGTGTAATAAAAGTGCTTATTCTTTATGTATTATTTAAATTCCCACAAATAAATATTCTTTAATAACATATTTCTTTAGATGTGCAGAAAAAATATATTAATGGTTTTAAACAAGGACCACAGCATATACAGTACATGCTAACAACATGAATACAGCAGTTGATCATCAATGTAGCCTTTATAATTGTTTTCAGTTAACTGTATGAAAAATGTGATGATTTAGTTCAGTTGTTAAAAGAACAAGGATGGAACCACTAACACTGTAGCACATGCACTGGTTTAGGTAAAATGGAGGTCAGCCATGAACGTGTGTACAGCATGTGGAATCCACTGAGCAGGATGCATCTTTTCACTGACATCTGTGCACATCTGGCAGCTGATCTGCTTTTTTAATCTGAGGCCAGACGTTGTTTGAATAAAACATTGATCAGACTGCTTATGTTCCTCTTCTGCTCAGTGTCTCTGCTGATGTTAAGCTGCTAATCTTAAGAGAAACAGGCCTTGTTCTGTCCTTAATTTTAATCTTTTTTTTCTGAGTCTTTACTCAGGAGCAGAAGGATCTGTCACATGATCTTCTAGTCAATCTAGCTTTACAGCGAAACAGTATAAATGCTGTTAATCTTATTGATGAAGAATTTCATAAGTTATTTTTAATTATTTAAGCCCTAAATTCACATTTTTTTCTGTGACTATCATTTACACAGGGCTCGTGTGAAGGATAGTGCCACTTTTTGCCACAAGAGGTCACCGTTCCCAGAATACTGATTTGTTACCATAGTTACGGCTGATTATTCACACCTGTCTGTAATTAAGTCCTCATCACTTCCTGCTCATATTCCCTGCCTTAACTCCGGCTTGTTGTGAAATCTTTCTCTCAGCATGGTGTAGTTCTTACACTGCTGTACCTTCTCTGGTTTGTTTCTTTTGGCCACGAACATTTTCTTTCTTGTTTTGCTTACCCCAGTGCGTTGTTATTTTGTCGTCTGTCTGTTTTTGTATATATATTTTTGCTTGTCATTCTTTTTTTTTTTCTGGTTTGCACTGATTTCTGCACCTAGATTCACCTCAGCTCTGTGACTGTTTTTTGCTGGATCAAGCAGTGTCCAAAAGAAAAAGAAATCTCTGTCCTGTGAAATGAAAACGTGTCCACAGGTGTTAGGTTGAGAAATATGGAAATGTGGTAGTCTAGAAAAAAAATGCTAGACTTGCATTGTTAAAAAATAAGAAACTTAAATGCTGAAGAAATCCTAGTGTTGATTTGCCCCGTTGTGTGTTTGTGTAATCCGGATTCCTTTTTATATTTATTATTTATAAATTACTGTTGTGTGGATTGTTCTGTAATGAAATTTCCAAGCCCCCTTGGACATATTTGTGTTTGTTAGACTCCCCCCAGGGAAGATATATAAAGAAGTTAGTAACTTAAAACATTCTATAATAAGAGCACAGTACAAATGTTCAACCTGTTGCCCTGGCTGTTGACGGCTGCATGAAAGTTTCTGAATGAGCTGCAAATTCATTAGGAATAAAACCTGCTAGACAAACGTGTGACAAACGTGTGACCCCAACAATCATGTGACTTTGTGGGAACAGTTTGGGGAAGACCCACATGTGTGGCAGAAATATGGCTTCTTTATATCCCACATGGAAAAATCTTAATCCCCATAATTTCATAATCCCACACCTATAAATGTCATAGCAGCAGTTGGTCCTACCTGAGCGTAGCAGATGGATTTCTTGATGAAAGCTTTCTGGGGTTGTTTGGAATAATGGGCTCAATGGAATAATGGTGATTAAAATTCATTTATTAATAAATTGTGATTATATTGGTTTAGTGTGCCAGCACTGATGCTAATCATCATAAGCCCAGCTTCTGTTCTGGCCCCTGTTGTTTCATGCTTTTTAATTAGCATGTCTTCATGATCCACTGAATAGCTATGGGTCCACAGCACTACTGGCAATGCTGCTCATTTCCAACTTACAGCCACTGTACCTTTTTGTCCTCCTGATCTATTTAGTGCTATAATAAACTGAAACTTGACAAGCCTAGGAGTTTGAGTTACATCATATTCCTTTACACTTTAAGCAATAGAGACAGGTATGCAGGATGACTTCTCTTTACCTGTATTGTCTCATATTTTTTGTGAAGTACTCACCAAATCCCACAGGACACACAAACAACATTTTCTGCTTAAAAATATTATAAATGAGACTGGAAGTTTAATAAATAATGAAAGCCATTAACAATTACATTTTTAGTATAAGATCTACTTTTCTTTAATAGATTTTGCTGGGGGTTTCTTTGTGTCTTTATTTATTATTTTATAAGCTATGGAAGGAAAAACACAAAGGGAATGAAATATTCTTACACTGTCAGGGGTACATAGAAACCCTCTGGATATAGAGAAACCCATATAGAAACCGATCACATCCTCTATGGGAAGATCCTATCACTGCTATGACAGCCTGTTCCTGCCTAGCTACACTTTAATGAGAATAGTTATGACTATTGCTACAATTTTCTCTCTAAATTGCTGGTTATACATAAGCTGTTAATGAATCTATATTGTGTACGATGATTGGGTGTTCACCTATGTGAGCTTTCTGCGTGACTATGCTATTATGGAAAAAAGAAAGGGAGACCATGTGGACCAAGTGGATATGTGGATCTTAAGAAAAGAAGTAAGAAAAGTGGTGCGTGCAGCATACCCATCTGTTTGAATGTCACACCAAATTCCAGTTAATAAATAAATCTAAAAATGAGCTGATCTTTCACTCCTAGCTCGAGATCAGACAGCAGCTATAGCCCCGTGTGGGAAAGACTCTATGTTTTGAAGTGCTAATGCCTTACATCGTTACTCCACCACATGTCTGGTTTTATTGCTGTAGCTCTGAATTTGCAACAATATGTTCTCTGTCTTTTTCAGAGGCATTAATGAGCTGTTTGGCTCTCAGTGTCAGGCATGGAGTACACATCATTAAGTAATTAAAGAAACTTCTATTTGTGAACAAATATTGTGTCCCCCACAGCCTGAGAATCTGTTAACCATCTTTTAAGGAGTGTAGTACACGAGTTGTCTCACAATAGCAGTAAACACATGCCGTAACTGCCTGTTAAGGGCCTGCATTCGGAGACAAGAAATGAGATGTACAGATAAAATTACCAATAACACTATATTTCAAATGTGCAGCTTCTTTTTGACTCCTGAATAAAAAAAAATAATAAAAAAAATCACTGCTGGTGTGTCTATATTGTGCCCAGGGTGCCCCCTGCTGTAGGAGAAATGGGTTAACAACCCATAATTACATATTATTCTACAGGAAGCTTTATATTAATAGCCAAAAAGAAAATATAAAGAGGGTCACAGCATTTTCGCATATCCTTCAGGTCTCCTGTGTCTTCGATGGGTTTCACGCTGCTGAATCAACAGGAACACTCTGTCTCTTGGATTCATTATGGCCCATCCTTGAGTTAACCTGTCCTTCCTTGCACCCATGGAGTCTTTCATGTGGAACAAAGATTCGACAGAGATTTCTGTATGCTTGTTGCATACCACTTTCTCAGCCCTCTCAATTCTACCTTTAACTTGCTGAAAGAGATGATAAATTCATGGATGCACTCCACAAGATCTGCTAGAGCAGAAACCCCCATTGGTTTAGGGCATCTCATTTACACATTCAACCAGGTTGGAGTAACTCCAATAAAAACAAAGCCAATACAGCAAACAGTCACAGGTTCAATCCCCTCCTGAAAGCCCTGGACATGGCTATGGCCCAATGGCCAGTCAGCTGTCTAGAACTCTCTATAAAACCTAACTTGATGGATCACTTTTCCTGAGCAATGATCGGCCACAGGCAGCTAGTCGACTCATAATAAAGCTGTTTGTGCAGCTTTGTGTGGTGTGCATGTAAATGTGCTCACATGCTATTCAATGCACTACATCATTTTGGTTCATCTGCACTGGCAGCAGTAAATTACTGGCAAATGAATGACTTGTGCATTTTCCCACCAATGTATATTCATGATAGGATGCTGTAGATATAGTGAGGGATCATGGGAACGTGATTGGGACCTTATATGCCAGTATAAGTATTTATTCTCTTTCACCAATCCTGTGCTGCTGGATGAATGGAGTTATTGAGCTGAGAGTTAAATCACGATTGCAGTGATTAATCATGACTGCAGATACACAGCTAAGTGCTAAGCGTGAAGACAGGTCAGCAGTGCAAAAGGGCCTGCCTCTCTGGCGTATTTAATGCAAGCCGTGCAAGCAGCCTGTATTGTATGCTTCATCAAGGAACTGGCATGGTCGCTGCGATAATATTGACCCTCTTAACACCCTGCATGGATGGTCAATCAACCATAGTGCTGCATTAGGTACAGCCTGCTGCAGTGAACAGACCACATTCTGAGATGTTGCCATTGTAGCCTTCATGCTTTCTCATTTCCTACAATCACTGATGTCTCTGATCGATTTTCTGTCTTTTTTATTACAAATATACATTTTATAGTAAATAACGTGATTGTAAAACATACACCTGTTTTAGTATCTCATACAGTTTTTATGGGAGTATTCACTCATAAACTTTATAAGCATTTCAGAGAGGGGAAAATAGAGAGGTGCCGTGGACAGGGGCTGTTTAGGAGAGAGAGGAGGAATGGCTCATATTTATGGAGAGCTCAGTTCACTAGCCAAGTATACAAGCAAACACTGTTGTGAAATTCCAGTTCTTTGCATTCTACACTGCATGAGCTTTTGTATACAGGAAAAAAATAATATACTGATGAAGCAGCTGGGTCCTTTTTGCCAGAGCAGAACAAACAAGACAGATTGAATCATATAGTGCTCCACAAATTCCAAAAATGCATAAAATGTCAGTGAGTCTCAGCTGTGTCAACAGCCCTCTGGCATGCTTTCGCTGTCTATGTCACAAATTCCCCAATGCTGAATTAACACCTAGTGTTTATGTAAGTGCAGCTGGACACAAATGAGCATTAATCATAGATCATAATTAAACTTGCTCTCTGTAGAGCCAAATGTCTCCATGACATTTATTTTTAGAAATCCACAGGGCGCACCATCATAGTGGTTCTGGTTACTATGGAGTTTGGCCCTTTCCAGTAGTACCACTTGACCCCATTGTAGCGCATCACACTGGAGATTCCAGTGTGGTAGATGCCGTTTAAGTTGGATGGCCCACAGGCTTCAAACCACCATCCTGCAATAACAAAATATCAAGAATTAGAAGCTGTCCAAACCAAAGTGTGACCAGACCAGACCAAAAACTCAACAGTAATAGTGCAAAACCCTTGACTCCTGAGTTACAGAAGGTTGTGTCCCAATAAAGTAATTTATGGCAATGCAATGGTTTTTGGTAATTTACATAATTTACAAAATTTATTTGAGACTAAGGAGCCCGAAATGTGAGGAGGTACAGTACTGTGCAAAAGTCTTAGGCACATGCAAAGAAATGCTGTAGAGCAAAAGTGCCTTCAAAAATAATGAAATAAAATTTCTACATTTAAAAAAAATACAGTAAATAGCAGTTAACAGTAATAAATGAAACAAAGTCAATATTTGGTGTGATGATCCTTCCCTCAGGTACAATTTGTGCAGTTTTATAAGGAAATGTAAAAAAAAAAATTTCATAAGTCACACTTTCTTCTTATTTTTGCAGCAAAACCCAGCAGCCTTCATTATGTTTTCTTTTGTCTGGAAAGTGTCTTTTATGTAATATGCTGCTTTCTTTACTGACATAACTGTTGCATGTTTTGTTTATTTGCATGTTTTTCTGTTTCTTATGTTTTGAGACAATGTTCATTGTTAAAAGCGCTATAAAAATTCAATTGAATTGAATAAAAAAAAATTATTTAATTTTGTGCTGGAAAACTAATGTTTGGAAATCTAAAATGTTTTTGTACTGAATCAATAATGTAGAAGTCTTAAAATAAAACTCTATAACAAAGTTTGTAATAAAAAAAAAAATAGGGTGCCTAAGACTTTTGCACAGTACTATACATGTGCAGAGCTTTACCTCCTGAGGCCATCTGGGCACACTTGCAGCTGCAGCGGTCATTATCCTGATCCTTTGTGCTAAACATGGTGCCCGAGTGGGTTAGGCTGCTGGTGCGACCTGCTGTACCACCGAAACCTTCTGCATGGATGCTGGAGGAAAAAAGAGTGCAAGTAATCAAAATCTAGTGGAAAGCCTTCCCAGAAGCATGGAGGCTGTTATAACAGCAAAGGAAGGAATAATCTAGAATGGGATGTTCAAAATCACATATAAATGTAATAGTCAGGGTGTCCACAAACTTTTGCCCATATGGTGTTCAGAATGTTGTGGTTTTGTGAAACTCTGCCCTCCCATGCATTGAGTTTGTAAAGTTCAAACAGAGGTATAATATATTAAATTAGTGTGCATTCAACTCTGTTGTTGTAAATGACTTCCATTATCTATAATATCTTGTTTACAACAACTCACAAGGTGTGATTGCGCACACTTGGTATGGAAAGTGCCAAAAAATGGACCACACAGCATGAGTCTACAGGCAAGCATTTTGGCTCAAAGACAACCTCACACAACAGGTCACATGTCTGGCTGTTTCCATATGAACACAACATATTACATACAGTGCCAGCATTCACAGCATGCAAATAAAAGCTACACATACGGAAAAGGAAACCAAACCTTGTGGAATTTGGCAATAGACCCCCTATCTCCCTCCCAGGTTATTTAGCAATGTGAGCCACACACAATGACTTCCAACATGCCCGGATTTAAAAAGTATACCACTATCCAAATCTCATTCCCTACACTAGGGACTCATTTCATTTCATTTCTTCTTCTTCATGTGAAATAATCATTTCCATAGGCAATATCTGATGTGTTATCTGGAACACAAAGGTGAGATTTGTTTGACTTGGTAGTCAGAATGCATGAAGGCAATTTGCCTGAGTTCTTTCCTGGCCTGCACTTGAGTCAGTAGGCTAAAGGTATCTGTTGATAGAGAAAGCAGCTGAAAGCAAACAGTGGCAGTTTTTCCTGCACTGTGTTTTGTCTGATGTACACTTGATTGATGGCAGAGGATATATTTAATTTGGGACGGCACTGTGGGGCAGTAGGAAGCATCGTAGTCTCACGACTCCAAGGACCACAGTTCGATCCAGAGCTCGGGTTACTGTATGTGTGCAGTTTCGCATGTGTCTGCATGAGTTTACTCCAGGTTATCTAGTTTCCTCCCACCTCCCAAAATCATACAGTTAAGTGGATTGGTGATGCTAAATTGCCCCTAGGTGTGAACATTGTGTGTTTATGATGCCCTGATGAACTGGCATCTCATTCCAGAGGGTATTCCCACCTCATACCCATTGTTCCCATTACAGACTCCAGTTCCACCGCAGCCCTGACCAGGATAAGGTGGTTTTAAAGTAAAATGGACTCAATGTATGCATTGTCCTTATTACACACAACATAAGCAGCCCTGAATGTAGCCTATAGTCTATTGGGGGAAAAGTGCACTACAATTTATGAAATTTAAAAATTGCAAAAACACAAAATGATAAAATTCTCAATGTTGATAGCCTTTAGTTTAAAGATATTCATATTAAACAAAATGTTAATCCAGTACAAACAGAATGAGTTTGGAATTTAACTCTAGCCAGCTTTAGTACATCATGGTTGTCCATTAATATTGTGAGCCCAGACAAATATTTCATTACCTATATTTCTTTTCCTCTCCATCGATGTAGAAATGGTCATACTGTGAGTAGGCCTGGTTTCCCTCTACGTCTTTGAGTTGGACCTGCAGAGTGTAGTCTCGGGATGTGCTGAGCAGGTGGATGACATCATTTCCTAACCAATGTTCTCCCGAAGGGTCCCCAAATCCCTGCATTTTGCATAAACTGTGAGTTTCCTCTTACATTGCTACATATCTGAAGACATCTGCTGGGGCTATAAGGGTGCATTTCCATGCATAGTCCTGTGAAAATGTACATGTATTCTACAAAGTAGAAATACATGGTTTTCTGTCTGGCTTTCAGCTAATGAAACAACATTTGTTCAATGTTATTTAAACATTACACAGTCTAACACCTCAGGTCATATGTTATCAGCCATCTAGCGGACCTCCCTAATTCCACGGCCAAATATTTATCGTTCACTTGTAAAAACATTTTCTTGGATAACAAATGAAAAACAAGTGGGATGAAAACTGATTTGCAGTCTGTTGTGAGTTCCCCTATTAGCAGTGACCATTTCTCCTATGAACTGAGCAAGATGCATTACTTTCGGGGCCTCATTTCAATGCCTAATAATGGCTTTAAACTGAGGCTTAAACTTTAGCATTATTACACCGTAGGTAAAAATCATTGGATTTAATGTCAGAATGGTATCATTAAGTCAGAGGATTATTTCCTGTGTATATCCTTATATTTCAGATACAAGTCATTTGCTTTAACCTGAATTATGCCTGGGTACAAATTTTTGTCCTGCAGTGAATTCTGAATACCAATGTGCCTTCTTGCGTATAATAGAGGATGATGTTAACAATGAAAATTAGTTCATAAATAAGTGTTCATATTCGTGTTTGAAGAAAAGCGAGAGACAATAGAACATGGTTTTTAAAAAGAAATCCCTAAAAAAGAGGTCAACCAGGGACAAACCTGGACTGGTTCATATCCTAATCTATATGTCTAGGAGACCTGCACTGATGGTCACAAAAATACACAAAAACCCCCCACTGTAATTGTATGCCTTATTTTTGCACATGCATTTTTGTCACAAAAATAGGACCCCATCTGTGTTGCTTGGCATATTTGTCACAACAGATTTTACACAGATTGTTGACTCAGCGAAATGCTTTACTCTTACACATATAGAAATAGACACTCACCATTTTGTAATCTTTCCAGTTACGGTGGAAGTCCACTGAACCGTTAAAGCGATGCTGAAGAACAGTCCAACCTCCTCCTCTAGTCTCCATGTCACAGAACACCTAGTGACACCAAACCATACAAATCATTGTTCATGGCATAAAAATACTTTCTAATTATTATTTATGTAAAGTGGTTTAACTTCAGAATGATATTACAGACTGCTGTCACATTTGCTTCAAAGTTTAAACTGCTGGGATCCTCGTTTAAGAGATAAGTGTAAGATCAGTTGTCTTTTGAAGATTAGGGTGTTCTACTGAGAATCCACTAAGGTTATGCTTAATATGATAAACTGCATGTTGGGATGTAAATATAGTGATTGACAGATTGCATTATCATAACACCACAATCATCACCACTACTACTGCAACCATGATTCATCCTAAAATCCTGAGGAATAAAACACAATGCTGGCAGTATTCCACAGGAACCATTTAAAATTGAAGAATAGGGAAAGAGCAAAAGTGTTTGCTGTAACAGTACAGTATAGATATGCTTTTTTCTTGAAATTGGTTAATCCCTATGCAAGTTTTCTTATAAGAGTATGTCATGGAACCAAGTTTCTTCTCACGAAGAGTTTTTGGTCTGTTCACAAGCCACAGAAAAATTAGATTCTTGAACAGAGGTGTACTTAAATGAACTTTGTCCTGGAAAAAAAACATGTTTTGGAAATATTCCAATGATTTTGCCATTCATGCCATTCACAAAAGGCATTAATTCCATGTCACAATAGGAGTTTGAAAGAAAAACCTGCAGTTTCTCTGGAAACTTTCAAACTCCAGCCTTATTAGTATATGAAATTTTGTTTCTCCCGCTCCTCATTTACATTATACTTATTACATTTATGGCTTATTCAGAGCGACTTACAGAAGTGCTCTGCAGTCCCCATTAAAATATATATCCTCATGTTAGTACAAATTGGTCATTATTAGTGAAGAGGTAGATTTTCAGTCTTTGTTTGAAGACTGCTAGTGACAGTTGTGAAGCAGTATAGTGGTAGACCCACGGTCAAGAACTACGTACAGAAGGATCATGGAACTCCCTACCACCTAGTTCAGCTCAGGTGCTAGAAGCTTGAAAGGAATATGGTGCAATTGATAAGTGATTATTGTTACTGACTGTGCTGAAGGTTGCTGAGTGCTGAGTGGTCAAGGTGGATGAGGACCAGCGGTAGTTTGGCTGATGTAGTGGCATTAAGCTTCTCAGCCACAAGAGCCGTTTCTGTGGCCAGAGTAGCTAGGATCCTCAAGTTCGTTGTGGGTTTGAAAGAAGGACAGCTCATTGTATACAGCACATTCAAGAATTTTAGAAGGTGTTTGAGGTGTCTAGTATGGGATTTTTCAGGATTTGAATAACTCTTGATAACCCAGATAGTATGTGACCAGATGTGACGCAGTTGTTTACTGTGGATGAAGTGAATAAGGGAGAAGATCTTGCAAGATGGTCTGGAGCATTGTGGAAGGGATGGAATCCAGAAGACAGATGGTATATGATTGGTGATGTTTCCACCTTACCTTTGTAGTCTTAGCAGCAGTCATTTTGGAGGAGAACTCCAACAAAATAGAACATAGTGAGATGAGAATAGCATCAAGTTGTGATTTCCTCCGTTTTCTGACAGCTTCTCTTAATTATCACTGACAGCTGCATAGCACCTCCAACAGCCAAGCAGCAGGGAAAGAAGACTTTCTTAGTCTGGAAGCTGACTCAAGTTAGTAAGGTAATAATAATAATAATAATAATAATAATAATAATAATAA